>OW799233.1:139953751-140354069 GCA_941918925.1 Phyto melanocephala | reverse complement strand
TACTCTCAATATTAAAAAAAAAAAAAAATTTATATATCTATAATGTTACAAAAAAAAATAACAACAAATCTGAGTATATGTTTTTGTATCCTTTTTTGTATACCTAATTTCATTCTATCTAAAACTCTGCATTGTATATTAACACTTTGTAATAATTAAACAATACATAACCCATAGTGCAACAATAAATTACACTAACAAATTACCCACTGCTTGTTAATGCGAAGAGAGGTATATAAGTTTGTTTAACATTTGGCTACTCTCAGAAAGCAATGTGCGGTTTTCCTAGAAAATCTGCTACTAGCAAATTAGCATATTAAAAACACTTGAATGTTAAAGAGTGCTTAACTTGCTGGGGATCTGCTCATATTTCCATGAATATAAAGATTTAAAAGACAATTGTTTTCCTTTATGAATGTGATAATTTTATGTTTTACTCTTTCGAATAAAGAGGCGGAATTTTTTAAGTAACACACAGATACAAAATTATGCATGAGAAAAGTTTTCATTCGATTGCAAATGATTTGATGTAGAATAGCGTGTGAGTGTTTTCTAATATATTTGCTTGCCAAAAAAAAAAAGAAAAGATTTTTGTTCTATTGTTTTTGGCAAAACCGGCACACTGCTTATCACAGTGACATGGCAATAGATTATGGTACCACATAATGGGTGTGTATTTGTTTGAGAATGTTTTTGTTAGTGTGTGCATGTGTTTGTAGCCACATGGCAATGTCAACTTTATGCAGTTTTTCCCTATTTCTTTAAAGCAGCAGTATACTGTGCATCGTGTGCTTATTATAGCGTTTGTGTGTGAGTTTCTTTTTTAATTTTTTTTTTCTTTAATACACATTGTTGGGGTATCGCTTATTTACATTGGGGTTACTATTTGTTGGATAATTGTTACAGTTTGTGTGTGTACGAGTATGTTTGTGTGTATGCGTGTGTATTATTATTCTGCACAATCTGTGTTCGTGTTTACTTTTTGCTACTTGCCAATTTTTTTCCACTGTATTTTTTACTTAAACTCTAGCCTATAGTGGTAATTGTAGTGGTAGTATTATGATACCCTTGCGTCCGTTTCAACGCATAACCAGTCATCAAAATATTGCTTTAGTGTTAAATTGACATTACAAGGCGGTGTTTTATACGTAATTTACGCTGTTTACCCAAAAATTCCCATTTAGAGGGCTCGCGAAACGTGTATACAAAATAATTAATGCAAAATTAGTGCTAATAAATAAATAAATAAATAAAAATCTTGCGCATCAAGTGTTGTATTGTGTCGGTTTTTTTTTTGCAGTTCGTAATTCCCATGAATTGAGCAAAATAAGTATTTAATCGTTTCGTGTTTTTTTTTTGCTTGCATTTTTCTCACTTCCGTTGTTGACAGTTGCTGAGAATATTCGATACAAATTGTTGTTATTTTTCTTCTTCCTCGTGCTGAGAGCGAGAGTGTGAGTGCAGTTTTAACATATTGTTTATGTATTAGTTCTGTATTGAAAAAAGTATATAAGAGTGTGTGCAGTTTGTTGTTATTATTGTTTATGTTTACGGCACAACTTTAGTTTGTTTTGTTTGTTGTTATGCACCATTCTTTAATTTGTAAACATGACGAATTGACTTTATTTTATTCATATGAATAGGCCGATTAGTAGTTTAAACAATTAATTTCTAAAGAATTTCGTCAGGAAAGGGGGACTGGAAATTGTATTAAAAAAAATAATTTTTATAGCCTAATCAGAATAGTTTTAAATTAAAATATCTATGAATTTATATTAATTTAACAGGTTAACAAATTATTTCTAAATGAAAAAACAAAAATTGTTTTATATTTTTATTCATAAAAAATATTTTTTTGTATGAAAGCAAATGTATATTGGAATGTTTTTCCCTTCAAACTAACTTTATGTTTTTCAGGGTATTCTTCTTTTATTTAAAGTAACGCCATATATTGGCCAAGCGTTTTAATATTTTTTTGCTTTCTTTTGTCCTGATTTTAGAAAAATAAGTCAGAATTGTTTAATGCCATAGCATGAGTAAAAATTTCACAACAATGCGTCCACTTCTGCACAAAAGAAAAAAACTCATTGTAAACGATCCATTAACTAAATATAAACTAAACTAATAAATTGAATTAAAAGGTAAATCCTTTTTAAAATCTGCTGCCATCCAGTTCGTAAAAATTAAATATCAGATTTTATTGGTCGAAATACTAAGTTTGTCGATTTTTTTACTGTTTGCATGGTCAAAACATATGTAATCATTATTAATGATTCGCCTCTTTAAAAATATATGAGTTTACAACAACAACATATTTTCGCGTTACTTACACGCAAAGAAAAACCATGTTTACAACATGATCACGACGGTCATAATTTTTTTTCTAAAACTATATTTGGTTGTCGAAAACAAGTAATAGTTATTTTTGTTTCATTTTATCATATATTTTGTCACGATAATCAAGCATTTGTTTGAATTGTATCATTTAATGTTTATTTTTCGTAAAAAGTTCAAAATGGTTATCATTTAAAAATAGTATGATTTAAAAAAAAATAATGCGACAAAAATAACATTATATTCAGAAGCATTATAAATTTAAAATAATCATTAAATAATAGGTGAGACAACAGTATGATTACAAATTAATTAAGCCATGATTTTTAGTAATAATAATTTGATTTCAACTGTTATTCTTCTTGCTGAATAAATTTTTATTATTTTAAAAGTTTGAGATGTCAAAGAAATGAAAAAAAATTTTGAAAAATTAAATAAAATTTAAATTAAACGAGAAAATGTAAAAAAATATTGATATAAAAATTGCAATTAAGTTGGAAGGTACAATAAGTATGTATATGTTGCAGCAAAAGACAATAATTTGCCGTAAAAAACAAAGATTGTCGATTTCAATTGTAGTCATATACATGATTATTGAATGATACTTTAATAAAACATAATAATGATAACCATTATATGTTTTAACGGTAGTCATACAATTCAATCATAGTATGTTGCTTTTCGATATTTTTTCTTTGCGCGTACACTTTAAATCATTAAAAAAATTAGAAAGGAATTAACACACGAATTGGCTTTTTGCCGGTAGCAAAAGTTATATATTACAACTTCCTTTATGATAAACGAATTCTTTTTTCTTAATTCCTTATGTTTTGTGTGCGCTAAATCAAATTCAAGGGGATTTCCCGAGTTTTATTTACTTTAAGCAAAGTAAAAATATGTACGTATGTATGTCTGTATTAGAAAAAAATATAACAAAGTGGTTCTGTTCGTTTTATAAAACTAAATCAAGTTAACGTTGTAAGAAAATAAGATCAGGACAACTAAACGGAGCTTTACAAAAACACAGTCAACTTAAAAAAAAAATAATTCGAGCAAAGCAAAAACATAAAAATAATTCGAGCAAAGCAAGAACATAAAATTACACTATAAATTGAATTTAACTTGATATAGGATTCAAAATTTTTAGCGATCTTCTTCTTTAATTGAATGGAACAAGGGAGGCCTTGTAAATATATAAAAATATTTCGTCCGCAAGTGCCATATATTCTTGAGCCAGTCAAGTACTCATATTTGCAAACACTTTTTAGTGCAGTTTTAAAGCTTATTTAAAAAACTTCTTATAGTCTTATAATGCAATTTTAAATTTTTAAGAAAGCTGCAGTATTTTCGAGTTCATTTCTATTTTAAATTGTTTCCCTTTACAATATAGAAATATCATCAATAACTATCCGCAGTGCTGTAATTTGAACAATGCAATAAATAAAAATTGTCATAAAATATATTTAAAAATATTGTTTGCATGCGTACGTGTGTTTATAAAAACTGGTGTGACTTATTACTTATATGTATGACGTACATATAAGATATAAGTTACAACAATATTGTATTATCACGGTGAGCTAGAAGTAAAACTACTAAACAAATATTTATCATAAGTAGGCGTGGTACTAACTACCACCTTTATAATTAGCTTAAGAACTTTAAAACTTTATTCAATGTGTGTGCAAAGTTTCATAGTTATTAAAAGGTTAGAGTTATTGAATTTGTGTTTAAATATTATGGTAAATTGACACATATATTTAAGTCACATCTTAGTGGGGGGAGTAAAAGTTTAATAATTTATAATATAGATAAGCATATTATATATTAACAAGTAAGAGCACTATATTCCGCTGTGCCGAATCTTTTATACCCACCACCAATTTTGTGTACATTTAAAGCACAATATTTATTATTTTGTTAATCGCTATGGAATAATCTCTTTATAATAAAATATATATCACTTTCTTTGTAGAAGGCCCCTGTTGAAGGTGAACCACACCTAAACTGCAACTTTTTTCTTACATTTCATTTGACATTTCTCAATCTCAAACTTACTCAATTTGATCCGTGGAAAGATACGCAATCGAGCAACGCTTTTAAATATTAAAATTTTTTTTAATATATATGAGCGTTCAAATCAAAATGCATTTTGTGCACTTCGTAATTCTTTTAATCAACATAATCGTTCAAATTCGTTCACAATCAGGAGACTTGTAAAATATATTTAAATTTTTGCAAAGCAGGTCTGTATGAGATGTAAAAATATCTGTGAATTTCATCTTCGTTGGTTGAATGGGAAACATTGCTGTTTTTCACGATAACGTGGCACAAGAGCAAGCAACCTCGACTCATCATCGTGCCCAAATATTGAGCATCAACAGTGTCATTGAAAATTTGGACTATCGGACCGAAGTGTGCCGCCTAGGTTGGGGGGCCATTTGCCGATATTTTGTTCCATACATAATTGAAGCATACAAATATTATCATTATAAAAATAAATGATAATAATTTCATAATAATTTTATTCAAAATCAACATAGTCCCTTAAAGTAAAACCACCCATTATAACTTCGGTATGCTAGTAAAATGTTTTCGTAAATTTAGTCTTTCAATTAAAGTGGCCGTTAAAATACGCGTGTCAATAAAGTTTCTGCTAATAAACATAACTTAGATATTTCAATATAGTCCTTTAGTATTCCAAAATCTTTATTCATAGAGAATTTACATGAATTTAAGAGGAAGAAAGTGAATTTAAGGTTAAATTTTAAGGGCCACAGGGTGATTTAAAATACACATTCTCTGCATTTTTCTAAAACGGGAAATTTATTAGTAAGATTTTGATTTTTAAACTTCTATAACATTTTGCTTTTAAAAGATTTTCAAACGAAATAACTTTTGTATAATTTTAAAATTTGTTAGCCATTAATAAGTACATGAAAATAAATTGTTTTTAATGTTTAGAGATAATTTTTTTTTGACTTAGGTCAAAATTTTCCTAAATTCCCATTTTTAATAGAGCATAACTTCAGGAGAACATAAGCATAAGTTGTTAGCATGCCATCTAGTAGTTGCTAGTAGAGTCATCTATCTTATCATCTTTATCTTATATTTAGCTACAGTACAATAAATGGTGCATTCTAAGATGAATAAATGCTAATATATATGACTAATATATTTTTATAAAAATTTAAGGAAAAAAGTGAGCGTGGCACATCTATTTTCCGTTATAACGAAGACTTTGACCAAAAAGCCATGTTTGCAAAATTTCAGAATCGTACATATAGTTTTGTCAGTTTTATTACGTTTTAAATTTGAAATATACACTGTGCGGTATAAATTTTCGTACATTTTTATCATAACCCTTTTCCTTATTCATAGATTTAAGCGATTTTCAGGGAAAAATATTCTTTTGACTCGATAAATATATATTCGAAGTTTCATGACTACGTTTATGCGTCTGGCCACAATTCAAAAGTGAAAGTGGGCGTTATAGTAGGCGTGTCAGTAAAGTTTCTGCTAATAAATACAACTAAGATATTTCAATATAGTCCTTTATTTTCCCAAAAACTTTGTCAATAGAGAAATTACATGAATTTAAGACAAAACGTTATATGGGAGGTAGGCGTTAAAGCAGGCGTGTCACCTGAACTTTTTGGTACAACAATAACATTGATTATAAGAATATATGTAGCAAATTTCATCATCATACCTCTAATTTTGTCGGTTTTATGAGCTTTTAAATTTCATTAACGGTAGATAACATGAAAAGTGGGCGTTATAGTAAGCGTGTCAAAGTTGTTTTTGCTAATGAGTACAATTTAGATTTATTATTATTATTATTATTTATTATTCCAAAATTTTTATTAATATAAAAATTATATGAATTTTAGTTAAAATGTTATAGGGAGGTGGGCGTGAAAGTGGGCGTGGCATATTGATTTTCCGTTAAAAAAAAGCCTCTCACCGAAAAGCAAAGTGTGCAAACTTTCAGAGTCGTACATCTAATTTTGTCCGTTTTATTAGGTTTGAAGTTTTAAATATACTGAAAAATACACTGCGCGGCATACATTTTCGTACATTTTTATCTATAACTCCTTTCCTAATGCATAGATGTAAGCAATTTTTAGGAAGGGATGTTGTTTTTACTCAGAAAATATATATTCGAAGTTTCATGAGTCTACGTTAATGCGTTTGGACACAATTGCATTTTATTTGATGTTCGAAGGACAGGGTTTTTTCGACCTACTCTTGCTTTACGAGCTATAACTCTCTTCCTAATATTCCGATTTACCCAATACCAAACAAACCTTGTCTATAAGAAAGATTTTGGCAAAATTTGAGCCCCCTAGTTTTTTCGGTGCGACCTCTATCGTGCTTTCAACAGACGGAGAGACGGACGGACACATCGTCATAAAATCAAACCCCGATTCAGAATATATATACTTTATGGAGTCTAAAATGGATATTTCGATGTATTACAAACGGAATGACAAAATGAATTTTTTGGTGGCGGGTATAAAAACATGCGAAATTTAGCCCCCATTATTGACGTATTCCTTTAGATTGGCCACTTTTCGTGCATTTATGGCTAGGCTTCTTTTGCGACAGACTTTTCAACAACTTTATCAGCATAATTCTAACAAAAGATTTAAGCAGCATTAACCTTTTGTTGGTTGTTTAAAATTTTTTTTTGTTTTGGGTTTTGGTCTGCCCATGCAAATGCAAACAAGAAATGAAAAAGTGTCAAAAACTGTTGGTCATAAAGCATGTGGCGCAATTATTCAACTCAATTGAATGTGAAGTGTGGTAAGTGGACAACAACAACAAAAATAATTTTGCAAAACAAACGAAATCCCAAATGAAAATTCTATGATAGACCCTGTTCTTTAGTATTTATTTTTTTGTATTTGCATGTAACGTATTTGCACTTAGTTTTTTGTTTTGTTCATTTTACCAATCTTGTAACAAGCAATTTTTCGGTAATAAAATATTTAAATTTAATTAAGGCCAACGGACAAACTGGTTTATTTTGTTCCTTTATTTTTTATATATTGTTGTTGGTATTGGAGGGCAAATGAATGCTTGCCGCAGTGGAAACTGGTGGTCCACTGGTAGTGGTCGGGGTTTTTATTTGCACATACATACATACAACAAAAGCAAGAAGTGTTGATTAATATGATGGTAGTTATACAAATAACATAGGTGATAGAGTGGGTACTTGTTATTAAGGGATTTTCAAAAAGGTCAGCTTGGTATTGGTAGAAAATGGAAATAAAAAAGTTTTACCAGAGGCATTAACGGAAAATTTTTTATGGTTAGCTAATGCCACGCATATTGGCATGATTAGATATGCGACTTTAAAAATGTCTAAAGTTAAATACCACGATCTTGTTTGCCAATTCATTTAACAAATACACATTTTTATTCAGGGATAATTTGTTACAATTCATTTTTATGCTTAACCGTGTAATTTTTAATAGGCTTTTGGCTTTAATTACTAATAAAACCAACTAGACTTATTTGTAATTCCACTCATCTAAAGAATAACATATTGCCTTTTCGATATTGGACTGCAAACAAATCTACAAATCTGCTGTTTACTGTTATAAGCCTGTATATTTTGAGGCTTAAAAAATGAACTCACCAGCTGTTGTAATACTCTTAGTAAAACGCCGCAACCTCCTCTAAATCACTAGAGGTGAGAACTTGTTTTGAGTTGTTGCTCTTTTTTTCAAAAGGATTAAGACTAAAGCTGTTATTTTTATTATTTTTTGTTTACATATAAGTACATCTGTACATTCCTGAAGAGCTTTATATTTGTCTCTATGTGAATGCTCAAGAATTTGCCATATTTGTCTATTAAATATATTTTGCTTTAGGCAAAAACAGAATTGATTGAAAAAGTTTGTTTCAATAAAAATTCTTTTAAACTTTTTTTTTTTTTAATTTATATTTTTTAATTTTGTTGCCATTAAATTTTTTTTTACTATTTTTCAACTTGCGCACTAATCTGAAAATCATGAATACAAAACTATGGGCTTTTATACATATAAAGAATGTCTCTTGCATGCTAGCGTCTTTTTGCATGTATGAAACATATTTGTTGTCATCAACATAAGGAGTATAAGAAAGTTGCTGGTCAAGTTCCATGCAACTGTTTTATTTACAATTCCACCCCTTAGATGAGAGGTCTAAAATTATTACGTTGATATATTACAAACGGAATGACAATGTAAATCATGGTTTTGAGAAAGTTGTAGTTGTAATGACTATATAACTATATAACTATATATTGGTATGTATGTATATGCAACTTGCTAAATTTTTCTTTGTCATTATGAACATTGTGTTCAGCTTAACAATTTTAAGAGTTAATCAAATTCATATTTTCTATGTAGCAGCATTTTTAAAAGTCACAGGATTAAAATTAGTTTGGAAATAAATTATATTTTTTTGAAAACTTTAAATGGTTTTTAATTTAATAGCATCTACTTTTAAATGAAAATGATAAACTCGTTTTTTAGAACAACTCTAACAGATATAGTCTATTAGCCACAGAAAAAAATAATTTCTTCTTCTAGCTAAACCTAAACAAGAACGACAAGCTTTTTTAGCTCTCAAAAATTCGTATGCCCATACAATATGTATTAACCAAACCAAAATACCTCAGGGGCACTTCTTTTGATTGATAAAATCAAAATTTGGTAGTGTGTTCGTTATTGATGTTGGCTGCAGTACATGTTGTTGTTGTTTTTGTAATTTTTGAAAAGGTATACCGTTTTACAATGTCAACCTAGAAATTTCATCTTAATTTTTATCAAATAGATTTCTTTAAACAACTTACGTAAAAGAAACTTTACATTATGCATCATTGATGTAAGTACTCGTTCAATCTATGCTTAACATCGTCAGTGTGCTCCTTGTAAACATAATACATAGCAATGCTGCCATATTACAGCAAATCTCAGTTCTGTTTTTTAGAGCTGTACGTTCAAAATGCTTTTTTATAAGCTGATTTTGCTCTCCTTTTTCGGTGACAGTACTTTCATCTTTATTTGCAGTTAAAGTTGATGAATGCTTCACGGAATTTCCGAACCCAAGAATGAATCTACAGTTCTCATTTTAAACAAAGTCGTTCAAATAATAATTAGCTACATCACTGATAATCAGATTTTCGATAAATTTAATTTAAATTCTGGTCAACCGTTGTGATTCAGTTGCAATATTTAGACCATAGCTTGGAAATTTCAATTAGAATTAGAAATCATTACGATTAGAAAAACAAGTAAGAGCACTATATTCGGCTGTGCCGAATCTTTTATACCCACCACCAATTTTGTGCACATTTAAAGGACAATAATTATTATTTTGTTAATCGCTATAGAATAATCTCTTTATAATTAAATATGTATCACTTTCTTTGTAGAGGGTGGTTAAATTTTAAATTCAAAACAGAGGCCGAATTACGGCACTTGACCGTGATCGAAATTTGAAAACTCTTATTAGAATCTCTATACCTAAAGCACAGCGTACTCGGTCGTTCGAGTAAAATTTCGATCGATATCGAATGCCGTAATCCGGCCCCATGTCTGTATAAAATGTTGGAACATCTATGAATGCCTTCTTAATTCATTATATGAGAAGCATTGCTATTTATCGCGATAGTGTGGCAAAAAAACAGTCAACTTCGACTCATCATCGTGCCAAACAATTGAGCATCAACAATGTTATTGAAAATTTGGACTATCGGATCGTGGTGTGCCGTTGAGGTCGCGGGGGCCATTTGGCCGATATTTTGTTCCATACATAATTGAACTATGCAAATATTATCATTACAAAAAGAAATGATAATAATTTCCTAAATAATTTGTATTATATTCAAAATCAACATCGGCCCTTAAAATTTACCACTCCTTATAACTTCGATATGCTGGTAAAATGTTTTCGTAAATTAAGTGTTTCAGTGAAAGTGGGCGTTAAAGTAAGCGTGTGAATAAAATTTCTATTAATAAATACAACTTAGATATTTCAATATAGTCCTTAATTCTTTCAAAATATTTATTCATTGAGAAATTATATGAATTTGAAATAAAGCATTATATAGGATGTGGGCATAACAATAAAATTAACTAGAAGGATTTCCGTAGCAAATTTTATCATCATACCTCTAATTTTGTCGGTTTTATAAATTTAAATTTCATTAACAGTAGATAATGTGAAAAGTGGGCGTTATAGTAGGTGTGTCGAAGTTATTTATGCTAATAAATACAACTTAGACATTTCAATAAAGTCCTCTATTATTCGATTTATAGAGAAATTATAAGAATTTGAGAGAAAACGTTAAATGGGGGGTGCGCGTGTCACATTAATTCTCCGTCAGAAGAAGGCCTTTGACCAAAAAGCAATTCCTGCAAATTTTCAGAATCGTAGATCTAATTTTGTCACTCTTATAAGGCTTAGAATTTTGAATCTACTGAAAAATACACTGCGCGGTATTAATTTTAATACATTTTTATCTCTAACTCCCTTCCTAATGCATGCATTTAGGCAATTTTTGGGTAGATATATTGTTTTTGCTCAAGTAGTTTATATTTGGAGTTTCATGACTCTACGTTGATGCTGGTGGACACAACTCCATTTTATTCGATGTTGGAAGGACACGGTTCTTTCGACCTACTCTTGCATTACGAGCTATAACTTTCTTCCTTATATTCCGATTTAGCCAATTTTCTATTCCAAACAAACCTTGTGTAAGACATATTCTGGCAAAATTTGAGCCCACTAGCTTTTTCGATGGGACCTCTATCGTGCTTTTAACAGACGGACAGACGGACGGACATAGATAGATCGTCATCAAATAAAACCCCGATTAAGAATATATACATACCGTTTTTTGTTGGCGGGTATAAAAACTAAAATACTTTAAAAAAAACACATTACAAAAAAATTTGTTTAGCTCTTTTACTAAAATTTTGCAAAAAATATTTGACCTTGTGTCGCAAAAAGGTCTGCTGATCACGGTCGGATCGTTCAGGGTATACAATGGAGTATAGAGGTATAAAGGAGAGTTTTATCTACTAAATGGTGCTAATTTCTTTTTGTTATCTTATGTTCGCCTGAAGTTATGCTCTATTAAAAATGGGAATTTAGGAAAATTTTGGCCTAAGTCAAAAAAAACAAGTAAGAGCACTATATTCGGCTGTGCCGAATCTTTTATACCCACCACCAATTTTGTGTACATTTAAAGCACAATATTTATTATTTTGTTAATCATTATGGAATAATCTCTTTATAATAAAATATGTATCACTTTCTTTGTAGAGGGTGGTTAAATTTTAAGGGCCCATGTTGAAGGTGAACTACACCTAGTCTTTAAGTTTGTTTTCTGCATTTCACTTGACATTTCTCAATCTCAAACTTACTCATTTTGATCCGTGGAAAGATACGCAAATGAGCAACGCTTTAAAGTTATTCAGGTTTTTTTATAAAAATGGGCGTTCAAATCAAAATGCATTTTGTGCACTTCGTAATTCTTTTGATCAACATAATCGTTCAAATTCGTCCACAATCGGGAGAATTGTAATAAATATTTAAATTTCTGCAAAACAGGTCTGTATAAAATGTTAGAAAATCTGTGAATGCCTTCTTAGTTCGTTGAATGGGAACTATTGCTGTTTTTTGCGATAGTGTGGCAAAAGAGCAGTCAACCTCGACTCATCATCATGCCCAATAATTGAGCATCAACATTGTCATTGAAAATTTGGACCATCAGATAGAGGAGTGGCGCCAAGGATGGGGGGGCCATTTGGCCGATATTTTGTTAAATACATAATTGAACCATACAAATATTATCATTATAAAAAGAAATAATAATATCCTAAATAATTTGTGTTTTATTTAAATACAACATCAGTCCTTAAATGAAATGAAATTCAATGAAAGTGTGTTAAAGTAGCTGTGTCAATAAAGTTTCTACTAATAAATACTACTTAAATATTTCAATATAGCCCTTTATTTTCCCAAAAACTTTTTCAATAGAGAAATTACATGAATTTAAGGTAGGCCGTTGTATGGGAGGTAGGCGTTAAAGTGGCCGTGTCACCTAAACTTTTTGGCACAACAATAACATTGATTAGAAGGATATACACAGCAAATTTGATCATCATACCTCTAATTTTGGCGGTTTTATGAGCTCTTAAATTTCATTAACGGTAGATTACGTGAAAAGTGGGCGTTATAGTAGGCGTGTCAAAGTTGTTTTGGCGAATGAGTACAACTTAAGTGTTTCAATATAGCCCTTTATTAATCCAAAATCATTATTAATAGAGAAATTAGAGGAATTTTGAGTAAAACGTTATATGGGAGGTGGGCGTAAAAGTGGGCGTGGCAACTCAATTTTCTAGCACAGTAATGACATTGCCTAGGGGGATATACGTAGCAAATTTTATCATCATACCTCTTATTTTGGCGGTTTTATGAGCTTTTAAATTTCATTAACGGTATATAACGTGAAAAGTGGGCGTTATAGTAGGCATGTCAAAGTTGTTTTGACGAATGAGTACAACTTAGGTGTTTCAATATAGTCCTTTATTATTCCAAAATCTTTATTAGTAGAAGAATTATATGAATTTTAAGTAAAACGTTATATGGGAGGTGGGCGTAAAAGTAGGCGTGGCGCCTTAATTTTCTGGCGCAGTAATGACATTGCCTAAAAGGATATACGTAGCGAATTTGATCATCATACCTCTAATTTTGGCGGTTTTATGAGCTTTTAAATTTCATTAACGGTAGATAACGTGAAAAGTGGGCGTTATAGTGGGCGTGTCAAAGTTGTATTTTCGAATGAGTACAACTGAGATGTTTCAATATAGCCCTTTATTATTCCAAAATCTACATAAATTGAGAAATTATATGAATTTTGGGTAAAACGTTATATGGGAGGTGGGCGTAAAAGTGGGCGTGGCGCCTTAATTTTCTGGCGCAGTAATGACATTGCCTAAAAGGATATACGTAGCGAATTTGATCATCATACCTCTAATTTTGGCGGTTTTATGAGCTTTTAAATTTCATTAACGGTAGATAACGTGAAAAGTGGGCGTTATAGTGGGCGTGTCAAAGTTGTATTTTCGAATGAGTACAACTGAGATGTTTCAATATAGCCCTTTATTATTCCAAAATCTACATAAATTGAGAAATTATATGAATTTTGGGTAAAACGTTATATGGGAGGTGGGCGTAAAAGTGGGCGTGGCACATTGATTTTCCGTTACAAAAAAGCGTCTTACCAATAAGCAAAGTGTGCAAAATTTCAGAGTCGTACATCCAATTTTGTTGCTTTTATGACGTTTTTGTTTTTAAATATACCGAAAAATACACTGTGCGGTATAAATTTTCGTACATTTTGATCGATAACTCCTCTCCTAATGCATAGATTTAGATAATTTTCGGGGAGTAATATTTTACTCAGGAAATATATATTCGAAGTTTCATGAGTCTACGTTAATCCGTTTGGACACAATTTCATTTTATTCGATGTTCGTAGGACACGATTTTTTCGACCTACTCTTGTTTTTCGAGCTATAACTCTCTTCCTAATATTCCGATTTAGCCCATTTTCAATACCAAACAAACCTTATCTATAAGAAAGATTCTGGCAAAATTTGAGCCCCCTAGCTTTTTCGGTGCGACCTCTATCGTGCTTTCAACAGACGGACAGACGGACAGACGGACAGACGGACAGACGGACAGACGGACGGACATAGCTAGATCGTCATAAAATCAAACCCTGATTCAGAATATATATACTTTATGGGGTCTAAAATAGATATTTCGATGTGTTACAAACGGAATGACAAAATGAATATACCCCCACCATTTTTTTGGTGGCGGGTATAATTATCACTAAACATTATAAACAATTTATTTTTATGTACTAATGGCTAACAAATTTTAAAATTATACAAAACTTATTTCGTTTGAAAATCTTTTAAAAGTAAAATGTTATAGAACTTTAAAAATCAAAATCTTACTAATAAATTTCCCGTTTTAGCAAAATGCTGAGCATGTCTATTTTGAATCACACTGTGGCCCTTAAAATTTAACCACCCTTTACAAAAGAATAGATGGATAAAAATATAATTTAACTAAAAAATGTATTTTAAATATTCAAATACATATTTTAAATCTACTGATGCACATTTTTTTTTTAATATTTTTAAATCTTAAACCTCATAAGACTGTGTGTACAACTATATGTAAAGTTTGGCACAAATCATTACTCTAGTTAATTTTTGTCAACAAACTTCGGTCATTTTCGTTTTCACAAACCCATTTAAAATTCCTTTGTAGTTTGTGCAAAATATTAAAGTGGATGTTGTCAAAAATGTTACTAGAGTCATCTAGTGTTCTACATGATGTTTAGCAAAGACATCATCCTCAGTGTTTGCAAAATGTAGTGGCGCCTTCAACAGATGTTGCCATCTGCAATGAATAAATGCTAATATATATGACTAATATATTTTTATAAAAATTTAAAAAAAAGTGGGCGTGGCACATTCATTTTCCGCTATAACGAAGACTTTGACCAAAAAGCCATGTTTGCAAAATTTCGGAATCGTACATATAGTTTTGTCAGTTTTATTACGTTTTAAACTTAAAAAATACACTGCGCGGTATAAATTTTCGTTCATTTTTATCTATAACTCCTTTTCTAATTTGTAGATTTAAGACATTTTTGGGGAGAAATATTCCTTTGACTCGAGAAATATATATTCGAAGTTTCATGACTCTATGTTTATCCGTTTGGACACAATTCCATTTTATTCGATGTTAGCAGGACACGGTTTTTTCGACCTACTCTTGCTTTACGAGCTATAACTCTCTTCCTAATATTCCGATTTAGCCCATTTTCAATACCAAACAAACCTTGTCTATAAGAAAGATTCTGGCAAAACTTGAGCCCCCTAGCTTTTTCGGTGCGACCTCTATCGTGCTTTCAACAGACGGATAGACGGACGGACATAGCTAGATCGTCATCAAATCAAACCCTGATTCAGAATATATATACTTTATGGGGTCTAAAATGGATATTTCGATGTGTTACAAACGGAATGACAAAATGAATATACCCCCACCATTTTTTTGGTGGCGGGTATAATAAAATAATCTAATCATTAGAATAGAATTTTGATGAAAATTTCAGATTACTAAATGATTAGATTAGAAATAATCAAAAATCTAATCACAATTAGTGACGATTAGCATTTCTAATCAAATCTAATCAAAACTAATCGAAAAACTAATTGATTAAATAGATTTCTTGATTATTTTTGATTAGATTTGATTAGATCAACTATTTTTAACTATTTTTGTGAAAAGAAAATATTTATTTATCACATTTGTTGCTATAAAAAAAAATCCGTGCATTTTTACTTACCAATAATTTTGAACACTTCAATTTGAATAAAGCAAAATTAAAATCACAAAAGACGTTAAAAATTAACATTAATTATAACACAACAACAAAGTGAACCAGCTGTGTCAAGTGTTTAGTTTAAGAACAGGGTGAATCGTATGCAATTTTATGCAATATTCAAAATCTGTTAGATTATGTAAATATAAAATGTGATAAATAAATATTTTCTTTTCACAAAAATAGTTAAAAATAGTTGATCTAATCAAATCTAATCAAAAATAATCAAGAAATCTAATCAATTAGTTTTTCGATTAGTTTTGATTAGATTTAATTAGAAAAGCTAATCGTCACTAATTGTGATAAGATTTTTGATTATTTCTAATCTAATCAATTAGTAATCGTCTAAAATGCCTAACTAATCATAATTTATAAATTTTTAAGCACAATAAAAATTTCTAATCCAATTGCTAATCATTAGGATTACTAATCATTATTCCCAAGCTATGATATAGACGTTGCCGATGATCTACAGGTTGACGAATGCCTTCGGGCAAATGTTTCAAGAGTTTCGTTTACACTTTACTCTACACGTCCTTTTTTCGCAGTTTGATTTTTATGGTGAAATTTTGGAAGGCACGATGAACTAAGCAAGGAATCGTTATTTTAGAGGGTGAAATTCAGATGCTGAAATGTCGAACATATATTCTTTGCATTAATCAGTGATTTGAGTAATAAAATTATATTATTCTGGTTCACTATAAAGTTGCGACTCTCCCATTATTTATTTTCTAATTATTATTCATTAAATCTAAACAAAACAAATCAAAAAATTTATATAAAGGAAGAACTTATATATTTTTAAACTTCATGGTGACTTACTTTCACCCTGTATCAAGTGTATAAAGCTACCTGACTATTGAGCAGGAAGCCTCAAATATACTTATAATGCTTATTAGGTTTTTTTGTTTTTCATATTTTAAGGGTTTTAGGTTTAACGGGTTTTAACTTTTTAAATATTTTTATTTTTCTTCATATTTAAAATTACTAATTTCCCTTTTTAACTTATTATTTCTTTGTCGTGTGCCATACTTTGAAATTTAACACCAACAAAAACTTTAATAGAAGCTTAACTGAACACACTAATGGTAAAAAAAAATAAATTAATTTAAACTATTTTAAATTTGTTTGCTTTTACTTTAAATTTCACTTGCATTAGAGAAGAATTTCAACATTTTGTAACACGGCCTGCCTACTAGATGTTGTGCAATCCTGAATGGTTGTTTGTTATTGATATTTTCATTTTAGTTGGTACAAATATTTTTGTTTTCTTTTTTCTCGATCTTTGTTTGTTTGTGCATTTGAATGCATGAGAAACTGTGTTCAGTTTGCTAGAAAGTAGTCAAGGCCACAATTTTACCAAATGATTTTTTTTGTGCATAGAATTTTAGAAGAAACAACATAGAAAAAATAAACAACAAAGTGTAGAATGGCAAATACTGCCACAAAAAAAATAGAATCTTAAAATGCAAAAAAGGCGTAGGGCGATGAGAGGGCGTATTGTGAATTAAGATTCAGTCAGTTGAAAAATTGGTTTTACTTTTCTTCGTAAATTTCTTTGCTTCAATAAGCCCCAACAAACAGTAGCCAGTGCACATGTAAACTAATTTTAATATTGTTGTAGATGAAAACAGAAAATAGAATATTTATAAACTTTTGTGTATTATTTTAGAATCAATAACTGCCGATTGTAGTAAACTTTAAGAACAGCTTCAAAATTACCTCAACAGCAAACCAAAATGAAGCCAGCCCTTTGGGGCTGAGCTACTTAGGTCAACTTCCATGTTCGTGTCAGTGCTGGAATGGGCCCAAAGCACCAAAAGTATCTTCTATTTCTACACAGATACGTGGTAGTGCTGCTCCCTACATAATTAATGCCAGTAATAACTCTACCACCACTACAAGGCCTTGCCTCCAGTGTAAACTGAAAATGGAGCAGGAACATCAACAACATCTACAACTGCGTCAGCAACAATTGGCCAACAATTTAAATTGTTCTCAACAACATCTTAATCGTGCTCAACAACTTTCAGCTCATTGTCATTGCCACCATTCGACCAATCATGTGAATCAGAATATAAATGTACCACCTTTAATGACATTTCCCGTACCACCCCCTCCTTTACCCCCGACGGTTCCAACATTTATTCCTAACACAGCACAGACCAGTGCTGCAGCCTTAATGCCGACCAATAGTCAAATGTATTTTGTTCCTTTCAATATGCCCAGTTTAATGGCGTCTACAACTCCAGCAATCACCAACAATCAAATGTCATCTAATAACACCGTTTGTCCCCATCATCCCCATATGCTGCTGCCTAAAAACAGACCATGTCCTACAAAGCCTTTGAATGCTAGTCAAAATCGCAGTGTTCCCACATTAAGGTCGACAGCAGCAGCCGCTATTTCTTCTAGGAGAGAAAGTGTAAGTAGATATTTTTTTTATAGAGTTTCATTTAATATTAATTGTTTTGAATATTATTTTGTCCTAAAAGGAGTTAAATTTTTTTATAAAGGAAATTTTGGATATGTTTTCAAAATAGTTTTAAAGAATCTTTAATTTGAAGAAAATTATTTAAATGTTTTGAATTTGTGAGAAAAAAAATTTAAAATTGTTTGATGCCCGTCTTCGTTTAATGAATCAGTTTTATTTGTTTGCCATTGACGCAATTTGCCTTAAAAAATTTAATAAACATTGACAAATATTATTGCTGTTTTTTAAATAAATATAAGAATATTATATATAAGGTTAATAAGAAGATTTTTTGGGGAATAACAAGTACCTGCTTATGCCGTATGCTAATAAAGGTAATACTGGTGCTCAATTATCCAAGGATAATTAATATTGTGGCGGGTATAACAACATACCAATTAAAAAATAAATATCCCGCAATTAAACTACAAATTATGAAAAATAATTTAGTTTAAAGAAAAGAT
Organism: Phyto melanocephala; assembly: GCA_941918925.1. Lineage (NCBI taxonomy): Eukaryota > Metazoa > Arthropoda > Insecta > Diptera > Rhinophoridae > Phyto > Phyto melanocephala. Next base: position 140,335,324 of record OW799233.1, on the reverse strand, counting down.
TCAAATCTTAGATCATTACTCTTTTTTTGGATGAAAAACCATTTAAAGTGAACATATTTACAGCATCAAGGTTACATAGAATGCCGGAGAACCATTAGGAAATTTTCCTTTAAGGTAAATAAATAGAATATAGAAAAGATTATAAATTTTCGAAATCATAATAATAGCCCAATTCTGTTAATTTGTAGATTGAAAAGCTAATTTAAAAACCGAAATAATTTTAATAAAAGTGCGCCTACTGAACTTAGAATTTATAAATCACAGACTTATAGCTCCATTTTATTTGAAAGAATTAAACATTTACCACAATGAGAAATGTATATTGGCTAACAAAACATATTACACGTTAGATAGACTATAAGGTAAAACAAAGAATAAAATAGATAAAATGGAAATTTATAAATTTGTATAAATTGAACCCAAAAATATTTTGTAATTAAAAATATAACTTGGATAATCAATAAATTGTAAGAAATGCGCTATCGAAGTAGCGGGTAATATGCTAGTTTGGTTTAAAAATGGTATTGATACTGATACTGATTCTGAACTTATGCATCCTCAGCTTGACAACTAAAGCCATCTCAAAAACCTCATAAGTGCCATAAAAAATGGCATTTGCATGCAAAACGGCAATGTTATTTTTTTAGTTGGAAGTCACACCCACCAATTTTTTGGTTTTTGATTTAAAGAAAATCTGGAAAATGTTAGGACAATTGGAGCTTTTTTGGTTCGGCGTCATGCTTTCAATGTCGGTTACTTTGGCAAATTGTTCTCTGCGTATGATTTGATATACCGATGGCTGTGGCGCCCAGAAAATATATGGGCATTTCTTCCGAATGGTCAACCAGGACTGAAAAATAAAATTTTGATTATCAACGTGTTTTACTTTTTATAATTCTTATTGCTCTTATTTGACCTTTATTTTATAAAATTTTCAATTTGAAAATTTTACTTTTTATAATTGTAAAAAAAGTCTATGTTTTTGTAATAGAATGATGTCATAGCTAATCTTAGCTGTTATACTTGAGGAAATTGGGCTGGAAACTGGACAATTTTATATTTTCTTTTTAAGCTACTTTTAAAGTCTATTTTTATTTTTAATTATCTGACGTGAAAAAAATGTATTATGTTTGCAATCTTTCTTCAAAATTTCTATATTACAATCAATTAAGAAGAGAAAAGTGTAAGGAGAACAAAAAAGTTCGATTAACGGGTAATTTTTTACATTATTTCTTATATATATTTAAATCGTACGTTCGCGAACGAAAACATCATTTTGTTGTAATAACTTTGCATTAAACATCAACAGGTGCCAGAAATTACAGATTTTAATTTAATTCGGTGTCACTAATTTGTTAATAAAAAAACTTCTGGGGTACAATTAAATAAAGTTTTTTTTTATTAGCAAAATTTCGTACGTTAGCGACCGTAACTAAAATTTTTAATACCCGCCACCAAAAAAATGGTGGTGGTGTCATTTCGTTTGTCACACATCGAAATACCCATTTTAGACCCCATAAATTATATATCTGTGGTCGCAAGGAAAAACAAGGTAACTCCATTTTTTTAAAACACGAGAAAAACGCATTTAAAGTTTTCGACATATTTTACTAATTTTTTTTTTTTGAATTCATATTCTAATATCTGCGCATTAAAAAAAACATAATTTTACATCCTGTAAAATCAAGGTCAGTTACCTGATTTTTACCTAAAAATGGAGTTACCTGGTTTTTCCTAAAAATTTCATTGTTTGAATTTATTCTTATATTTTATGGAGTTAAGGCAAGTTTTCATCGTCTTATGCATCGTCTTATGGAGAAGATCGTCAAGGTTGCAGCAAAAGAGACTAAACTTGTATTTTTAAATTGTTATCAAAAAAAAGTAATGAATTTCGTATTGATTTTAAAATCGAAAATTTTCCATTTTTTAGTTTTTAGTTTGCTGTTAAAAATAAAGGAATTCAGTTAATTTTGTTGTATGTTAATGATACAATTCTAGTTTCAATTACTGTTTACATCAACGATCAATCTCCTAGTGTTTTTCTTTAAGATATAATGGAGTTACCTGATTTTTCCTTAAAACACATGGAGTTACCTTTTTTTTTTCCTAAAAACTGGTATTTAAGCGATTTTTATTTTGTAGATTACTCTTAAATGTGATACTTTTTCATAATTTTGATCTGACAGAGTGATGGTAAATCCAAAATCCATCAAATTTTTGGTGTTTTTTCAACTTTTTGGAAAAATGGAGTTACCTTGTTTTTCCATGCGACCACAGATATATTCTGAATCGGGGTTTCATTTAACGACGATCCAGCTATGTCCGTCTGCCCGTCTGTTGAAAGTACGATAGAGGTCGGATCGAAGAAGCTAGGGGACTCAAATTTTGCCAATATATTACTTATACACAAGGTTTTTTTGGTATTGAAAATGGGCTAAATCGGAATATTAGGAAGAGAGTTATAGGGCGTAATGCAAGAGTAGGTCAAAAAAAACCATGTTCTTCCAACATCGTATAAAAAGCAATTGTGTCCAAACGCATTAACGTAGAGCCATGAATATATATCTCGTGAGTAAAAACAATATTTTTCTTTGAAAATTGCTTGAATCTACGCATTAGGAAAGGAGTTAAAGATTAAAATGTACGAAAATTTTTACCTCATATTGTATTTTTCGGTATATTTAAAATTTAAAACGTAATAAAACTGACAAAATTAGATGTACGATTCTGAAATTTTGCATACATTGCTTTTTGGTCAAAGGATTTTTACTTACGGAAAATAAATATGACACGCCCACCTCCGGTATAACGTTTTACCTAAAATTCATATAATTTCTCTATTAATAAATATTTTGGAATAATAAAGGATTGGATTGGATTGAAACATTTAAGTTTTACTCATTAGCAGAAACAACTTCTACACGCCTACTATAGCGCCCACTTTTCACGTTATATACTGTTAACGAAATTTAAAAGCTCATAAAACCGACAAAATTAGTGGTATAATGATGAAATTTGCTAAATAATAATAAGCGATAATTTCAGTCGCAGCAAAATCGATGTGTACCTTTTTATAACGAAGATTGTTGATGAAATTAAAAACCAACATGGCAAATTCCAAAACATATTGTTTTTTTCGGACAGAAGTTGCTGTCAATATAAAATTAAATTTTGATTTTCTGTGACTACATTAAATTAAGCACAGCTCTATATATATTTAGAAAAACATCTATTAAAAAAAAATATCATACAAATTTTAAAAAATTCATTATTTCATATTAAATAAAATAGTATATTTGATTGTTATAAGTGTTGCTACAAACTATAAATTGAGTATTATGTTTATTGTTTAGGAAATTTGAAGATATTTATGGGAAAATGCATGGTAATAATAAAAAAAAAACAAATGGATTAATCGTACTTCGCGACCCGTACGTTCGCGACTGGTACTTAAGCCAATTAAACAAAAACCAATAGAGATATAATATAAATAAATATTGATAAATATTGAATAGACACCTAAATTAATACGCTCTTAAAAAAAATTTTTAACTTTTGAATATTCCATTAAATTTCGCAGATTTTTACATTTTACTACTGTCAGCCACAGTTGACTTCTATTTTGCGTACGTTCGTGACCACATATTTATAACTATTATTATGAAAACTTAAACTCGATAAAATCCATCTTTGCTATCGAATAGTAATAAAAAAAGCTAAGAAAAGTTTTGTTTTCTATATTTTTTGTACATCAAAAGCGTACGAACGTACGTTCGTGACCCCAGGGAATGCCCATATACTACGTTAGCTAATGTCTTACAGCTAATTGCCTTAAGAAATCACATAGAAATTTGTCAAAAGAACTTGTGAGTAGGCCATACACGAATGAAATGTTATTCGGTTCAATCACTGATCAAAAGTAAAAAAAATAAACAAATTTTCTTTCAACAGGTTTTTTCAGTTAATACAAAAATCCAGAGCTTATCCATCGCTTTACAAAGTTCACAATATTGAACACAATTTCTTTTAAAATATAAAAAAATTTTATTTTTTCAATTCATAAGAGCTGGAATAAAAACAGATGATCCGCAAGTGGTTAATACAAAGTGTTTGCGGTACAATATATGTTCTATGTAGGTGTTCTGAAAATTTAATTTTTAAAATAAAAAAATATGTTGAGCTCAACATAAATTGGATTCAAAAAGAACTAGTTAAATAATAAAGTAATTAAGTTGCTGGTTTAACGTATAGTAAACTTTTTATTGTAAGGAAGTACCACACTTAAAGATTTACTAGAAGTTTTCAGGGCAATAACAACATATGAATTTATACAAGAAGCATGCACTAACAACAATAAACTTTCAATGATATCAATATTAATCTTAAAATAAATTAAATATAAAAATATTGTTGAAATCAGAAATGAGCACCGGGTAAAACTAATTGTTAATTAGATTTTCAGTCGTGCAACTTTTATTTGGAATTTATTTTTAAAAATAATTTAGGGCGCTATATTTGTCTGTGTCAAATTTTATATATCCTTCACAGTGTCCATACCCAATAACTACAGAGGCATATATATGTAAGTTGTATGTAAAACACATTTTCCTAAATCTTTCTTTTATTTACACTTCCTCAATCATTGCTCTCATTCGCTGATTTAGGGCATGTCATCATGTACATACAATACTATTGTGTTTGATTATGTTCGGGTGCAATAAAACTGACGAAGTCGGCTCCACGAAAAGCCCCCCAATAAAATAACGCCCAAACGAGAAATGAAATATTCTCCAAATTTTTTTCATACATTTTTGGGGGTTATTTCATATGAAATAACTCCCAATTTTTTTGGGCCGTCTTTCATTTTTTTTGGAAATTATTTCATTTCTCATTTGGGGTTTTCAAATTATGAAATAATCTCCAATGAAGTAACACCCCACAAATTTTTAAAATTCGGGGCTTGTTTCATAGCGTGTATAATTTGGGTGATATTTCATTTTGTATTCGGGGGTTATTTCATTTTTAAAGCTTTTGGTTTTGGGGGTGTTTGTAAATAAATTATATAAAAATAGGCCTTTTACAAGAAAACTTTTAGCCTGTGAATATATTACAATATCTTTTCAAATACATAAATGATAACGTTCGGGATTTGGATGGTGCGACCTTCGTGACAGACTACGAAATCAGTCTACGGACGGCAATAATTATTGTTTTCCCTAAATCAAAAGTAATCGGTTGTTGGTTCCACTTTTGCCAAGCAGTGAGGAGGTCCATAATAATAAAGTGTAACCAACTGGCAGCATTTGTACATACAACGTATATTTTCTCCATCTTGATTTCATGAGCAACCATTTTGTTTTAACTTATCATTTCTTACGTATAATGTATTAAGTTTATTATTTATGTATGTACATGAAAATAATTTTTTGGTAGTTGGGTTTCAAAAATAAATATATTGGAAATATTATACAAGTCTTTGTCCATACTTCCTTACATCTCCATTACAGAAAATTACTGCTTTCTTTACAATATTGTAACTATAATAACATCTCCCATGAGTTGGATTTTCAAGCCATTCGTAAAGTTTTAGGATAGGTCGTTGGTGGCTGATCTGAAATTGCTTCCATCTTATAAGGGAAATTTACTGCACTGGACTTATTCCATCTACAAAACCAAAAGTAGTCACTATTAAACGAGCTTTGTATGTTCTTTCACCAAAAAAAAATGATTTTGAATGCTGGCACACTTTCGAAGTTGCATATATTCTTATTATGAAGAAGACGCCTGCGGGCCTCCACACGATTTATATCAATAAATTTGCGATTTTGCTGTTGGTCCATATTGACTTCATGAAATCCTTAATGAATCTGACTCTTTTATAAATTATGGGCATAATTTCATTTTTGTTGCTGATGGGGTTTATTTCATTGGGGATTATTTCATTTTCATCATTGGGATTTATTTCATATGAAATAACTCCCAAATATTGGGGGTTGTTTCGTTTTCGCTTTGGGGTTTATTTCATTTATTTTTGGATGTTATTTCATCCACTGTTTTTGGGTGTTATTTCCAATTTTTTGGGGTTTACTTCATTGGAGATTGTTTCCTGGGCGTTATTTCATTGGGGGGCTTTTCGTGGAGCCACGAAGTCTGCATAGCACACATTCAACTAACATAACAACCCACACAAATTGTTTATTTGTAATTAAGTATGTATCAGCGACATCTTGCTTTTGTTTTTGTTGATTTTTAAAGAAAATTTTTTATGTTGTTGCAACCTCAATAATAAGTTTATATTTTTGTCAATAAATTTTCCGATGAATGACCTATTGAACCAATATTTTCCATTTAAAAAACGGGTTTAGAATTAATCTGAGAGCTGCGAAGTCTGATTTGATTTGCGAACAGACGCAATATTGTTTTAATATCACAGGTAGTAATGTGCCAAATAACTGATTTTCAATAACATGATTCTGGAAAGCATATCTAATATATTTGTACCATATATAAGTCGGAAGTATAAGTGGGGGTGTCAAAAAGTTGATCTCAACATTCACACGGACAAACGGACTTACATAGCTGAAGCAATCCAGATTCAAAAATAAATATTTTAGAAATTTAAACGGAATGACAAATTCCGTGTGAAGGGTATACAAATTTTTTTAATATTTCGTTTTTGTGAAAGAAAAATTAATAAAAACCTTTTGATTTTGTAGAATTTAAAAAGAAATTTAATTATGTTTTTATAAAAATTTTAATTAAAACGTAATTTAAAGTTATACAATTTTCTAACCCTTTAAAAAATAAATAAATAAAGAATGCACTTAACTAATGAAAAAATTAAAAAAAAAACTAAATCAAAAATGTAATTTTAATTTTTTAACATTATAACCAATACGAAAAGAGAATTTTATATATCTTGAAATTATTACTCTATCTAAATTATTAATATTTTGTTAAAAAACAAAACAAAATTATTGCCAACAAACAAAAGACTGAAGTTATTACAGAACAACGTAAGTAATTCTTGTAATAAATATTCATTTTGTCTTTATACACTTATAACTACAAACATATACGTATACTTACTTATTTACTCAAAAACTAACTAAATTCAAACCTAAAAGCAAACAAATATACATACATTAGAGTGTACCAATTTCCAAAAAGGAAAAAATAGTTCTGCCGTACACCTTCAAAAATATTTTAGCAAGAAAATCTAAAACAAAATTTATTTCATTTTTACTGAATATATGGATTGATTTTGTAAATTTTCCGTTAAAATTCAAAAGAAAATATTAAGCTTTTGCTAGGCACACAAAAAAAAAAAATCGGTAAGATCTGACTATAAATACAGACGATATAAAGAATAATGTAAAAAAGTGAGCTCTACGTTCGGAAAATTTTGTTTGTAATTGCCTTGCAAAAATATTTTGTAATCACATATTTGCTGCTTGCAAGGTGGTACGCTCTAACGTACATATGCTAAGGTAAAATAAAGACTTTTTCTGTAAAACAAATCGTCTGCAGAATAGAAGATTTCGTAGAGAAAACAATAGCTAATATTATGTATGAATAAATAAAAAAAACAATAACAAGTAGTACAAACAAAAAGGTACTATTTCATGAAAGATTTAACATTTAAATATGCAGAAAAAAACTTCTATTTTTCTTGCTTATTTCACGTGTTGGTTTCTATTTTATATTTTTTAAAGTTTTGATAAATAAAACTACTTAAGTAGATGTGAATAAACATAAAGGATTTATGTGCATTTAAAGTGAGTGCATGAGAAGGAGTGAGGGGTGCAGATGAAAAGAATGATATGTTAATGATAAAAGAGCTTAAGTGACATAATTATGAAATAAATATGATTGATACGTAAAAGTTTTTTTTTTCAAATTGTTAAGTTTTCTACTTATATTTTTTTACACATTTTTTATATCGAAAAATGATAATTCCTAATAAAAAAATATTTAAAATTTTTTTAAATTAAAATTTATTAACTAAAATTTTATTTAATTTCTTTCAGTCATTCAAAGGTAGTATTAATTAAATAAAAGTTTATAATTTTAATTGAATACATATTGCAAAAAATATAAATTAAATTAATATTAAAAAATTAATTAAAATTCCAATTATTTTTAAAATGATTTAATTAATTTAAACAATCCTGTAATTGATATTTGTAATTAATTTAAATAAAAAATTTTATGTATCAGTAATGTAAGTAAATTATTAAACCTGTTTTAAATAAGAAAACCAGAAATGAAAATATACATAGTTTTTATATTTTTTTTTTTAACCGATTGAAGTCGCCCCTATAAAATCCAATCTGTTATCACAAATTTACCAAAATCAGCGATTTAAATTTGATGTATGACACTTAATGACGAAGGGTCGTTCACAGCATTCATATCTTTTTCATGTTATTATTTAAGAACTTTTCAATTACGGACACCTTGTAAGTACAATTATTTATTATAAATATTTAAAGGATACAATGCATAAGAATACATATAACATAACTAGTGATGCCAAAATTTGATTAGTAAAAATGGCTAAAATTCTGGAAAAAAATGGCTAAAAACTTGCTAAAAAATGGCTAAATGTTTTACATAGGAAGTTTTTAATATTTAAACAAAAAAATAAGAAAAATTTTTATCAAAAGAAAACTAATAAGATCTAAGGCCGTTTGTAATATACTCAATATATCTTTGACTAGTTATAAAGTACAAGAATTGTTATATTGCTGTTAAAAGGACCAATTATCATCAGCATCTACAATATTATTGTCATTGGCATCATAACTTTCTTTAGATCACTTCAAATTAAGATAATTATGTGCTACTTCATATTGATAACAGCATTTATCAATACTTTTTAAGTCGTATCTTAAAAAAAAAATACAGAAAAAATAAAATATTGGTCCTTCGAAATAAACCAAACTCTCTACAATCTTTATAAGTCAATATGGAACAAGCCATGACATACGACATGCATACGAAAATTGCATTCATCGAATTCGTTCCTACAGAAGAAGTCGTGGAAGCCCTTTTGAATGACGTTTTATTAAGAACTTAACTGTATCGATTGTCTTAAAACTAAATAAAAAACTTTTGAATTTCCTTAACAATAAGTGTGTTTTTTTTTAAAGAAATCATATCACTCTTATTGAAAAACCTTTTCTATAGCTAATGTATTCTCCTACTGTTGTAGGTTAAAATTCATTGGATTAAAAGGTAAAGACTTGGTCTCGATAATATGTGTATATCCAATACGATTTATGTGTTTTTCATATAATTTTGCATTAATTTCACATTTACAATATTTACAAAAACTTTTTAACTTCTGTAATCTATTCTTTTAATTTTGGGTGGGATAACTCCCTCATAAGCTTCTGGGAATATTTTGTTTATTTTTCTTAAATTTCTTTTCTTATTTATTTTATTAAATACACATGCTTGGTTGATTTTTTTACTGATTGATTGTTTGTTTGTTTGTTTGTTTATGTAATACTTTAAAGAGATTCCCATCGCTGCAACTTTTAGTAGTTAAAAAACATACAAACTTAAAAGCTAAAAACAAAAAATGGCTAAAAAAGGCTAAAAAAAATATCTAGGAATGGCTAAAAAATGGCTCATAGCTAAACGCATATTTTTCTAGCTAAACGTGTTCAAAAATAGCTAAATCTAGCCATAAAATAGCTAAATTGGCAACACTGAACATAACAGATTTAAGAACTTGTAGCATAAACATATCACAGCATATCTCACACTTTAATGTTTTTTATAACTCTTATAACTTTTTTGTTTATGAATTAAAATAAATAGCTCCAACACAAAAGTTTCAATTAAATAGAACGGCTTTATTTTATTTAAAAAATATTTAGCATTAGGGTAGATGCGAACCGAGTTTATTAATATCACAATCAGAATTTGTCATGATAGTAAAAAAACTACTAAAGACAGAAATGTAGTCCTTACAGAACACCATGAACACCGGTATACAAAATGTTATGAGCGGACTAAAAATAGCGACATAATGAACAAATTATTAAAAGGGCGGTATTTGTAGGCGTAGTAAAAAAAAAAAGAAAACATTTATGGAATTGGAATTGTTTTTCCGTAATCTTTAATCCCAGGCTACTCCAGGATGCACACTCTAGGTAAGGAATATTGACTTTAATCACATCTGTAATAAAGTTCAAGCTCTTAGGAACAACGTCTGTTTTCTAGCGATTTAAACTGTACGCATTATAATTTTAATCTGCTTATAGGTAATATTCTTTTTATATATTAACCTCAATATTTTACCTGATCAATCAAAATTTTATATTTCCCTAAGACATACATACATATGTATGTTCTGTACAAAAAATATATTATTCAATTTTATTTTTGAATATATTTTTTTTCAGCTGACATAAAGTTCTAAGTTTTTCCAAACAATTTAATATCAGTTACAAAAATTATTTAAATTAATTAAATATATAAATAAAATTATATATGATTTTTTCCAAGCTTGAGATCAACTTTTTTGGTTTTTTTATAAAAAATTACTTATTATTAACCAATATATCGCTACCATACAATGGGTAGCTTCTTCATATGTATACAAATATGTGAGAAATATGTATAAATTTTTTTTTTGTTTTTATAAAATTTGTATACATATTACCCTGAAGAAGCTACCTATTGTTTGGTAGAGATGTGCTTATACTCTTGGGTTTAGTATTACTGGTTGTTGTACTTTTTTTAAATAGATTAAGCTTTACGGATAAACAGAGAAATTAAGTAAAACAACAACAATAATTTTATGTTAAGAAATATGAATGAGTTCTATAACTACTTTAAAATTAAATTTGTGTTAACTTTTTTTAAAAAAGAGCATCAGTTTTGCTCTCCAATTTAAAAAAATTAAAATAATTACAATACTTCAGATACTATGATTAATTAAAAGAAAGCTAAATAATCACAACCAAATTGTATAGAAATCCGTTTCATAGTTTTTGAGGCTATTTGAGTTTAGAAAGACAGTGGGAAAGACAAAAACATTTGCTTGGCAATTTTATTTTCATGTTTTTTAATATGAAAAATAATATGTGTACATTAATATATTGCTTATAATAAGTTTTTACTACACAATTTTTGATTTTCAAAAATTAGAAAGAAAAAATTCAATATCTTTGAAGTTGTTGGATGGTACTGATTGTTCGGTATTGCTGCATAAATCCACCCAGTGTTTTAGTTTTTTAAAAATTTTGTATTTAAGTTGTTAGATAAGTTAGTGTTACATCGATAATGTGCCAAGTTGTGCCATTTTTGAATTATCAAAATAATTAGAAAAACATTTATGAGAATAATATATATAAATGACAAGTAAAAGTTGTTAGTGTACAAGTGTACCATAATACGTAGCGAAGGTAGACCAAAAACATAAAGAGGTGTTAGTACAAAACAAAATGGTTAGTTGTTCGTTAAATGAGTTACATGTGTGTAGGTTTTCTACTGGTTTTCACTTTTGAATTTTAAAATGGTAAATAAAATAATAAAGACAAAAATAAAAAAATTCGTACAAAATATGAAATATGTTTTTATTATAGAAACTTATAATGGAACGTAGTAAGTACGTTTGAAATGGTAAAGTAAGCACCAGTAGACAAGTTACTCTTATGTATTATTGCTGTGTTATTGTTGTATTATTATTATTATTATTATTATAATTTTTATTTTAGTATATCTTGTTCAGCAGAGAGTATTTTTTTATATTTTTGGATGGAGGATTTAAAGATATACGGCATGAATAAATCATGAGTGTATTTTATGTGCAATTTTCTTAAAGTAGCTGTTTTATTTCTTACCTACAATATATTTTCTTTATGTTTTTTGGTTTGTTTATACCAAATACAGAAACGTAAAGCAACAAATTATAAATAAAAGAGAATATTAGAAATGAAAAATAAAAAACATGAAAAAGAACATCAACAATATTGTCATCAACACAAACATTGCTTAAAGCAAACTTATGAATTTTTATATTTGTAATCTAGCGTTTAAAAGGCACAGTGAAATTGAGAAGAAATAATAGTATAATTGATAAAGTTTGGGATTTTCTAATAACTTAACAAATAATAATGAAAGTGAAAAGATTGAAACGATTGAATCAAACAAAAAATATCCTAACATAATGACCAAGGCGAATGGATACGGCAGAAATTATCAGCTTAACTGATGGGAAAGCATAATAAAAAAATTTTTTGTATTCACCTTGATTTAATTTATTAATGCAGGGATGGAAAATGAGGATTTTGTTTCGGTATTTTTTTTTTAATAATAATTACATCAAATTTATGTACATTTCTTGCTTTTGCACCACTTATAATGTGTTTAACATATATAATCCTTTTTCTAATCAAACTTTATTAAGTTAAAGATATCAAAACGACTTTTTCATCCCTGATATACGACTTAAACTTGACAGAAAACATCGTGTGAAAGTTACCCTCAGCACAGGTATCACGTTTTCGAATTACAATTTTACTTTTATAATAACCGTATTTGGAATTCTTTTCCACTAAACTGACAAGTTAATATCATCGATAATAGAAAGTATTGTATTTGCAATTCGCTTTTATGTTTTTCAAATTTTTAAAGATTTTTTGTTTATTTTTACTGTAACTATTTTGCACATTTTTGTATTCCTATACTTTCATTATAAAATATAATCCTGTTGTGTAAGAGTTTGCGATAAAAAAATCTAAAATAAATATTATAAAAGCAAATATATTAAAAATGTATCCTTGTCATGAAGAAGATCCATGGATAAGAGATTGTATCTCAGAAAAAAAAGCACGATACACCTTCGATTGTATAGTATTTTTGACAAGCAATATAGACTATTTGATTTTTGTCAGATAATAAAATCGAGAGACCCAATGTAGGTAGATAGAACAGGTAGCTGTTTTGCAGCTCAGTTGGGTCCATTATATTAATACCCTTATGATACCTGAATTGAATAGTAAGAATAGATTCGATAAGAAGAGAAAGAGAAGCAGACCAGTCCGGAGTGCCTACAAAAATTCGAACCCGCACCCTTATGCTATGCTCTAGGGGCAAGATAATTTTTGAAGGCAACTCGCACGTTTTAACCATATGTTTATCGTAGTTATCGCATTGTTGTCTGAGAAAAAGTTAGATAATATTAGGATACGTTGGTATTGTACAACGGTAAACAATAGTTAGTGATCTGTCTTGAAAGCAAAACATTAGACTGCGCTCTCACACTTTGAAGTCGGACTGTAAATGACAAAAAGTTATTGTTTTATCCAAAAAAAAAAAAAAAAAAAAAAAAAAAAGGATGATTTTTACTTTTAGGTTACATCTATGAAAAAGAAAAAACCCAAAGACTTCTGTTAAAATAATTGTTTCTGCTGAGATTTTAAACTAACTCCAAGTTTAAGCAAACGCCACAATTCTTTTGTTAATGCAAACCACTGTACAACCGTGTTGCTACAAGTTGATGCTTGTATTTTTATAAATATTTTCATCTGACAAGATACCTTTTCGTTATGCTTATCTCTTTTACTTTTTCCATTTTTAACGATTTTTTCGCTTTCATACATTTTTTAGACAGTTTTTTTTTTCTTTAAAATTTTGAACAACTTTTTGTTCATGTTGCTATTTTATTATTGTTGTTGGTTGTTTGTTTTTTTTTTGTATAACAAGAGCAGGTTTGGTTATTTTTTCATTATTTTGCTAAACTTGTCTTTAATCAGTATAAAGTTATCAGATATTTACAGTATCCCTGTCAAATAAACGAACAAAATGGACAGCTGAAGTACGTACAACTTGACTCAACAAGCACCAACAACTTGTTACGAGAAACATATTTAGAAAAGTACTAGATAAAAAGAAGAAACAGAACCCAAAAATTCTTACTTAGATTGAATTTGTTTAAAGTATAAACGAAAAAAAAATCTAATGTTTGTTATTTTTGTTGACAATATACCAGTGTGTATATATTATTCTGTGTATTAAAAAAGAGAGACGAAATTGCTCATGTCCAACAGGGGAAATATTGATATGTTTTCAATTACATGTTTCGGAATGTACATGAGTTTTTCCTACAGCTCTGTTCTTATCCATGTAATACAAAATTTGCAAATTGATGGTTAAATGAATAAAAAAAATTTAAGTTATAAAGAAAAAATACACCTTAAGAATAAATGCTTATAATCATCTTTCTCATTTGTGATATAAAATGGAAATTTTTATTCCTTTACCGATGCACATATGTAAGACAGTAGTGCACATCATGTCATGAACAATCAAAAGTTTCATTTTCCAATGCATTCTCATAAAATATGTGAGATATTTAGGTACATATCTAATGAACATATAGGCTCGATATTTCTAAACATTTTTTTTATGTTGGTAGTAGGCAGTTCGAATAAAATCTTGATTTCTTTATGAGCAGCCAGCACATATTGCAAGTTAGCATTTATTGAACAAAAAGTGTAACAAACATCACTTAAGAGATATGGTGTTTGTGTAGCAAACATTTTAGAGTCAAATAAGCTTTGTCAGTCTGTATATGCCTGTCCACTCAAAAAAGTTCGGTGACGCATCTGACGCATACAGCGCAAAAAGTAGGTTTATTTTCTACTTTTTTAAGCGCCATAAGCAGCGAGAGAACCACTTAACTAAGCTTGAGAGATAATAAATTATGTTTTACTTTTTAATTTTATTGTTTATTATGTTTGCATTGTGTATTTATTGACTCATATTTTTCCTAATAAAGTTTTAGATTATTGGCAAGAAAAAAATTTAATTACACTATTTTGATAATAATTTTGATATTTACATAATGAGTGCCATCTTTCAAGGTATATTATTTGATGTGCAAAAAGCGTGGTATGTAACTTGAAATGAAAAATGCATTTGAGGTATAAAATGCGTAGAATGTGCTGACGCGAGAACGCATGATCCTGACTTTCAGCTTAGGATTTGGTTGCAATAATATATTTAGTTCAGTTATTACTGGTACAAAGTTTAGTTGTGGTATTTTTATGTTAATACTTTCAAATATTTAGGCTGATTTACAGTTTTGGCAGGCAATCGTAAGCTCTACGCCCATTTTCACAGGCAAGTCATTGTAGCTTATACCGCGATACCGAGTTCTGGTTCTAAAACTTACTAGTATTATTGTTATAGAATTTTGTAGAACATTTTCGATTTTGAGGCTTATGTGCATTTGCACACTTTTTAGGTAATTTTGCATAATAAACAAAAAAAAATCCATATACAAAAAATTAATTGGAATATATGACGATATCAATCCTGCATAGAAAAGAAGTCTAAGTAGTCCCGTTAAACAAAAATCTTAATTTTTGTTTGTTACGGACGTTACGTTGCGGACGTTACACTTTTTCTATTAAACCAAATTCTGTTTATAAAAAACATTCATGTATTTAAAAATCCTTTTAACCTCGTAATTATTAATTTATTAGTTATAAACAAATTATAGAATATTTCATTACTCTTATATTAGCTTATATTCATTTATTTCTTTGTTTATTTAACTGTTTAACAGTGTATCTTATGCTTAATAGACCCAGCTGTTCGAGCTACTTTTAAAGTATTGTCATTAGGAAAGCCTGAAAAATAATGATATGATTTAAGAGCTAGAATATTTTATACACTTACCCATGTTTTTGATATTTCGTCACATATAGTTTTGACATACTTTTCTAATTTGTGAAGATCTCAAGCGTTTTTTTAGATGAGATTTTGGGCTTTTACTAGTTGCCAAACTTTTCGCTTAATAACAGCGCTAACACCGTCCACCGCTCCTTTTCCATGCAAAGTAGCAAAAAAATTCCTAATTTCTAACGGAAAATCCAGTACTTAAACATTGCTTGCTTGGGCGTACCGCCTAATATTTGAAAGGAGACATGGGGGTTGCGGTTTACAACATGGTTATTGATTACTAATTATTGATTTTTAGGAATTATTTTAGGTTTCAGAAGAATTTGAAATTCATCTCAATTTAAGTTGCAGATTGGGGGATTGCATGTTATTTAAACACACTTTTTGTTATTTGAGGTGAAGTTTTTCGGATTCTCGCCAACCTAAGGCAATTTCAAGCCCAGATTCAGATTCAGCAGATGAAAATCCATTATAAACACTTACTTCAACCCCATAATATTAAAAAAATTTTTTGGGTATTTTCATGCCGTTACGGACGTTACATTTAAAAAAAAGTGTAATAAAGGTATTTCTTTTTTTTCATCAGACTAAAGTACATAAAAAACTCTGTTTATAAAGCTAGTTTGGAAAACAAAATTATTAAAATTTATTCTGTTAAACTTAAAAAATCCTATTTTCCGTTACGGACGTTACACACGGTGTACCCATTTTTAGTTAAAATTGTTAATAGATTTTGGATAACTTACATATATAATTTCTATCTTAAATAAAAGAAAATTAAACAAACTAAAGTTTCGCTAAGCGATAAATACAGAAACGACTGTTTTGCTCACTTTTTTGACCCTTAAAAATACCCTTTTTTTACAAAAATAAATGAAAGCAATAGGCACGTTAAGGTTAGCCTCTGACAAGGCCAAACAAACCACTGAAAACCGTACTGCTTATATATTTTAGAGCTTGAATATGTATCCTATTATTCCATTAACAAACATTTGGATTTTGGGCAACTTTAAATTGCTGTCTTTGGTTTAAAAATTTTCGGATTAGCCCATATGTATATGCAGGGTGTATGGTGGCAAATTTATATTTAAAAATACGATTATTTCAAAAAGTATTAGACAGTGCAGAGGGAGGTTAGCGCCATTGGAATTATATATGTCATATATATATATGTTATATATATATATGTCAGGGGTCAGTCGATTTTCAAAGACTCCCGAAGTCATTGAACTGGTTGAAAGCACTTTACGTGAAAATCCGCCACTTTCAGTACGGAAAAGAGCAGCCTCAACAGGACTTCCAAGAGCGATTATTCATGCAATTTGAAAAAAGATCTGAGGTCCTTTAGGAGCGACGAGGCTCATTTTCACTTACACAACTGCCGTTACTGGCCGTCAAGAACCCGCAACCCTCGATTGAAACATCAAAAATCATTGCATTGTCCTAGGGTAACTGTTTAGTGTGCTTTATTCACGTATTAGATAATTTGACCATTTTTTTTTTTGAAAATTCTGGAGGCCAGGCGACAAATATCAACGGTGATAATTATTGATGCCTGATTTCGGAATTCTCAATTTGCGCAGACGATAAGGCTCCGTTTTGAACAGTGTGTTCAACTCGACGGAATACATCTGGATGACATACTCTTTACAAAATAAAATCCGCATTTCCATTCTATCGTTTGATGCTTTTAATTTAAATGTTTTGTCAATTTTTCACGTTTTTTATTGAAGTATAAAAATATAAATCTGCTACCAAACACAGATCGATACACAACGAAGGGGAAATAGAGGCGATTTCTAAGTCCAACAATATTTATTTTTTTATTTTTCTTTAAAAGTATTTTAAATTTGAAAGTGAATGTCCATCTATCGGTATCTGATAATAACTCATAAATGTTTACTGTTATTGTACGTGCTTGCATAAATTATCTGAGCTCTTATAAAAATTAAATAAAACAACCTAAAATCTTACACTTGGTCTTGTCGTATTTTAAAATACCCTTCACCATTATATACATAGGTATAATGAATACATCGTTATTTAGCCTATATTCAATTTCAATGTAAGACGCAATTTTACTTGATTATTTTTTAAGCTATTTTATGGTCAACTTAATTCTACTACTCAAGTACTTTCTTTTGATACTCATACCGATGAAGTTAAGAAAAAAACAATTATCAATTATTTCGTTTAGGGCGACATCTTGTACTTGAACTTTTATTAATTTTTTGTAATTTATTTGTCAACTTCTTTTGTTTGATACCAATACTGTGGAGGTTGAATAGGGTAAATCACTAATTACTATATTTGGCTCATATATTCGCCATTATATTGCAAATGCCATCTTGGATTTTATCTATTTATAGTTAACTGTATTCAATTGATAGGAATATTGGAAAGCTGAAATAAGCACATTTTTAATTAATTCATTTTACCCAAATGTAGATTTATTGTACGGCACTCAGTAGTTGCTCCCATAACTGATATTCAATTCGTTTAAAGTATATTATGTTTTTCTAGTCAAGTCCCTTCTTTTTGTATCCATATAGCCTCTATCGTCCAGAAGCTAAAAAAAAATTTTCGTTTAAAAAATTACGCACAGAAAAAAATACTTCTTAAATTTATTTAACTAATTGACTTTTGACTTGTTTTTAAAATCTAATTATATTTCTCATTAATTTTATTATTTTTTTTAACTGATATTAAATATTTCAAAAGAGATTTTGTCAGTTGAAAAAAAAAATTAATAGAAAATACTTATACTTAATTACAGTAGTCTTGTAGTTCCATTTGATGTTTAGGATATAGTTTGATATATAGTTTTTATATAAATATTATCTTTATTTTATGATTTATTTTCAAGATTTCTTGAATTTTCAAAAATAAAAAAAAACATTCATTGAAAACAAATTATGATTAGATATCACGGCATGATTGCTTTGTAATCATATTTTTACCCATATTCAAGTTTTCACGAGAAGTAAAAACTAAATGATAAAATTCATACAAACGCTTGATTGTTGTGACAAAATAAATGACAAAATAAATGACAAAATAAATGACAAACTAAAATAAAAACAGTTAGTACTGAATTTCGATAACTTAATATTCTTAATATGACAGTCGGGCTCATGTTGTTAACATGATTTTTCTTTGCTTGTATTAAGCTCTCTATTATAAATTTTTTAATATAAAATCAGTTCTATTTTAATTAAAAATTGTTTTTATGATTTGGGGGTAAATATCGAAATGCGGCACAAGCATGTACAGAATGACTTACATGCAATCTCATTAGGTTTAAAAAAGTGTCTGTATATTTTAATCTCATTAAAAAATATATGCTTTGTTTCACGATCAAAATATTGAGAAATAAGGCAAAACTGTTATTGTTTTGAAAGTAAGAATTAAAACATGCATAGAAAGAAATATCTGCATTTTGTTAGGAATATGTAAAATATGTAAAATATCGCTTATATGAAATTATTCCCCCTTTAAACTGCCCTAAAGGTAATAATTTAGTAACATTTCTGCTTAATATTTTTTATATAAATTTTTTTTCATATTTTTGTTTTTATCTACGGGTTCTTTGTTTCACTGTCGCATTTTGTTTTATTCTTCTACTAAAATAAAATAGTAACAAATACAAATATTAACTAATCTGTTGAGTTAAACTTTTCAAGTTATGATTGATATGTTTTAGTGAGAGTAATGTTTTGTTATGTTATGTTATTTTGCTATTTATATTTACACTAAAATATAGTTATTGGAAGTGTATAAATAGAATTCATAACATTTAAAACATTTTACGTAGCTCAATAGTAAATACATATTTAAAAAAAGTAAAAATAATTTCGTAAAAATACAAGTTTTTGTTGCGTATGTTTACTTTAAGAAAACAAAAATTAAATATTACTCATACGCAGCTCTTCCCTTAAAACAATTCATTATAACTCATACGTCCGCGGTCATGTAAGAAAATAAAAACGATTTAAGAAAACATACACAAACAAATATAAAACATTCATACAGGTACATCTATGCAACAAAACATGCTGCAACATAGCAAAAACTGTATTGATTTTTTTTCATCTAGCAGAGCTGGAAATTTTCATTCATTTAAATACTATACATACATGTTAAAGGATATAAAAAAAAAACAAATATTAATAAGTACAATTGGTATGAAAAAAATCAAAAATAAAAAAAAGGATATTTCGTAGAATAGATATAATATAATTTTCACTCAGGGAGCAGAATAATAAAAAATAGTGGCCAATCTGCAAAAAACAGTTATGGTAAGAGGAACTATATAAAAATATGTTTGATTTTTAATTTTTTAAATGGTTTCGGTTTTATTGTAGATGTGCCCAAATCCAATAATTATTGTATCCCCTTATATTTCTCAGCATGTGTACTTAAGGAACCTTATTCTTTGTACTAAATTACTGTTTTATAAGTAACAAAATGTTATTAAAAATATGGATTCATATGTACCATATATGTAATATTAAGAATATATAAATATTAAAAAAATATTTATTATGTTCTTTCCGACCTTATATTATGTAAATGAATTATTTCAAAACAGGCTCAAGGTCAAGTCGCTACAATTTCCTTATTTTCTAATAAAACTCGTTAGTGTTTTATTAAGTAGGTATTTGTAGAAATTTATTTTTTCAATATTTCGAGCGCCTTCGGTGCTCTTCTTCAGGAAAAAAAAGCTAAAAACACAAACAATAATATACAAAAACAAAATTTACATTAATCAAACTATTCATATACATAAATATTTTTTTTTATTTCTTTTCTGAACGTATTATATTAATATATTATTAATATATTTAAGGCTTTACTTATATAAAAACCAAATTTCAAATATAGACATGACTAAATGATTTTAAATAATTTTTGAATATAATGATCATTTTAAATAATTTTTTAATACCGTTTTAATTGGTATATTTTTTTTATTGTTTTTAAATCAAATTACTAATTTTCATTTAATCTATAGTATTATTTTGATGACTGGGGCATAATAAACTAATTTCTTTAATTAATAATATTAATTTTGTAATCAAAATTTATATATATGTTTTTTGTGCGAAGTTATTGTATTCTTTGGCTTATATCTCAGTTATTTTTTGACCAATTTATTACATTACAAGGCAGCCACACGTTCAAGTTTTTCACACATACTACTTGTCAAAATTACTTTAAATTGATTGCTGTGACGTAGGCTGCACGCAATTTGAAAGCAATTTTATTATTCAAAATTAACATTTTTATTCACAAACATCATTAATTTTATTTAATTTAAATTATGCCAGAATATTTGTAAAACACAAAACAAAAAATTATGGCGGCAGAATATTTGTCAAAAAAATAGAAAAAAACAAAAATTCGTCACCACAATTGCACTCAGCTGTTTTCTTGACTGTAAATTGGAACATTCGATGGAGAGGGAATTTCAAAAGCAAGTTCAAATCAAGTTCTAAAAGTATGAGTGTATTCGTAAAAAAGTGTGAGTGTATTGAAACTTGATACACAAAATTTGATAGTGTAACCCCTGTGTTAAGCAATTTGATATATTAGGCAAAAGATATTTATTTTTAAAATTTGGTTTTGCCCATGACTTTGACGATTTTTGAGTATCTGTATTTTGCAATAGTCTTTCAGATATATTATATCTACAAATAGTAGTAAATATGACTCGAAATTATCCCTTTGCTTAAAAATGTTGATTTTTATGGTACAACTGTGAGAAAAGATAGAGGTAGTATTTCTTGGCTCATATCTCATATATACTTTATGGAAATTAAAATTGGACTGAAAAAGCTATATATACCCTTGGTACCACAGGTGAGTGATACAAAAGAAAATTTACCTTTATAAAATTTATAGAAAGAAGTTCCATCTTAAGACTATATATGATCGCTTCACAATCATACAAAGCTCAGTGCTAAAAACTATTTCAATGCCTATAAAACCATAGCATTACTCATGTCCATTATTGGAGTTACAATTATAAGTTGGCACTAATAATTTTATATGTATATGTTGAGTCAAATATAATAACGACCTCAATTAATTAGTTGTTATTATAGCTTCCTATTAACAGACAAAAAAATGTGAATAACTACTTTCCTTTCGATAAATCAAAATCAAGCTCTATACAGTTCTAGTGACAAATTCTCTAAATCTGGTAAAAAATCATTTAAAATTTGTGCTCAAATCAAGATTTCAAAATTAGTGTTTAACACCACACAAAGTTCACAATAATTTTAAATGGTGTGTATAAAAAGCAACAAAATGAAAAGACTATTTTTTATGGTCTTTCTCCACCAAACAAATGTCTAAAATGGAAGTTACTTAAGTGCAACATAAATAATAAAGATGTTTTCTGAAGTAATAAAAAATGAAACAGAAGAAACACTCTCAAAGTGGTCAAACGGAATATGATAGCACGGGCAAAATGGTTTCTTTTGGCATCTACAAGTATGAAAGATGGAATTATGTTATTTTTTGATATCATCTTTCAAGGATATCAATAGTAATATATGTAAAAAAGAAATTGTCATGTTGGGTAAGTGGGAAAGTTATTTCAAATAGAAGATGGTTATTTATCGTTATTATTTACCTTTTATTGAGTGATGTGTTAAAGTTGTTAAATGCCATAATTGCTTACAAGTGTACTAATATCACATAACGATTAATATTCACATACAATTATGGGTCATTGGCAGGCAAACACACAAATTTTAGAATTTTGTTCGTATATTAATTTTAATACATACATATAGTTATTTTTAATGTTTTTTTTTACAAAATTAGAATAGAATTAGAATTGTTAACACCTGCACAAGTCTAAGATAAATGGCTTACAAGCAATCTCAAAAAATTTAAAAAAGTGTATCTATGTTACTCTCTCATTGTAAAAGACATACCAGCATAAATATATCTATTTTGCTTTACGATAAAAATATTGAAGAATAGAACAAAATTGAAATATAATGACGTTGGAATAAAATAAAGCTGAATCAGAACACAGATTAAATAGAACATTTAAGCTTAAACAGAACATTCAGTACATGTTTGAATATTAAAATAGTACACCTGCAGCAAACTTACTATAATTTAACGTTTGTTTGTGTCATTGTCGCTTTTTATTTTGATATCCTAATTTGGTTGAGAACACAAACACTGGCAAAGCTGTAGAGAAGAGGCTTTTTAGTGATTTTAAATACATTTTTGTTTGCACTTTAATACCCTGATTGTGGTAGTATGAAATAGAACATACAATTTTTATAACACTGTAAACAGCTACTTCGTAAATTTCGTCATGTTTAACAGTATTTATAATTTCACTTTTCATATTCAAAAACCAGCATATATAAGAAAATAATAATTTAAATATTAAATAAGGTTATTTTTTTATTTGAGAAAAAAAACAATCTGATTGTATCTTCGTTCGTAGAAATGGCAAAAGAAAAACAGCTTAGATTTCATATTAAGTAACTGTGTAGAAAATAATAATGAAAAATGACGTACATTTAACACTTAAAACATTAAGTTTAAAGCCTAATTTTATCAATATAAATTTAATAAGAAGTTTAGATTTTTTTTTTTAATTTTGCGATTAACGCAATTATAATAAAATATATTTTTTACAGATTTTTTCACTGACCTAAACAAATTTGTAAGTTGCGTTCATATAAGTTTGCCTCATGTGTTTTTCATGCTTCACTACTTTTTTGGACATTTTTTTAGTTTTATATTTACTTGATGTTTAAAAACTATGAAACAGTGGCAATCAAAAATGAGTTCTTTTTTGTTTAGATTTAAAAGAAACGAAGAGATGCAAATTTTTACATAAAAAGATATGATTTTGCAATAAAGAAAAGTGAATTATGTGAACTAAAATTCAACAATTCACAACGTGTCATATGAGTAGTTCTTTTTAAAAAATATACTTCAATATTTTTAGATTTTTGAAAGGATACAGATGTATTCGTGGCTTAAGAAACGACTTCTACTGTATACACAAAGGACATTATGAGTGTGCGGTACATTATTGGGACCCAGTAACATAAACAGAAACCTTAAGCAAATATTATTATTTTTTTTTTTGTTTCCTCAAAAGGACCTGCATTTACTTTCTATAGAAACTTGTCTGTCTTTTTAGTAGTTGTTGTAGTTGCAAAATAATATTGTTGTTGTTGATGTCATGGCTGATGTCGATGCTGATATTTTTTTATTTGTTTTTTTTTAAAGCACTTGTAATAGTGTAGTTCTTTTTTAACAAAATAAGTGGAAAATATCTACATACTTATACAAAAATCCAATATTTATTTGTTGTATTTCTGTGTTCTCTTATAGTTTTTGTTATGCTTAAAGAAAATATGTCCATATGTTTGTTGCTGTTGGTCTCCAAACATGTGTCTTAATGGCCTTGGGGCCACTGTGATTCGTAAGTGAATTCATATTTCATATTCGCTCCTTCCGTTCTAGTTGATTTTTTGTCTATTTTTTTCTCCCGTAAATGCGATTTTCGTTTTTCTGTTTTTGTTGTTGGCATTACTTTTTCTTTGTAAATGTTTCTTGCCTGTTTTTGTTTTAACGTTTCTATTTTCTTTGGGAGTATAAAAAAATAAATATAGTTTTTATGTCCATTCGATTCACAAAGAGAATAAAGTGTTTTAAAGGGGTGCTTGTTAGAGAATGTTGTAGTTTATCATTTATCATTTGTTATTTAATATTCATAGTGTCATTGTTAAGCGGATAAAACGTAGAGGTGGAAAGGAATTAAATCTTATATTTTTTTTGAAAACAATTTAAATATAATTTTAAACTATTTTTGGTTTTATAAATGTCAAAACTACTAGAATTAAGAAAATAATTTACAGCCAAATGTACCATTGGCTACGATACTAAAAAGTTTTATTTTATTTTTAAATATAAAAAAATTGTTTACACTAAGCCTAGTTTGTAGTTTCATTATAATATGCTAATTTAAAGGCATTTTAAAAGTTTCAATTTAGTTGGTTTTCATAGAAAAAATATCGCAATAAAGTACAAAATCGAAACATATTGAACACTTTCCCTTTTAAGAAGCATATTTTTGCTAGGGGCTCAACTTGCAATAGCTTACATTCTGTCCGCATTTGTAAAAAAACATTCTTATTAAAAATGATGTGAAGAATCGCAAGATGATGCTGTTAAATTCACTATTACAAATGTAGCCATAAAAGCGACTTTCTGTTAAATAGAGCTCGTGAAATATCAGTCTTCTTGAAGCTAAGCATCTCAACTTTTGTGCGATGGACGTTGATCGACCAGAAACCCAAGGCGAAGTTTATTATTAGAAATCACTCACCAATTATTTGTTAAAAGACAAAATCAAAAATATCGCATTCTAAGAATTTCTTTATATAAATTCTTAATATTTATGTCAACATTACAAGTGGTAAAAAAAATGGAATTTTCCGTATTTGATTTATAATGTTGTAATTCACAATAGCGTTTCAAAAGATAACCCAAGAACCCCTTTAAGCATAGATTACTATGCTTTGCCCTCATACACACAAAACAAATATAACTACAACTTATAAAAAATGTGTAAGAAACTAAAAGAACGATGTAACTGTAAGTAACATAATGGAATATGCAACTGTAAGTCGCAACTTAACGTCAGTTTTTTAACCACCTAATTTGACATTTCTTTGTTCAAGTGTTTTACAAATTCAACCATAAAGAAGTGCACAATTGATCAGCTCGTAATGATTGTTGAAACATTTAAGGAAATGGGGATTACAATTAAAATTCATTTCATACACTTCGTTATGTTTTTGGTAAGCATGATCGATCAAATGTATTTAAAATCGAGAGAATTGTGCGTTTCAGCAAACTAGGTCTGTAGCATATGTGAAATCACTTGTGCATGCTTGCTTCGTTTTTCGGAAAACATTCCTGTTATTCTTGATGAAGAGCCGTCAACTCTGATTTGTCGTCGTGTCCAACAATTAAAGATCTCACGAAAATCACTCATGTGAATTTTGAATAAAGATTTAAATTTAGGCACTTACAAGGTTCAGCTAAGTCAAGAGCTAAAACCTACTGACTGTTTAAAGGGTCGTCAATACAACAAGACAAACAGTAGTAAATAGTAACTTTAAGCATATCATCTTCAGCGACGAGACACACTTTTTACATAGTGGATTCGATCAACTACGAAACAGATATGCTTGCCTTAGCTATGCAAATTATAATTTAAGAGTGATTGTTGAAAAGCCTGTGCATGAACAAGGAGTGACTATTTGGTGTGGTTAAAAAGCTAGCAGTCGGCCAGGCAGTTACCGTAAACAGTATTTGTTATTTAGAGATGATAACAAGCTTCTTGTGGCCAGAAATTGAGAATGCTGACCTTCACAGTATGTAGTTTTAACAGGATGGTGCCACTTGCAACACAGCCAATGAAACAATGGCCCTGTTGTGCAAGAAATTCAATGGCCGTATTATCACACATCGTGGCGGTGTTAATTGGCCGCCACGGTTATATGATTTGACACCGTTAGACTTCTTTGTTTGATGATATTAAAAATAAAATGCTTACATTAGTGAGCTAACAATAGTTCAAGAGCTAAGGGATAAGATAATTCGGCATATTATCGATATTAATCGTTTTTTTTATATCTCAGTATAATTGAAAATATGAAACATTGAGTATAATTATGACACCAAAAGCGTGGCGAGCATTTGACCAATATTTTGTTTCACATATAATTATTACACACATTAGAAATGATTTTGCTAGGTTGTATGACATTAAGAATGGCGATAATAATTTTACCATTTTTTAAAATGCTAAAAAACCTTTAGAATATGCTCCTCTCAATAGCGAGAATTTTGCTTGTTTTACAAATGATTCCCTTACAAATCAAAATATAAAATCTTACTTTTAAAACTTTTAAAATTCTACTTTAATAATTTTACTTTGTTTTTTAATGTACCATGTCGTTCTACACGTCATTTTTGTCCGCTTTCAATCAAAGTTTTCAGAACGAACTATGCCAACTTCGATCCGTTTTTGAGGATTTGTACCGAGTTAAATAAACTTTATCAACATATTGAATTTTCCTTAAATGTTAATATTGTGATATGTAAAATTATTTTGTTTTTGAATAACTAATATTAAACAATTTGTATGTATTGCTTTACAGTCTGTAAGGATCTAGAATCCACGGACTTAAGGCTGGGTTAGCCGACCGGAATGTAATGTTTCCTTAACGGAACGCAACGGTTGATCGTTTTTGTTATGTGTAAAACAGTTCGAGCAATTATAGTAATGTAATGTAATGTTGCTGTAACGTCCGAACCTTTTAAAAATAGAAAATCATTACGTTTCTACGTGACATTTATTAAAAGTGATGCCAACATGTTGAATCTTAAAGTAGCTTAAATTGAAAATACTTTGTAAAGACAAATAAGAAATTAATATTAGCAATTTTCTAAAAATTTGGAATTGTATACATATGTATGTACATACATATATAAATGAAGTGTGTACATAATATTCTGTAAAAATTTTTTTGAAAATTTCATAATGAAAACGGTCAATCAATTCTTTTGCCTACAAAATTTTACTTAAAAGATTTTATATTTACTTTACATGTGTTTAAAATATTTGTTAAATCTTGTTAAATCAAGAATTTCTTTATTTTAGTTTTTAATAAAAAATTAAATATGTAAGTATATATATATATAAATTTTTTTTCCTTTTATTATACCCTTCACACAGTGAAAAAGGGTATATATAGGTTTGTCATTCCGTGTGAAATTTCTACAATTTTGATTTCCGACCCCATAAAGTATATATTTTCTGAAAGCTTATGAATAGGGGAGTCGATTAAGCCCTGTCAGTCTGTCCGTCTGTCCGTCTGATCGTCTGTCCGTGTGTATGTTGAAATCAACTTTTTTACGCCCCCCGACATAGGTTGGACCCGGGTAAGGTATTAAAATATCAGAAATATTCGGGAGTAGATCGGTATTGAAAATCAGAAACATCGGTACATAAACAACTGAGATATGAGCAAAAACCCACGACCACCTCGATTTTTTTTTCACAAAAACAACATTACAACAACAACATACATACATACAAACATGGATACTGGTTAGAAAAAACGTGGCATCGAATCCCAGCTGAGGCAAAAAAAATTTTTTTTTCATTTTTTATTTAATATATTTTTATTCTTATTTTTTTTAAATTTTTTTTTTTTAATTTTTTTTTAATTTTTTTTGTTTTATATATAATAATTATAATTATATATAATAATTTTTTTTTTAAATTTTTTTTTAAATTTTTTTTTTTATTTTTTTAAAAATTTTTTTTTAATTTTTTTTTTTTTCGTTTTTTTTAACATACATACGTGAATTTATAATTTTACAATGGGATGTTTTTATATATGTATGTACGTATTTCATATGGGATGTATGGTGACACAAGCTACTGTTATTTCATGACTACACGTTGTGAAGGGTATATAAGATTCGGCACGGCCGAATATAGCGCTCTTACTTGTTTATATAAATCAAAATCATGTAACACGGGCTTATATAAACGATACAATTGGTTTTATAACTGGTTTATATTTTACAACAAATCGCAAACACGCATAATAAATATAATTCCAAAAATTAATATTTACGTTCTTCATGTTCATTTCAAACAAAAATATAATAAACGTTCACGCACGGAGTAATTTTGAATCTCTTTTAATCACGCATACTCACGAAGAACATTTTTTAATCACGGACATTCTCTCATTATTTTTTCTCGAGCGCTCATGAAAAAATATTATATGCCGGAACTTCTTTGATTATGACGTAGATAAACAAAGTTACCCAATTTCTTTTGGTTTGAAGCACAACCATTTAACATTTTATCCTGAGCTTTGCGAGATTTCATCTTATTACGACCACGCGTGACACAAACAAATTACGACATGCATACACATCCACTTAAACGTTACAATTAATATTAAAACTTGTATTAATCGCAACACTTCCATAAAAATAAAATTTATTAAATATGTTTTGCATGCTATGTTTTGCAATATATATAAAGCAAGCTTTTTTATAATATACGTTTTATATATAAAATACTATTCAAGAAACTTTAAAAAGCCGCATTTAAATATTTTAAGCTGCTTAAGAAAAATCGTTGTAAAACGTTTCAATAAATTCTAAAGCACTATATTGACAACACCTTTTGTTTTGGTTGTTTATGTAAAAATAATATGACACGTTTTTAAAGTTTCTATAACTGCACTTAAGTCGTACGTTAAGTAAACAGTGCGGTTACATTCCATCAACAGTCGGCTAAAAAGCCTTTAAATAAAATAAATAAATAAATAATTAAAAAGGTTGCTTTATGCATAAAATATTTTATCGCTTGTTAAATCGAAAAATTTCCACGTTAAAAAAATTCCAGAAGAAATAAAAAATTCTATAAAAAAAATTAAATTAGTTCTATTAATAAAAAATATACTAAACTATATATTACTTTAACTAAAATAACTTTTCTAACCATAACCATCGTTTCCGCTTGGAATTCAAATTTTATATTGAAAAAGAATTAAGCTCATTTTTGTTACCTTTGAAAAATATAAAAATATTTACTTTCATAAATAAAACAAAACAAGCTGAAAACGTAATGCTGCGTAATTTAATTTGAAACCCTAAGGATACTTTTACCTTTTCTTTAAATGTTTTGCTCATCTAGTTTTTTTTCACTACTTCTGTTGCTATATTCACTATTCAATGCATGACGTTTGTCATACACTGCATTGCACAAATGTAAGATGACAAAATATAGTTTTATTTCTTACACTGAAAAAAAGGTAAGTAATTTTGTTGATGTTAAAAAGTTTAAGCTGGATTTATAGATGACTTTCGAACAAATTTTCTTCAAAATAAAATTTTCTATATATTTAAAATGGGAGTAAAAAAAATTTGTTTGAAAACTTTCAACTTGAAGTAATTTTATTTTCAATTTCAGATATTTTTAGACATGGTCAGACATGTTCATATCTTATAGTTTTTACATAGAAAAATTTTATTTTTTATATATAAATATATGTTTATTCATATGACAGGTTTTGTGTTTCTTTTTAAAATTTTTAAAATGAATAAAGCTCGCTACAGATAGTTTGCAGTCAAAAAATTGCTTCGGATACAAATTTTGTTTAAAACAGATGGGTAAATATACCTATAAAATCATATAAAAAAAGTAGTCAAATTTAATGTTCTCTTGTCCTATTTTAAAGGATTAACATCAATATTTTGTTTAAAAACTTTTTTCGGTCAGCTGTTATATTAATCTTCCGCCATATGATACTATAGTAGCTTTAATCATATTACGTATATAGAAAAGCAGTACTATATTGCTTGGTGTATTTTTTTAACTAATAAACAGTGACAGTATTTATAATTTTTTGTTTAACAGCATTAATTTTATTATTAATTTTATTATATATAATACTAGCCAAACCCGGCGCGCGTTGCTACGCGCCTTAATGAATCGAAATGCATTCTGAATTTTAATTGAATATCAAGTGCAAAAACCTAAAAATTATAATTTTTTTTATGGGCGTGGCATTGCCCACTTTTCTAACCACGAAATTGTAAAATCATAATAGCTCAATATGTGTGCAAAGTTTCAGAAGAATCGGACCAGTGCAAGTACCTCAAAATTATAAATGTTTTTATGGGCGTGGCCCTGCCCACCTTTCTAATCACGAAATTGTAAAGTCATAACAGCTAAATATGTGTGCAAAGTTTCAGAATATTCGGGCCAGTGTAAGTACCTCAAAATGATACCTTTTTTTATGGGCGTGACACTGCCCACTTTTCTAATCATGAAATTATTAAGTCATTACAGCTCGATATGTGTGCAAGGTTTCAGAAAAATCGGTCTGGTGCAAGTACCTCAAAATTATAACCTTTTTTTATGGGCGTAGCCCCGCCCACCTTTCTAATCACGAAATTATATGGTTATGACAGCTTAGTATGTGTGCAAAGTTTCAGAAAAATCGGTCCAGTGCAAGTACCTCAAAATTAAAATTTTTTTAGGGGCGTGGCCCCGCCCATTTTTATTACCACGAAAGTATTTAGTCATGACAGCTCGATATGTGTGCAAATTTTCAGAAAAATCGGTCAAGTGCAAGTAGCTAAACCTGATAACTAATTTTTATGGGCGTGACCCCGCCCACTTTTTTCCACCCATAAACAATCCCTGGTATGTGTCCAACAACTTGCCAACGTTTGAGTCCGATCGGTTTTACAGTTTCGGAGTCTATAGCTAACACACACACACACACATAGATTCACTTTTCTATATATAGATGCAACAGATATAATAAAATATACTATTGAATTCCTTTTTCTGCAAAAGTTAATGCTATCAAATGTAATATATTGTATCTTAATACTTATAAATACAGGGTAAGAAGAAAGTCACCATATGGCTTAACCAAGAAACTTTTATTCATCAGGTAGTCGTGTTTCGTCACCTGTTTTTTGTGTCTTTTCTTATTTTAAATTTAAGCTGTCGAAGTCTATAGATAAAAAACTATTTTCTCTGCTCTCTAATTTATTTCTAATGTCAAACTTCATATTCAAAAAAATATAAACAAAAAAATTATCTCTAAACTGTAATTATCTGATGAACTAATATGTCTGGGGCTTCTGACTTTAATGTTGCATTAATTCTGCCCTATGCCTTTTTTGTGTTGTTTTCTGAAAAATATGCGATATTAATTAATCAAAGGTTTAGAATATTGCACTTTTTAACAGCTGATATTAAAAAGAAGAATTAAGTTTTTGTAGTGGTTAAAAATATTTTTTGGTCCCAAGTTATAAAAATGGAAGCAAGAAATGCAGCTTTGCATAAAAATATGGCTCTTATAAGGAAAAGAAGCTGAAAATTTCTGTTCTATTCTCCTGATTATAAAGGTAGCATTTCGTTAGGGTGCAGGTGACCTTTGAAAAGTGTTTTACAATAAAAGGGCAACATTGTTTGTTAGAAAAGAAAACACCATTAAATAATCCCTGTTTTCTGCTTCACAATAATGGACTCGTTCTAGAGTCTTTTCCATAATAGAGCATTTTCCATACCATCTTCTTGTAAAATATGTTACTTTAACGCTTGAATTTTTTAAACAATTATGGCCTTGGGTTCAAGCTGTTTTACATATACTCGCTACTTTAAATAACCCCAAAGATATTAGACGATTGTGCTAACCATTAATTACTAGAAATTATTTGCTGTCCAAAAAATGGACTTTAAAGTGCTATTGTTTCTCGTGCAGTATGGGCAGTGGCTTCATTCTGCTGAAACCATAACTCAGGTCTTTTTTCGAGACCAGGACATCAAAAATGTTGTATCATAAACCAATACAAATTTGCCTGTACGGTTACAGTATTTCCATTTTTATTTTCGAAGAAGCAAGTTCTAATGATGTTTTCAGATATAACGTCACACCATTCTTTATCTTTAAAATCCCAGAACCTACAGTTCTGTTTAATAACAAAGCGATTTAAATGAAAATGATCTTCATCACACCATCATCATTCATCAAATTTTCAATAAAGATTATTTTATTGCTGGCCAAATTTTGAAATTTTCATGCAAAACTTAGACGTTAAAATTGATCTGAGTGTTTTGATTCTTGCACAAATTTTACGTTATAGTAACGTTCAAGTTATTTCTAGATGATCAGAGGGCTTTCTGGTAGATGTTTCTGGTCTTTCATTAACACTTTTCTCTACACGTTCAATATTTTCTTCATGTGAGTGCCGATAAACTAAGCAAAATCGTTGCTTCAGAGGGCTAAATTATAGCGTTATAGGGTCGACGGTATGATCTTTGCATTAAAATAACTAATATTTAATTAATAAAATATCATTTGTTCAGATGTTCGTCTCTCTACTTTTTGTTCTCCAGATGTAATATAGTTTAAAAGAAAAATTAAAAACAAACACATATGAGCAAAAATATTATTAATTTTTAAAACCCCATGATGTTTTTGGTCAACGCAGTTTATTATAAAAAATTTAATAACAAAACTAGAATGACCTTCTTAGAGCGCGCTAATGTAACTCTATTTTACTATATAACCAAAACACACAATATTGGGTAAATAAAACAAAAGGTTTTCAAAGAATTATCTTAATATTTTTGTTTATGGTAAGATAATCTATGACAATTATGTTTAAACAAAAATATCGGCCAAATACTCGACATGGCATCGGTGGCACACTTCTATCCGATGATCCATACTTTTAATGACGCTACGACATAATTAATAGTATTTTCTTTTCTCAAAAAAAGTGTCACCCTTTTTAGAATGCACATATTTAAAATGTTTAATTCGCCCTTTAATATTGCGATACATTATTTGTTAAGAAAAGAACACAAATTATGTATTTAGGTAAAGCCTTTAGTACACGAAATGTAAAAAGCCACATGCACATATGGGTCTGAGCTCACTAAAATGTTCAGAACTTTGGTAACATTTTTTTAAATAGTAGTCGTGGCTGCATGCGGTAAGATTTTTATATTACACGAAATTTATTTTAGTTTAAAAATGCAAATGAAACACATGTGGCCGAAGCGAATACATTTATGCTTTATGATGCCGTCAAAATTACGTCACAGCCACATGCGTATGTGGCTTTTTCTTACATTTCGTGTATATCAGGCATAAGATAACCATAAAAAAATAGAACCTGTGTATCTAAAGGGAAAAAAATTATACATTTTTTTTTAGATTAGAAAACACCATAAGATTCAATGACGTTAGTGTGCCGAATTATCTCATCCGCAAGCTATTAGTCTTTGCTTATTGACGTACACTTTTTCTTTTAAATATTCCCAAATAAGGTCGTGTTAAAGAAGGTAGTTTTAGTTTGTTTGTATAATGTCAAATATGGTTATAATAATGATATCTAGAAACTATGCAGGATTTTAAAATATTTATTATACTTTGAAAAAATAAGAAAATTCAAAAAAACTACACAGTGTATTACGTCCGTTCAAAAATAAATTAATGCACAAAATGAACTGTCTTATTTTATGTACAAACATACAAAGAAACATCAAAGTAAAATCCGTTCAGATATTGTTGCTGCTGCTGATAATCTTTTTTAGTTTTATCTTATTTTCTTCATAGCCTTTTTTTTAAGGTAAATATGATATTTTCGCTGAAGGATACTGTCACAAAGAAATTCTTTGAATCTTATACAAATGTAATAGGAATATAAAGAATCGTTTCGTCAAATGACAATTGAATTTAAATATAAAAAAATAAATTCAAAGAAATATTTACCTGAAATGCCAAAGAAGATGAAACAAAAGAAATGATTGTAAATTAAATAAAAGGAACAAGAAAATTAGGAGGAATTTTTAAGATTTTTCATTATTTTAATGGCAGACTGTTATAGAGAGATTTGTAAAAAAATATGAATGATGAAGGTGGCGCAAAGGTCAAAGGATCACCTTACCCAAAATGCCTTAATTGTTGCAAATAAAGTTTCTTAATTGTTAAAAAAAATGTGGCAATTTTTTCTCCAGCTTGTACGAATTAAATTGTCACTAACTTCCATTTAGTATACAAATAATCAAATTCTACTGATGTCTTAATAAAGTACCTGTTGATTTTTTTATAAAATATGTATCTAACAGAAAGTAAGTATCCCTTAAAAATGGTACCACCCAGCACAATTGTATAACATTAAATGTTACTTTGAGTCAAATATCTTAACAGAAATTCTCAAGGGCTTTTATGCTTCATTGTTTTTTCTATGCTATTAGAAATAATAATGACATTTATTCCTTCACACACCTAAGCTTATTCACACATACATTAATAGTCACACACATTACATTAGCCGACATCTTCTCTGTTAATTTAATCTTCGAGTCATCCACTAGTTGGCGTTAGTGTACTCGTTATTACTAACAAGTACATTTTGCCATGAATTAAATTTCTCCTTTTTACGTATGTATGTAGATATGCATGTATGTATGTATACATATGTTTTTTGCTATGGAGGATAATATTACTTATCATTGTGTGTTTGAACAATACTACAATGTGCTTCATTGTATTTGGTAACGAACATAAAACTAAATTTTTGGCCAATAAATGTTTTTTTTTTGTCTTTTTTTTTCTTTGTGAATTTTGTGTTCGCTTGGTGTTTTTTTTACACTTTACGTTTAAGGAGAAAAAAAGCTTTTTTTACTGGTTTTTATATGGACGAATAAATATTGGATGTAACGGTCTTTTTGACACCAGACTTTTAACACTTACTGCTACATGGATTGAAAGCTTTCATGTGAAAGTACAAACAGAAACTGAAGACCAAGTTTTATGATTGTAGATGCTTAAAGGCTTGATGCAATATTGTTACAATGGCAGCTCATAGTGTTGAGCAATAATGCTACGTCAATTTTATTAAGTGTGTAATATAAGATCCGTATGGAAGAAAAACTAACTGAGCTTTTGTTGAACAATAGACTTAGTAAAAGTATTTGAAGAAGTCTTATGAAATATTAAAAATTAGTAAAAATATATAATAACAAGTTGCCTGAATTATTTTAAAAAGGTGAGCAAAATTTCTAGTAAAATTACCCAACATTTTTTATAACCAATACTAGTTCGATCAGTTAGAAAAAGTATAGTTAAATAAAGCGTGATTTTTTAAGCGTATTTTTTTGTAAGAATCTAATAAAATACTCAAATTTGCATCATATATTTAAATTTTTTTTTTTTGGAATCGATAAATTGGTCTTTGCCATGTACTTTTTAAAAATAACTTCATGTAAATGTTGCCCGCGGCTCCGGTTCAAATGGTCCATTCGAAGGTCTAATTTTGTACCACTTTTACGAACATATCGGCCTTTATTTCATGAATAACTCGTGTTATATTATATTTTTATCGTGCTTGGCTTCTCCACATAGACCAACAGCTTCACATAACCTCACAAGAAATAGTCAAGAGGCATCAGATCATGTGATCTTAGCGGCCAACCAACTCACAGGGCCATTTCGAAAGATAAACTGCTCACCAAATTCATCCTTTAATATGTCCATTGTTTCACGATCGAAGTGGAATGTGGCACCGTCTTGTTGAAACCACATACTAACTTAGTCCAACTTAGCCAATTGGGACAAAAAAAAGTCGCGTATTATGGCTCGATATCATTCGACGTTGACGGTAACGTTTCTGCTACGGTCGCATACCAATCTGTCGTTATTTCGGGATGCATCGGTAACTCTTTTACGGTATGTGGCTGTTCTTCACCCCAGATGCGACAGTTTTGCTTGTTTACGTATCCATTTAGCCAGGAAGGAACCTCATCGCTGAAAACAATTTTTCAATAAAACAGTGGATATCCATTTTGATAATAAATTTTAACGATTTACAGTCGTTGGTCATTTGTGAGTTTCTCCATGATAAAATGGCAGAGTATACTGAAATTTTTTCACTTTCGCAGATGTAGTTTGGATAAAATTACCAACCAGTGCTGCCAGCCCGAAAAACTTAATTCATAAAAAATCACCCTTTAGGTTAAAAGCAAAAAAAATTAAATTAGCAATCATAAAAATAAACTATAAATATAAGAGAATATTGGTATATAAATGATGATTATAAATGTAAGTAGAATCAATATAAATAATAGCAAA
Source organism: Phyto melanocephala (assembly GCA_941918925.1). Lineage (NCBI taxonomy): Eukaryota > Metazoa > Arthropoda > Insecta > Diptera > Rhinophoridae > Phyto > Phyto melanocephala. The sequence goes on along the minus strand of OW799233.1, from coordinate 140,298,866 downwards.
AAATATTAATTTACCTGAGAGCAAACACATTTTTATATTATTTGTAGTTATAATATGATTTTAGCATGATACTTCAATTACGCATAATAATGATAAGTTGCCTTTTAGCCACAATCATATAATTTAATCATAAAATATTGCTATTAGATTATGACTACCACAATCGTGTTTTTGTTTTGCGTGTAAGCTTGTCTTAAAACCAAGTTAATAAATGCTTTTTTTATAAACCAAATGCACGACACAATCATGATTGTGTATTCCTATTTTATCGGTTTAAGTTTGAGCATTGTTCTGATTTTGCAAAAATTAAAATACTTTTTGTATTCACAAGGTAAATAACTAGCATTAGAAACGCCGGTAAAAAATATATAGCAACATACTAGGATAACGTCGAAGGGTCAATTGAATAAGTAAATCAAGTTTATTCTGAATGATGGTGAAAAATTAGATTGTTGTTACAATTCTACTAAATCCAATCTTTTCCCTTTTAGAAACAGAATTTTTGTATTCCGCTGTTTAACATTATGTTATTCAATCTGTTTCCGAAACCTGTTTCTCTATAATTTATATGATAATTTATATAATCTTCAAGATAGAAAGCATTTCTCTTTAACGACCTTGTCAATTTTACTTATCTTCCCAAAAATTGGTGTCAAGCAATGCAAATCTATTTCGATATAAAGATACTATGACTGTTTAAAAGTTTTAACGCTGACAACTAAACCTAAACAAAAGTGTTAACTTTAAAATGTTGCATGTGTTTTCCTTTTGTTACAAAAACGTTTGACGCTCAGACCAATCTTTTTTAGATATGGTTGTAAGGAAAAAATTTAACTACCAGCTTGAAGACAGCACAAATAGTTTATTAAAAATAATTTTTGCTCTGGAAATCATTTTAAGAATATTTTAAAAATTACTCAGATATTAGTTGATACTAGCGGTATATTCATATGCAATTTGAGGCTTAAGTTTATGTTAAAATTTAATGAAATTTTAAAATTATATTTTATTCAAAATTTATTCCGGCTTAAGTTAATTCATCCTATTATTAAATAATATTTTAAATTAGCCAATTTTTAATTTCTAATTATTTTCCCTAATTCTAATTGCATTAAATTGTATTTTGTACCTGGTTTCGAATATGTATGCTCTTCAAATAATATCGGAATAATTTGTAAAATATTGTTAAAATGATTACAATTTATTAAAAAAAAAAATATCATAGGAAATTTAATAATAGGATAAATGAACTTAATGCAGTATGATTTACAATAAATGTTTCAATTTATTGATTTGATTTCCTTTGTTTTATTAACTTACACTTGCATATATATTAGAAGAGATTGTACAAGTTTGTTGAAATTCTATAAGAATTTTAAAACAAAAATCAGTTTGTGCTAAGTTATTAACATTTCTGAAAATTTTTCTTTTAAAACATATTTTATATTTCCATTTCCATAATAAAATGTATTTGAATTCTATTATTAGTAATTTTGAATACATTTTGTTTAAATAAGGTGTTGTTATTTGATTAAAAAAAATCTTGTTTCTTTATTCTATTGATAAGCTTTTAATTCCCCATATAAATTTTTCTATATGAAATAAATTTACAATGTTTTCAAATTTACACATGTTATTGTTGAAAGTAAATAAAACTAAGTGCATATAAAGTTTTCTAATACAACTCAAACAGATAGTACTAATATAACTGAATAACAAGAAAACATATTTCAAATTCCGCAACAATTACAATTTATGTTTATATGTTTAAATGTTGCACATGTTCATAAAAAGTTATACGAGTGTAAAAGTAATTTCCAATTCAATAAATTTTTCTACAAATTCTCAAAAGAATTTCAACAAGAATGTACGTACATTGTACATTTGAATGTGTCTAACTACTTCAAGTTGTTTGTGCATGTGTGTGTAAACAGCAAACAAATGATAGGAATATTTTATTACTTTCAATAACATCCACAACATAATCATCATCGTCATCGATACAAAGAAATCCAACTTTTGAGATGTATTTTCAACCACACACATCTCCAAGCGAACTTAAGTATACATATATCGGTTGAATTTGCATGTATGTGTGTCGTACTTAGTTCTTACTGAAGTATACTTTTCATCATAACTTTCTGATACATTTAAATATTGCAAGTTAGTAAAATGCCTTTGACGATTACCAACTGAAAAAAAAATTCGAAATATTTATGGCTAAAAGGCATAAGTAAAAAAAGTCAAGTGCAATAAGTAAAAAAAAAAATACTTTTAAAATATTTATGCATATATTGTGTGTAGTAAATTATTTATATATTTTTGCAAGACCATACACTGATAAATGAAAATATCTATTAAATATTATACTTAATGTTAAAAAGATTTTAAAAAGAAACACACATGTTGCAGCGAATTTTTTCAGAAATTTCAATAAATAATTTTTACCTTAAACTTCCTACCGTATTTCTTTCTGTGTTTCTATTTACTTTTTAACTAAACAAAATTGGCAAAGAAAAAGTTTAATTGAAAACAAATCAGTTTATATTTGAAGTAAAAAAAAATCTTTTGGGCACAAATTTATGAAATGTAGAAAGAAGTTTGAATAACATAATCAAATATTTAGAAATAAATTCTCAAAATTAACAAAAATATGAGTTACCCATTCATATTTCGAAAAGCAAGAAATAATTGAAATTTAATCAATTATAAGTGTTTATTAACAAGCATGTTTACCAATAAATGTTCAGAGAAAATTATTTAAAGATTTTAATTTTTAGAAATTTTTAAAATTGTTTTAGTCGAAGACCTTGCAAAGGGGTCTTCAAATAATAGTATCTTTTTTTCATAGATTAAATTAAAATTGTTTTTGGGTTAAAACGGATTCAGTCATGGCAGTTTTCAATATTTTGTTGACAAATTCTTCTTCTTTGTCGCGAAAAGCAATTACTGAATTAGTCTTACATAATCATCCGACAAAGTCTAACGGAATCAACTCAAAGACGACTATTAACATAATTGTAGAACTAGGAACCCAAAACATCAATTATTTTATAGCTGCATATCGTGGTCGTCCATTCTAGTAAAATCAAATATTATTGAAATTCACATCTCCTTATTCGAATCGCACGAACGCGTTGTATAATTTCTGTGGATTGGAGCTAAAAGGGCCAATGTCACTTTTTTGCTTTTTTAAGTTAGTCATTGCATAAGATTTGTTTTCTTGCTCTATTTTAATATGGTAAAACAACTAAAGTCATAATTAACCCAGAACAGCTTCATAGATAAAATGCTGGCCAATGTCACTATGAAAGTATATATAAAAGTTAAAGTTCAATTCAAATTTTCTCAAAAATAAATATTTTAACATTGGCCCTTTTAGATCTAAGCCACAGATTTATAGGTTAATTTCCTGAAAAACTTTGGTTACGAAACATTTAAATCAACAAAACGATGGCTTCACGTACTATTTGGAATCTTGCGATAATTTCTTGGAAGCACTTCTTCTTTTCTAAATAATTTGTATATACAAAAATCACGAATTATTTTCCAGCACTATTCGCTATTTAAGGTTATGTTGGCTCCGGTTTCGGATTTAAAAATAAATCGGCCGATGACGCCTTTGGCATATATATCGCTTTAGACAGTTATTTTATTCGTGGTATAATAGAATCTAATAAGAATTGTGCTCTATTTAGTAATTATCGGTACGATATATTTTCGGGGCATAATCGCGAGGTACAAACAGGATCGTAATTTTGCTTGAACCTTACATTGGTCTGTGCTTTCGGTATATTGATTCTAATTAGAATTCTAAAATCTCAATCGCGTTCGTTTGTCATAATTTATCCCTGGTTTAACTTCCACTTGATTCTAAGCACACTCAGTTAACACACGAGGCAATTATTAGTCCGCAAGCTTTAATTGTATGGGCTTGGATGAATATTATTCCAAAAAAAGTAAATGTGGTCTTTTATCAGTTCATAGTATTGCGTAATACGTACTCAGATAGATGTTTATGAGCACCGTAAACTTGGCGAAGTTCTTTGGCGACCAGAGCGCGAATTTTGTTAATAAATTTTTTCAAATCTTTAACATTATTTAAAAGTATGTCTTAGCATTGTAGTTTTCTAATGTATACTGAAAATAACATCTTGACATCTTGTTTTACAGTTATTACTATCGAAAGTTTTATAATTTTAAAAAATTTCTTTTATTTACGTTGCAACACAGAAAGTATCTTATATATTCTGCTAATTTATATCGTCAAACACAGACAGAATACATGTTTGTGGTTCCTAAAACGAGATTTTGTTATTATTCCTATGTTGTGTGTTCCACTTTTCATCTAGAATTTCTATTGTGTCTTTTGTTGTGTGACTCTTTCCACCATCCCTGAAAAAGTATGACCTCCTTGTTAAAATATCTCAATTTTATGGACCGGAATTTGGTTATCATTGTATAGTAATGAAGCCTAAAATTCATACCAAATATTAACGTAATAGTTATATTAAAACCTGGTCAATTTGTGTTAGATTTCTTTTTTTTAAGCATATACAATGTTTAAAAAATTTAAATGATTAAATATTAAAAATGATTTCTTAAATATTTCACAGAAGTTAAATTGACAAGAACTTGTTGACGAAAGTAGAAATTCGACTTCATTGGTTTCTACTTCAAACTACTAATAGAAAGAGATAAGTTTCGGGCTGATCCGTCACATTCAAGGACAAATGAACACTATGCCTTCTCTAAGCTATGCGATATTATAATATTAAAGTACTACGATTTGTAAGTGCCGCACTCCATGTTTCGAGTTATAGTTATTTTTTTAAAACTTCTAAAAATAATTTGTTGATTCTTTTATATAAATGAAATTCTTCAATGAAAACGCTTATGGAAATGTAATATTTTTTTGTAATTAAACCGTATCAAAGTTCCACTAAATCACAGAAATGTATAACAATATTTTACTCTAAAGAATTAGCTGAAATACGAAGAACTTTTTTGTATTTTATTTCTAATAAATATTTTACTATTTTTACTAAAAATTTATTTGTACCCTCATTAACGAAAAACATTGTTTTTTAAGAGACGTCCAACATGTTACATAGAACATGCTCCTTTTTTAATCAGCATGTGATTACTGACAGAGAATATTTAACAAAATAATAATGGTTATTTTGACATATACAACACATAAAAGAATTAATACAATCGAATATAGGGACAGTCCTAAAAATTTATTTAAGAAAATATAATATAACAAGGAAGAACACAATATTCGGCTGTTCCGAATTTTTGCTACTCACCACCAATTTTGTGAAATTTTAAAGCACAAAATTTATCGCTATGGAATAATCTTTTTATACTAAATTACGTATTACTTTCTTTGTGCAACTTTGATTTGCTATTAAAATATTTTTGACTAAGATATTGTTTGTTTGCAGAAACAGAAGAGTATAATTTGGTACTCCGAGGTAGTTGAAAATAATTTTAGCGTTGTGCATTAAAATGTTTTAATTATTTATTTAAAATTATATAGTTAATGTTTGAATTCGTCTTAGATAATCTATTGCATATTTAATTATTATTTTTAATTTTGTCCATATATAAATAATATGAATTTAAAATAAAGCGTTATATGGGAGGTGACCGTTAAATTGAGCTTCCGGCATCATAATAAAATTACTAGAAAACTATATAAGCAAAATTTCATCATCTAATGCATATAATTCTGTCGATTTTTTGAGCTTTTACATTTTATTAACAGTAAATAATGTAAGAAGTAGCGTTAAAGTAGGCGTGTCAAAGTACACTATACTTATATTGACGAGAATAGAATATATGCAAAATTTCGTCATCATACATCTAATGATGTCGCTTTTATGAGCTTTTAGATTTCATCAACAGTAGATTATGTGAGAAGTGGTCGTTATAGTAGGCGTGTGTCGAAGTTATTTCTACTAATGAATACAACTTAGATATTTCAATATAGTACTTTATTCTTCCAAAAACTTAGTGCATAGAAAAATTTTATGGCTTTAAGATAAAGCGTTATGTGGGAGGTAGGCGTTAAAGTGCGTGTGTCTCCCTTATTTTGCGTTCTTACAAGTCCTTTGATTTAAATACAATGATTGCTAAACTTCAGGATGTTAAATCTAATTTTGTCAGTTTTATTACGTTTTTAATTTTAAATATACCGAAAAAGACACTGTGCGGTATAAATTTTCGTACATTTTGAGCAATTTTAAAGGAAAAGTACTTTTTTTTTATCACTCTAAATGAATGCTTTTAGACACAATTTTATTTTATTCGATGTGGGTAGGAAATTACTTTTTCACCTACTCTTGCATTGCGAGCTATAATCCTCTTCAGTATTAACCGATTTTGTCTATTACTAATGCCAAACAAACCTTGTGAATAAAAAATTTTCTGCCAAGAGTTTATCTACCTACCAATCGTGCTTTCAACAGGCGGACAGATGGACAGACAGGCATACAGTCATACGGATATAGCTAGATAGTTCTTAAGTGAAACCAAAACTTAGAAAATATATCCTTTTGTGGTCGAAAATTAATGTTTCGATATGTTACAAACGGAATGATAAAATGACACAATTTTTTTGGTGGTTTAACTTCACATCTCAGTATCAAACATTTGGAGAAACTGTTGCCTGTTAAAGGTTTCAGAAAAAACAAATTATATCAATATTTCAGAAACTGCATAATAATTATTTTAATTTTATAATTTTTTTCTTCTATATTATTAAAGTTTATCCAATATCTAACGATCTCAGTTACACCCAGCTTATAACTTTAATGAATTTTGCGAACCGTACTCGTTTAAAAGTAAAATGTGATTAAAAGAATCCTTAATGCTTTTATTGCGGGTGTAAATAAATGTAATAAATGTTACACAATAACAAAAAGACCTTGACTAACAACATTTGTTTAAATACTTATAGATTTGTATCGTTGTTGTATCAAACATACACTCATATGTTTGGACATACTTATGCTTAAACATATAAATACATAAACATATTTGCTATTTATACTGCATAACGATTAAACGAACAATAAGCAACGCGATAACATTTACTTTATATTTAGCCATCATTTATCTTGACATGTTCATCGTTTTTTGATTAGGTTTTAGCTCAAATAATGATTGCAGCAATGATCGATAATGGATGAAGTGTCAGACAATTTATCGTTTATTTTAAATGTTTCTGTTGCAAATTCATTAATCATTTAGTGGTAGCTGTTGTCACTAATTAAAACATTTTAATTAAAACCACTAAACATGAATTGTACATACATCAATAGATATATACACGTACATACACATAAGCATATGTAGATTATAATTTTCCATTATATTACCACAATAATGGAGATAAAAACAATAATTTGTTTCCGTTTAAAGTTGCAAAATAATTTCAACAATTATATAAAGTTATTTGTGATTTTAATTTTATTTTTAATTCTTTTATTTATGGCAGCTAGTGTTCTTACTAATACAAATGAATTCAGCAATGTGTTGTTATAATCGGCTTTGGTAAAAATAGTTGAATACAAAATAGAAAGAATTTTAAGAGCAAAAGAAAGTATTTGCGGAAATAAATTGTGGACTCAACATTACTCTACACAACGTAGCGAAAATATTCTTTAAATTGAACATACAGAATTTCTATATATGAAAAGAAAAATTTCTTCAATCGGAAAAAAATAATTTGTAGGCATCACCAACAATCTTTAACAATGGAGATCAACCTGCTGACAACTCTTCTACAAAAAACGAAAGGCTCAAATAGGAACTCGCTGAAGCCTTTTGAATAGAGTAATATTTCCAGTCTTTTTACTAACACTGTAATCTCACGTTGATAACATCATTTCTTATAGTTATTAAGTTTAAATATTGTGTTTTATTACATTCGACTGTAACTGGGGAATTCCCTTTTTATTATTTATAAGCAGAACTATTTTTTTCTAGTTTCATGATGTTGCGGTACTTAGGAGCCGATAAAATTATATATGAATAAAACAAAAAATCCTTGTTTTATTATGTTTTATATGATAATTTTATTCTTAAAACACCTGGAATAAAATTTATAAAAAAATATAAAATCAACAAGTAAGAGTGCTATAGTTGGCTGTGCGGAATCTTATATAAAGGGTTCCCAAAATTAACGAAAGATCTGAAAATTAAAAAATAGTAAACAGCCGCAGTTCAAAACTTTCTTAAAAATATTATTTAAGATCTATATCTTCATGCTTACGAAATTAAAATAACACTCTTTAATTAAGACACGTTGTTCTATAGTGTAACGCTATATTTTCACTTACCCTAAACTTTCAGTTGACGAATGATTTTCTTTAGGTTGCCAACACTTTACTGCACAAATGGGGACAATTTTAAACCTAGCATTCATTTTAAATATACTCGCTCCTCCAAATCTTTCTGAAGAAAATAGTCGGGATCTAACAAATCTAGAAGTCTTAGAATATCAGGAAATTATTCGTTCTTCAAAAATTGTTGTTAAATATGTCATTGTGCTTCGGGCAGTATAGGCAGTGGCTCCATACTGCAAAGACGTATGTCAGGTGTGTTATCAAGAACAGGACGTAAAAACATTTTGTTGAAAAAACTTATACTTCTCTCCACTTACAGTTACAGACTTTCATCTTCATTTTTAAAGAAATAAGACCAAATTATATTTTCAGATATAATAGCAAACCATACTGTACATTTAATAGGGTAAAAATGGCCTTTATGAATGTCTGCTGGATCTTCAGAAGCCAAAAACCTACAGTTCTGCTAATAAACAAAGCCATTCAAATTAAATCGAGTTTTATCACTTATAATTAGATTTTCAATAAAGTTCATTTTATATTTGAAATTTAACTCCAAAATTTATTCATTTCCGATGATCTCAGGTTCTTATTCTTGCGACTTTTATGGGAATAACATTAAATCTCTTTTTGAAATTGGCCATAGTGACGTACAAGCTATTTCTAGCTGAACGGAACGCCTTCTTGCAGATATTTCTGGTTTTACCTTTTACATACATTCTGCAGTGCTTATTAAATGTGGTGTTCCGATTCGAAAAAGATCTCTTACGGTGGCATGTTGACGGTAATGATGAACTAAACAACGTGATATTGCTTAAGAAAGTGAAATTCTGACATAAGAATGTGATATTCTCTCGTTCAAATAATTGATCGTAAAATTCTGTTATTCCGGTTTTTTGTGCAGTCAAGATACTCTGGGTTATTTTTTCTCCAGGTGTTATTTATATAATCTGAAAAAATAAACAAAATATTAATAAGAAAATAATAAACAAAGGAGAACTTTTGATTCTATTATGACTTTTGGCTCACTCTCTACATACATACATAGTATTTACATGCATTTACTAACATTTTTAATTTGCAACAATTTCTTTACATAAGTTTTTTAACGAAGCAAAAACTCTTAATATGATTGTAGTAAAGGGTACATTCGAAACGCAGTTATCTCGCAATAAACCATTTTTGTTGTTGAAACCCCTTTTTTTTATTTTGAATCCCAATTGCATTTTGGTGATGCTTCTGATAGTTCAAACCCATCAAAATGTTATTTGGTATTCTGCTAAACTTTCAATTGGAACATTGGCACCAACAACTGCAATAACAAATAGCATGTGCAGAATAGAATTTTTTGCCGAATGCTTTGCTCATGGTAGATTTTCTTATACTTTTAACAATGTTGCGGTTCAATTTTTTTAATATAAATTCTAAAAAAAAAAATGGAAAACACAAAGTTCTTTAAAATTCACTTGCTTGTTACTGTTTGTTTGAAATTATGTGTCTATTTTTGGTTGTGTGTGTTTATACTATGTATGTGAGAAAAGAATTGTTTTTTATTTTTTACTTCTAGGGATTTTGATAATTTTTGTACATGGCGCTTCCTTTATTTGACAGGAAATTCACAGAGTGAGCGAGTTTATTCTTGTTTTGTTTTTACTCATGCTTTTATTTTTTCTACACAGTTGATTTCAATTTCGTGGATTCTTATAATTTTTTGATTTTTTTTCCTACAGTTCCTTGATCAAACGCACATTCACACATATGTATGTATTTTTTTTTTAAAGTTTCTGGAGGTTAAATATACGAGATACAAGTTGTTTCGCTGCTATTTCTGTTGTATGGTGGTGTATGCTGGTACATTGTCGAAGTGTCTGTTTATTTGTACACAACATTTTACGGCATTTTAGGATTAAGTTTGACAGGTTTGGTAAAATTGCAACTGTCAATTGCATTTAATTCGCTTAACTTACAATGTGCTGGCGTTTTGACCTTAAAATTGACAAATATACGAGCATATAAATATTTTGCTATTTGTTGAAAAACAACATTTCGTTTTGGTATTTTATTAATAAAACTTGTGCCAGAGAAAGCTGTTTATAATCCTCAATACGTGCTTTTAGATAATTGCATAAGAAAGACAGATTTCTTAAACGATCTAAGTAGCCGTAGGATGTTTTATTATTTTATTATTTAGTAGCATCAGGTATTGACAGCTAGGCGAGTTTTAATTAGATAACTTGTGTTTGTTTAACTTTAATGCAAAAACAATAAAATTTAATAAAAATATAAAGAAACCTGCGATAATCATAAAAATGGCTCGTAAATTAGGTCGGTAGGTTAACTAAGAATTTATTTAATTTTCATAGAAGTTTTAATTAGTAGCACATGAAATAAAAATTAATTATGTGTAATAAAAGGTTTAGGTGTAAAATAATTTTTTTTCTGGAAATCTGATTTATTATCGTTTAATATACCCTTAATATTTTTCATAAGTAAGGTCATAAAAAATGCAAATGTGGAGGACAAAACTTTTGAACCGATGGGTGATTAGATGGGTGAAATTGGCACCAATGTTAGTCATATTAAATATTAGGTTCTACAAAATTTTTAAACAAGACCAGAATTCTTTTAGCTATAGGGGGTCAATATATGAAATTTTAGGCATGTAACTTAATACCTATTGTTCTTAGAAAAATGTGTCTATTTCTCCAATCTTTTTGAAAAATATAAAAAAAATTTCTCTTCTTTTTTTAGAAAAATATTTTTTTAATGAAAAGACAGCTTAAGACTTTTCCTTTAAAAACCTTATGGTCGCTTAGTGAGATGCGAGTGGCATATTTATAAAAAAAGTTTTTTTTACTCAAGACAAAAGTTTTTAATCTTTTAGCGTATGCACAATACTGAAGTTTTTCGCTTTATGTGTGTAAATATTTTTAAAACCTTAAAAATACATTTTATTTGAATAAACTAAACAAATTAACTTTTCCGATGGTATTCAAAACACCTAACTAAAATTTCATAATATCAAGATATGTATGTTAGCCTCGGGAATAAAATCTGATCAGATCAGTGATAGGCAAATCACGTCTCACTAGCTACTTTTCTCTTCTAAGCTCATATATAAACCTCACACGTATTAACTAAAATAAACAATAATTTAGTCTCGCATCAGATTTTAATCATGGCGGTTGTGTTGACGTTTGTTTTTTAAATTGGTGTGTAAAATTTATATAATTTTTTTTCTGCATTAGATCCACTTATATCATCAGTTCAATGCTTTTACACTTAATTTATTGAAGCTAACGAAGTTCTGTAAATTCTCAAATACCGAGTCTTTTATCCTTCTTATTTATCGCCTTCTATTTTCTGTTGTTCTTTTTTATACCCGCCACCAAAAAAATGGTGGGGGTATATTCATTTTGTCATTCCGTTTGTAACACATCGAAATATCCATTTTAGACCCCATAAAGTATATATATTCTGAATCAGGGTTTGATTTGATGACGATCTAGCTATGTCTGTCCGTCTGCCCGTCTGTTGAAAGCACGATAGAGGTCGCACCGAAAAAGCTAGGGGGTTCAAATTTTGCCAGAATCTTTCTCATAGACAAGGTTTGTTTGGTATTGAAACTGGGTTAAATCGGAATATTAGGAAGAGAGTTATAGCTCGAAAAGCAAGAGTAGGTCGAAAAAACTGTGTCCTCCGAACATCGAATAAAATGGAATTGTGTCCAAACGCATTAACGCAGACTCACGAAACTTCGAATATATATTTCCTGAGTAAAAGCAATGTTTTCCCCCAAAATCTATGCATTAGGAAAGGAGTTATCGATCAAAATGTACAAAAATTTATACCGCACAGTGTATTTTTCGGTATACTTAAAAACAAAAACGTCATAAAAGGAACAAAATTGGATGTACGACTCTAAAATTTTGCACACTTTGCTTTTTGGTAAGAGTCTTTTCTGGAACGGAAAATCAATGTGCCACGCCTACTTTTACGCCCACCTCCCATATAACGATTTTCCTAAAATTCATATAATGTCTCTACTAATAAAGATTTTGGAATAATAAAGTTCTATATTGAAACATCTAAGCTGTACTCATTCGCACAAACAACTTTAACACGCCTACTATAACGCCCACTTTTCACGTTATCTACCGTTAATGGAATTTAAAAGCTCATAAAACCGCCAAAATTAGAGGTCTGATGATTAAATTTGCTACGTATATCACCCTAGGCAATTTCATTACTGTGCCAAGAAATCAATGTGCCACGCCCACTTTTACGCCCACCTCCCATATAACGATTTTCCTAAAATTCATATAATTTCTCTACTAACAAAGATTTTGGAATAATAAAGGGCTATATTGAAACACCTAAGATGTGCTCATTTGCAAAGACACCTTTGACACGCCTACTATAACGCCCACTTCTCACGTTATCTACCGTTAATGAAATTTAAAAGCTCATAAAACCGCCAAAATTAGAGGTATGATGACAAAATTTTCTACGTATATCCCTCTGGGCAATGTCATTACTACGCCAGAAAATTAAGGTGCCACGTTCACTTTTACGCCCACCTCCCATATAACGTTTTACCCAAAAATCATATTATTTCTCTACTAATATAGATTTTGGAAAAATAAAGGGCTATATTGAAACAACTAAGTTGTGCTTATTCGCAAAGATACCTTTGACACGCCTACTGTAACGCCCACTTTTCACGTTATCTACCGTTAATGAAATTTAAAAGCTCATAAACCGCCAAAATCAGAGATATGATGATCAAATTTGCTACGTATATCTTTCTAGGCAATGTTATTACTGTGCCAGAAAATTAAGGTGCCACGCCCACTTTAACGCCCACCTCCCATATGACGTTTTAACTAAAATTCCTATAATTTCTTTATTAATAAAGATTTTGGAATAATAAGGGACTATATTGAAAGACCTAAGTTGTACTCAATCGCAAACACAACTTTGACACGCCTACTATAACGCCCACTTTTCACGTTATCTACCGTTAATGAAATTTAAAAGCTCATAAAACCGCCAAAATTAGAGGTATGATGATAAAATTTTCTACCTATATCCCTCTGGGCAATGTCATTACTATGCCAGAAAATTAAGGTGCCACGCTCTCTTTTACGCCTACCTCCCATATAACGTTTTACCCAAAAATCATATTATTTCTCTATTAATATAGATTTTGGAAAAATAAAGGGCTATATTGAAACAACTAAGTTGTGCTTATTCGCAAATATACCTTTGACACGCCTACTGTAACGCCCACTTTTCACGTTATCTACCGTTAATGAAATTTAAAAGCTCATAAACCGCCAAAATCAGAGATATGATGATCAAATTTGCTACGTATATCTTTCTAGGCAATGTTATTACTGTGCCAGAAAATTAAGGTGCCACGCCCACTTTAACGCCCACCTCCCATATGACGTTTTAACTAAAATTCCTATAATTTCTTTATTAATAAAGATTTTGGAATAATAAGGGACTATATTGAAAGACCTAAGTTGTACTCAATCGCAAACACAACTTTGACACGCCTACTATAACGCCCACTTTTCACGTTATCTACCGTTAATGAAATTTAAAAGCTCATAAAACCGCCAAAATTAGAGGTATGATGATAAAATTTTCTACGTATATCCCTCTGGGCAATGTCATTACTATGCCAGAAAATTAAGGTGCCACGCTCTCTTTTACGCCCACCTCCCATATAACGTTTTACCCAAAAATCATGTTATTTCTCTATTAATATAGATTTTGGAAAAATAAAGGGCTATATTGAAACACCTAAGTTGTGCTCATTCGCAAAGATACCTTTGACACGCCTACTGTAACGCCAACTTTTCACGTTATCTACCGTTAATGAAATTTAAAAGCTCATAAACCGCCAAAATCAGAGGTATGATGATCAAATTTGCTACGTATATCTTTCTAGGGAATGTTATTACTGTGCCAGAAAATAAGGTGCCACGCCCACTTTAACGCCCACCTCCCATATGACGTTTTAACTAAAATTCCTATAATTTCTTTATTAATAAAGATTTTGGAATAATAAGGGACTATATTGAAAGACCTAAGTTGTACTCATTCGCAAACACAACTTTGACACGCCTACTATAACGCCCACTTTTCACGTTATCTACCGCTTATGAAATTTAAAAGCTCATAAAACCGCCAAAATTAGAGGTATGATGATCAAATTTGCTACATATGTTCTTCTAATCAATGTAATTGTTGTGCCAAAAAGTTTAGGTGACACGCTTTCTTTTACGCCTACCTCCCAGATAACGGTTTCTCTTAAATTCATGTAATTTCTCTATTGACAAAGGTTTTGGGAAAATAAAGGACTATATTGAAATATCTAAGTTGTATTTATTAGCAGAAACTTTATTGACACGCCTTCTTTAACGCCCACTTTCATTGAAAGACTACATTTACAAAAGCATTTTAGTAGCATATCGAAGTTATAAAGAGTGGTTAAATTTTAAGGACCGATGTTGAATTTAAATAAAACACAAATTATTTAGGATATTATTATTATTTCTTTTTGTAATTATAATATTTGTATGGTTCAATTATGTATTTAACAAAATATCGGCAAAATGGCCCCCCCGCATCCTTGGCGCCACTCCTCTATCTGATGGTCCAAATTTTCAATGACAATGTTGATGCTCAATTGTTGGGCATGATGATGAAGCGAGGTTGACTGCTCTTTTGCCACACTATCGCAAAAACCAGCAGTGGTTCCCATTCAACGAACTTAGAAGGCATTCACAGAGTAAGTTTGTGATTGAGAAATGTCAAATGAAATGCAGAAAACAAATTTAAAGACTAGGTGTAGTTCACCTTCAACATGGGCCCTTAAAATTTAACCACCCTCTACAAAGAAAGTGATACATATTTTATTATAAAGAGTTTATTCCATAGCGATTAACAAAATAATAAATATTGTGCTCTAAATGTACACAAAATTGGTGGTGGGTATAAAAGATTCGGCACAGCCGAATATAGTGCTCTTACTTGTTTTTAGTTAATTATGTCTGGTAATTACTGATTTCAGCTTTTGATTCCCTTGCTGGTTTCTTTTTTGGCCTGGGAAAGGAATTGGATTGAGTAGAGGCAAAACACTTTTTCAACTTGAGTCTTTCATCGACAAGCGATCTGAAGGCATGGTATTGAGCGCTCCATAAATTGTTACCGCAGCATCTAATCTGCTCTTCAATATTCTTAATGTTTCCTCATGCTTCTCTTTGTTACTTAAATCAATTTATGTCCTTTACAATATTTTTTTGCCCAATGTTTTAAAGCAGTTGCATATACTTAAGCTACGATTTCGATGAGTGCATTGGAGGCTATACTTTGCTGTATTTTTGCAGGTTTGCTCCAATACCATCACATGCTTCTTTAGTTCGAGAAGTAGGGTGAAAATGCACCTCAATTGGCATTCAAAATTTTTTTCAAAAGCTGTAAGATTCAAAAAGCTAATTTTATTTTTGAATGTTGATAAGCTGCGTCCGGAATGTAGTAATTATATTCTGGTACTCATAAGCTGAAGCGGTATCATGCTTGAAATCATCTAATATTATTGCCATCATTGTCAAAATCTTAAACTAAGTTAAATTTATATGCTTATTAAATAAGGGCATTGCACCCCCTGATTGGTCTAGTTACGCCATACTATTTTGTTTCAGTTTTATTATCTTTCATGTAGTAAACTGAAGTGGAATAATTGTATGGCATACTGAAGATGCAATTTATAAATCTCTGAGAAATCATATGAAATAACGAATGCACCAGACTTTAATGCTTCAAAGTCTTTGAAGAAAGACCATTGCTCTTCTGACTAAAATGTCATGATTCTCAAATTTATCAATCCTCTACATAATGGGAAACAGAAGCTGCCAAAACCTGGCAAGAATCTCTAATTTTGACTACCTCCAACTTAGAGAGTTTTCGTCGGATTGGTCTAAACTACTATTCGACTGGATTAACCTTGATGCAAATTTCATCTCGATTAAAAGTTATCGGTTTTAAAAGATGTGTAACTGAAATGATATGCCCCATATTAATAAAAATATTTTATTTGGTTTATCAGTATGTATGTTTTTGTTTATGACTTCAAATATACATACATACGTATTCATAAAGATAACACACAAATTGTAGGTTGAATTAATTTTTTATAAACCGTTAAAATGCTGTACTCTCTTCTATAGAATTGCAATTGCACCATTAAAATATTTTAAGGTAGATATTTTAAGGTAAAATTTTGAAGCAGAAACATTCGTTCCATTATAGAATTATTCATAACTGCATATACACATACATATTTAAAGATGATGTAAGTGTAGTACTTTGAAATGAAAAACTATTAGGCAAACTCTCTAAACAACCATAAAAACTTCTACAGTTTTAGTGAAAAAGGCAACTCATGAAAAAAACCGCGTGCATTTGTCTGCACAAAAACACATACATACACAAACTGCAATTACAATAAAAACATCAAAATAACCATGCAACCAAAGAACACTCAACCAACTACCGAAAAACACAAACGGCACTATGAGAAGTAACAATAAAACAAAACAGTGTTGCCATATTATTAGGAGATTTATACACTAAGACCAATTAATAGTGTTGGGCAGAATTATTTTTTTAAATATGAGAAAGTTATTTTGAATTTTTCTTGCCACAGCTTTTAGTAAAAATATTCTCTGGCAACACTTGTATCAACTAAGCAGCGGAAATTTTAAAAGCATAACGCGTGATGGATGTGTTTTTCCATTATAAAAACTTGTAGCAGTTTGTTTATCGCAAGGTAAAACGAGTGTGTTTGTAACTGATGCTGGTGGCAAATGTCGTTGATAGATGTGCATTAAGAGGCCAGTTATGAATGTTTTTTTTTTTGTTTGTTTAATTTTCATGTATACATTTGTATTCGCTTTTATTGCATGGTTTCGTAGGAGACACCACAATGATGCATTTCTGTAAAATGCATCATAACTTACATTAGTACATGCAATAGCAGCACTTAATATTGATAAGAATGCTACCAAAAAGTAGGAAAAGCACCAGAAATTATTGTCACAGCATATCAGTCACATTGGTCATCATATTCCACAAAGTAAACGTATTCGTCTTAAATGTAAAATATTAAGGGTGTTGGAATCAAAGCGAAATGTCTATTGTCATCGTGTGTTGCTAGAACGCATACAATATTAAACCAGTTAGAATGCAATATTCATCTGTGCCGTATCTTTAATACCCTTCATCTTTTTTGTTTGGGATTGTTTAATTATTAATTTTTATGCGCGTTTTAAATTTCACTTTTTGTGCAAACCTAAACACGAGAGTCAAAGTTCTGTCAGTAGCAGCAATGTTTACTTATTTAGTTTAAAACCCCTGATTAATATTAACAAATTTGATGATAAAGTCCTTAGATTGATTTTAAAAATTACAAAAAAAAAAACCAAAAAAAAAAATAATAAAATTTTTTTTACAGCTAGCCTCACTAGCAAATGAAATCAAAGTCAAATCCGTTTAGCTTGTTGTTGCTCACTAAAAAAATTACTTCAGAACTGAGATCATGTTTTCTTGTTTGATTTCCAGTATTAAATGTTTTTCAAACTTTTTTTACAAATGCCAATAATTGTATGCTTTTAACATGTCCAGAAGTCAATTATGATCTAAAGTCATAAAAAAATTTGCTTTTTATTGTACAGTTTTTTCTTGGCTTAAATTTCTTTAAATATTTTTTGCACACATTAAGGAAAAATTATTTTTTTTTTACTTTAAAAAATATATATTTGCTTTTTAGTCCTAACACATACATACACTGTTCTACCATTACATTCCTGCAAGGCACTAGTCAGTAATTATCGGCACAGAATAGATGGTCCTCAGAGACTGGCACTTGTAATAAGACAGACTTAGTCGTCAAAAGCAGAGTAGCCAAATTAAGGCTCTTTTAAAATTAATTTTTTTTTAGATTTATTGATTTTTAAATTTAGCCTTTTTATCTTGCTTAGCCGGAGAAAAATGAACTATTCCCTTAGCCTTTTTTTAGCCATTTTTATATTCTTCACCTGTGGTGCCCAAGGGTATATATAGTCTTATCATTCCGTTTGTAATCTTTACAATATTAATTTTTGGCCCAATAAAATTTCTGAAAGCTTCTGACTAGGAAAGCCATAAGCCATATTCACATGTGAGTCTATGCCTGTGAAATCGATATGTTTCTCAGATCTTTATGTTGATTAATCTTTTGCTAATATCAGGAAAAAAGTGATATTAAAAATTAATTAAATAAATTGAAATTTTAGTCCAAAATGATAGCACCATAACTTTCTGAGATATAAGCAAACGAACACGACTGTCTTAGGTTTTCACACATTTTTGTCGCAAAAATCAACATTTTACAGCACTAGGTTTATTTATACAGACGTTTGTTACAATTTTTAGGTAAAATATGACTTTGGATATATTCTTAATGAAACTTGGATAAATTAGTCGGAAAAATTATGGACAAAAATAATTTTGAAAAATATATATATTTCATTTTAAATATATCAAATTTTTGAAGCTCATTAATAATTTTAGACCATGATAAAGCCATTAGAATACAAAACGTAGCCTTGAGAATTATTTCTGAGAAAAACCGGCAAATTGGTTCGATAGTAACTGATACATAAATTCAAAAATACAAAAATTTCGGTGTTTTCCTATAGTTGACAAATAAAAATCGATTTTTTTCATATGTGGGCAACAAAGAGGAATGAAAAAGTAAGGGCTTGACTAGAAAATAAAAAATATTTTTTCAACGTAAATTTCTTACAGTTTTTTTTTAAGACTATGGGCCTTATTCATAAAAAATATTTTAGGTTTATTAAAGGCTTATTTGACAGATGATGTAGAGAAATTTGTCAAATAAGCCTTCAATAAACCTAAAATATGTTTTATGAATACGGCCCTATGAATATTATTCCACTTCTTAAAATCAAAGTATGTAATCGGTAGTTAAATCACAAAATTTTTAATCACACTCTTTCCAAGCGAATTATTAATTATCTAAAATACTTATAATGCGAAGATGATTTCGCCTACAATTAGCTAACAAATTTGATCAACAGCAATCACATATCTCGGAAGAAAAGGCATATTTCAAACCAACCAAAATTTTTTCTTTCGATAAATAAGGAGTGAAATCGAAAAAATCGCATATTTTGTCTCTTAACTTATTTTCGGAAGTTATATAATATCAGTTATTTATTTAAAAGACAACCATGCTGATTTGTTCTGAGTTTGATCAAAGTAAGAGACGAAAAATATACGAGTAGGAAGTTACAGTCATGAATGCTGCAAACAAGTTCTAAAACCAAGAACAGAGAGCGGAAATTAAAAGAAAATTTTACACAAAATTACCCATGTTGTATAATGGATGATAACACATTTGTACTGGTAGATTTTAGGCATTTTCAAGGAAAACATTTTTGTTGCGAATGCTCGATTAAAGAAGAAGATAATGTTGATAGCACCCAAAAGCAGAAAAAATTTTTGAAAAAGTTCTATGCAAATTCTAATGAGTTACGTCAAAAAAAGTCATTTGTTGTAGTGGACTCTATAAATATCGAATATAGAGAGCATCTTTTCATAAAGTGCACAATACGGCTACATATTTTTGTCCAGATTAAGAATCATTTTACTCTGATGAAAAAGCTCCTCAGTGGTACAAAAACTTGACTTGACGAATTCGTTTGTAGCAGCTAGAACTGTTTATGTTATAATATTCTGGAAAATATTTCTGCAAGGAACCTGCAAAACCAATAATCCTAGAAACACGTTAGTTGTTTATACGTCAAAATTAGCTATATGCTTGAGGGTAAATATACATATTTTTAAACTCCATGCCTTTTTGCTCACCCGGTATATAAAATTTTTTTATATTTTTCATTGATTCTTTGCAAATTTGCTATAAATCTGTTACTTAATTATTTTGTTTAATACAAAACATAATATATGAGACATAATATGACAGAATGTGAAATTCTTTTTTAGGGCTGTGTTTTTCAGACCGATAAAAGTTCCAATTTAAAGAAATTTTGTGCGTAATGATTTTAACTGATATGAAGTCCTAGATTCGAAAAAAACTTTGTTCGTTAATTTTATTATTACCACTTTACAACATCCTCATAGTTAAACTTTTGCAAATCTTAAATCCTTTTTTGATACCCTCAAACCGTAAAAGTTACATGACAAAACAACCAATGACAATTGGTTGCATTTTTAAAATCCTCATAAAAATATGTTATCGTCCTTTATTATTCAGATTGAAAAAATATTTACCCATGAAGTCTTCTTTGCCATTGTCAGTTTGATATTTTCCCTTTTTGCTGTATGAAGGCTACTGATTGTATACAACTACAGACATATACATGTGTGTTTAGTATTTTTGTTGTTTCTAAATAGTAATCGTTCTGTTTTATAGCCTCATAAAACTTTCAGATGCAATTTTCCTCTATCAACTTGTATGAATTTATTAGATCGACAAAGTGTCTGCTCCTGTTTTTAGTGTTTGTTATTCTTTTGTTGTAAGCACACACAGACACACACACAATTATGCATTAAACACACTCTTGCATTTAAAATACTAACACTTATGCACAAAGAAAATTTCTTTTTTTGTGTTGCACCCAATAAGCAGTAAAATAAAGTTTTTGCATTTATTCTGATTTCAAAAGTAATTATATTAGAGGGATTATTTTTAACTTTTTTCTCAATAATTTTTCATGGCCCAAAAAAAATTTTTTTTTAACCAAGTATACATACATATTTCGATGGTTTAAAATTTAAAGTCTATAAGATTTTTTAAATTCCTTTTTATGTTTGTTGGGTTGTTAATGTAGATGTGCAATTGTTTATTTATACACAACTGTAAACCATATGTCAATTTAGTGCTCATGTGTGTTTAAAATTCCTCTACAGTTTGTATGGGAATACTTATGAACTTATTCTTACCATCCTTATTTCCATTTTCGCATTCAAACTATTTATATATATATATTCTTATATTGAGGGAAATCACCCTTCGTTGTAAACGGATCATGCAAATGTTGTAGATCTTGCAAGTCTAGTATATATTCTTAAGGTTGCAACACAACAAAATCTTGCAAAATCTGAAACATTTGCATGATCTGTTTACAACGAAGGATGATTTCCGCTATTGTTGGTTTATAAGATCTGTTTACAATTTTTTTTTTATTTTAAATGAAATTCAAACTAAACATTTTAAACAACAATACAAATATTTATAGATACACATAAGTATATCACAAAATATTTAAACATATTTTGATTACCAAATGTGTGTACAGCAATTGTGTCTTTATATAAAAGAAAATTAATAAGGAATTCACAAATATAGTTTTAAATCTGGTTAATAT
The DNA here is from genome assembly GCA_941918925.1 of Phyto melanocephala. NCBI lineage: Eukaryota > Metazoa > Arthropoda > Insecta > Diptera > Rhinophoridae > Phyto > Phyto melanocephala. The sequence goes on along the minus strand of OW799233.1, from coordinate 140,277,043 downwards.
TAGGAAAGCTACACCTGCAGGAGGTGTGCACACATACCACTATATACTTGTCTATTTGTGCTTTTGGTTTTCATTTATGAGAAAGTGGACGCATAAAAATGCATGTTAATAAGAAAATAATAACAAGCTTCAAATACTTGTAGTTATGCTCTTGTAAGGATAGTTTTTTTCTTTTTGTCTCTATATTTGATTTTTGTATTTGTTTTACTCCTTCTCATTTTCTTCAGTTGTTGTCACTGTGTGCACAAAAATAGGGACATATCTCTATTATTGAACGATTTCATGTAAAGAATATAATGAAGCAAGTACGATTATGTTACTATTTAATGTTTGATCTCCCTAAAAAATGCAGACAATTTAGGATGCACTTAAGCAGTTGAGTATGGACAAAAATGCGTTTTTTTATTTAATTGGCAAACAACTTTTGAGATAAAGAAATTAATTGAAATCTGCAAATGAAATGTTTAGAGATGCAATATTTTCATAAAAAAATAAGAATTTTAAAGAAACATATGATAAATGTAATCTTTTATAACATTATAAACATCTTAAAAAATTTCATTAAGGCAATAATTCAGAAAAATTCAAAGTTTTGGTGCTAAACAAAACTACAATTTCTGACTTAATGGCGTAACTTAAAAGATATATTGGTGTCTTTTTTTAATCTAAATGGTGGAAAAAACTATGCGAAAAACAGGCAAATAACATATTAGAAATTCTAAAGAAAATACTTTCTATAAATTCTGCCTATCAGTAATGGTGAAACTAAAAAAATAATCATCCTTAATGACACAAATATGTCAAGATTAATTAATGTTTAAGGGTTAATGGAAACATAATTTAAAATTAAAAAAAAGTCATACAAAACCGGAAATTTTAAATAAAATATTCTCATAAAACTAAGGCACCACTATCGTTGCAATGTACCAATTTTTTGTCATCATTCATATACCGATAATATCAAATCAATGTTGTTTAGAAAATGCTGCAATATGAGCCGAAATCTTTCTGACTATGAAATTGAAATTTATTTGAAAATTTAAACGAAAAACTGACAATTTCCATTTAACTAAACAGCTCGTCTTTATTTAGTTCTTGCTCATTTTAATCAATTCTCTTTTGACAAGTCGCTTACCCTTTCCTACCCTACCACCAAGTAAGTAACCTAGATTTCAGATTTGAATGCATTAATTTATAGGCTTAAAGATAAAAAAAAAGTCGATTTTCGTTTGTAATTTTTGAGAAAATATCGAGGCAGTAATATTTGAGCCTATATTTCAGCGATTGTTTGTTGTATTCCTTATAAACTTGTTTAAACTTTTTGGTAATTCAATACATTAATTTTTGTGAAATTATTAAACAATAATCTCGCATTTCTTTTGCTTGAGAACGTTTGTTCACGAAACAAGAAGAAGCCTAAAACAATGTTTATTCTATTTTTGCTAAGTTATCAATTTTGTTTGCAAGTTCCATAAAAGTTCAAACTTCGAAGCACGTTCAGTCCAAGGTATCTCAAAGTCATATGAAATGAATATATTTTAGATTATAAAGAAAAAAATCTTGGAATATTGTACGTCTTGACTTCATCCCGATATGTCACAATCCCACTCAGGTGTGTCCGAAAATGGCCGTAAAACACTTATATTTTTTAATACTAGAGAGGCACTTTAACATATTTAACCCTCTGTAGCTCCGCTTTTCAAAAAATAACTTTATATACCCTCTTTATTTCTGTAAACTATTTATTGAAAGCTTTCACCCGATATGTCACAACCCCATTCAGATATGTCCGAAATGGCTAGCATAATACTTAGACTACATTTAATTCAAGATGGGCATTTTAACATACGGCGCTACAGGAGGTGGAGATAAACCAGACTTTCTTCAAGTTCTACAAGTCAATATTGAACGTATGACTTGATTTAGTGGAAAAAGTGCTGTAAAATTGGGTTAATTGAATTCGTTCCTGCAGAAGAAATCGTGGAGGACATTTGAATGGCGTTTCATTTAGAACTTGATTGAATCGATTGTATTTCACATTAAATATGAAAGTTTTGAATTTCCTTAGCAATAAGTGTGTTTTGTTTTAAAGAATTCATATCACTCGTATTGGATAACCTGATAGAAAGGCACGTTTTAGGCGTCAAAGGCTGTTGTAACTGTGTTTGACTTAAAATTAAAACAATTACATTTAATACACTTATACCGACGTAATTTTTTTTCCTTTTTTTCAAGAGTAATCCAATAATGAAAATAAAACTCTGTCTACTAACAAAAGATCAAAAACATATAATTTAATTTGTCAGTAAGATACGATAGTGTGACATCATTTTATCAATTACTGTCGCAATTTTGTTTTAACTAATATGGGGTACAAACCATCACGATACGGAACAATAATGCGTGCCGATTTACCATGACGAGAGCATGATTTTACTTAAACTCGCAATACAAGAAAATATTTCAATTTTATTTAAATTCTTTGAAACTCTGCATCGGAATTACACAATAACATACTAATACCTAAATATTAACTAAAATTATTTAAGCTCGAGGTCTTTTAATTAATTTAAATAATATATTTAATTTTTATTAATTCTTCCAATATTTCGCTACTCCGTTGTGTAGCATCGTCAGGAAATATTTGTTTTTATTTTTTTGTATTATTAATAATAATAATAATAATAATAATAATAATAATAATAATAATAATAATAATAATAATAATAATAATAATAATAATAATATTATTATAATAATTATACTAATACCTATTTTGACTAAAGGAATATACATATTAGAATTTTAAATGATGTGCTTACTTGACTGTGGATATACATACATATATCAAACAAATTGTGAAAAAATATTATTGTTATAAAAGTTTGATCTCCTAATTGACTGCCAGCATATAATTCATTAAAATATTTAATTCAACAGTTCCAAGTGGTGGCAGTACTTTGAAACGACTAAATTTACCCTCCACTGTAGTCAAATTATACACACTTCATATGTAATTGCGTGCATTAAAATAATCAATAAAATTATTTTATATTAATCAAAATGATACAAGCACTGCTATGAATATTTAAATATTTTTTTTCTTGGAAATACCTACAAACTGTACTATATAATACGCATGAATATTTCCTTTAAACATTTTAATTATTGAATAAGTACAAGAAAAGCCACTTGTGAACCATCTAACAATGTATTCGTTTAAGCTTGAACTGCGTGTGAGTCGTAAAACTTTTACGTTTTTCTAACATTTATTGCATTAAAAAAAATTCTCTTTTTGTATAAATTTTCTTTTGCTTGCTTAATACAATTGTTAATTATTGTGGAAAAAGTTTTATTAAATACAATAGTTTTCGTTAAGTTCACTGTTGGCAACTATAAATCATAGACGTTTGTTAGATGGGAATATATGACTTGTAGGCACGGAATTTAAGTGCATTTATTAAATTTGAAAGTTATGAATAACAACGCTAAAATGATTTAAAAGAAAAATTACAAATAAATGTATATTGCAAACAAACGGCCAAGGACGAAATTATTTATTTGTTCATTATTATTAAGGAAACCTTAGGAAACGTGAAGATAAATATTGTTCGGTAAGATTTTGTATATAAGATAATTTTGAAAACTTCAGAAATAACATAAACGAAAATATTTTAAATAATGAAATATTTTCTACAAATATCTGCGAAATAAAAAAAAATAAATTTGTTTGTATGTTTGTCCATGGTTAATACGCTGCAAAAGAAAACTTTAAATTTACTCTATTTAAATTTTTTTTAATAGCACCAGTTCAAGACACATTTACGAGGTAGTCTTGTCGCGATGGTTGATCGAGAAACATAATGTAAAAATTTGTTAAATTCACCTTTATTAAGATATTTTTGCATATTGGAAACAAATGTGCTAAATTTATTTATATGTGTTGTTGTTATACCTTTTACTTTGGATTTCAAAAATATATATATATAATTTTTGAATTTTTGTGATAATCTCAACTGATCATAACAACTTTTCCGTGCCTGATGAACGAACTTTTTCTTCAGGGCGAATTTATACAGGCGAAATTACCAGTTCGGCTGATTATGAATTATTTTGTAAAAATTAAGTGAATTCCGCGGTATCAAGGCGAATTCATACAGGTGAAATTATCAGCGCAGCTGATGGGGAGACTTTATGTCAAAATTGGTTGAATTTGCCTTGTTAATGCAGGGAAGGGAAATGTGATTTTAAATTCTGTATTAAACAATTAACTTACGTGTACTTTTTTGATAATAAATGTGCTAAATTTATGTATGTTTGTTGCTTTTGCGTAATTAATAATGTGTTTCAAACAATTATATCCTTATTTTTATCAAATTTTATTATATTTAATATGTAAAAACAACTTTTCCATTCCTGATATACGAATTGGCCTTGACATAAAACATCTCATGAAAAGTTGCTTTGTTGTATCAATTCGCCGTTGCATATACCTTATGGATATGCTTTGCGCGGTATTTAATTTTTATATGCAGGGATGTTAAATGAGATTCTGTTTTCGGTATTGAAAAATTTACTTGAGTATTCTTTTCTAATAAAAAAAAAAATTTCAAATTTATGTATATTTTTTGGTATTTAAAATGTGTTTTTCAAATATGTATTCTGCTTTTAATAAAATTTTAATAAATCAAACATATCACAGCAACTTTTTGTACTATGATTTTATTTTATATAAAAAAAAATATTAAAAAGTGAATTCACATTTTTGTACCCCCACACGATAGTATAAAGGGTATATAATTTTATGATTGCGTTTGTAACTGCTACAATATTTATTAAAGACCTTTAATTTATGTATATCGACAAAAACATTAAAAAAAAGAAATAAATAAAAGTTCAGGCCATAGATTTTCTAAATAAGTTTTCGTTACAGTTGCACCATTTTATTTTCAGGTATGGTCTTGTAGTTATTAGTGTTGAAAAAATATAAAATCTCCATATACATTACTAAGATATAAACAAACAACCACTAGCTATTTTATTTGTATACCCTTTATACGAGAGTGTGAATGGGTATACTTGTGATGTGATTAACGTCAGCACCGGCACCAAGTGCCATAGGTTGGGTGCGTGATTCCCAACCAAAGCCCCTGAGATCATGCTCTACAACTCAATCATGTCCCAGGTAGCAATATTACTACATTAATTCGCGGTTAATTTACTTCAGATGCAGCTTGATAAGGCGTCATCTATTCCCTTGTTTTGTTTTTTCTCTACAAGCCTGTCAATTGGTCAGCGGAACAATTTACCAAGTAACTACTTCTAATAGAAGGTAACAGCCCATGATCCACAAGCCAACACAATGCAAGCATCGGCCATTAAGCCATTATTATCTATTTCTGTTGATATGACAACAGCATCCGGAAACTTCCATCGTACCCGAAGTCTTACAATAACTAAGCATTTATCACTTCAGAACCTTTTTCCAGCTAGAGAGAAACCCCCCACGTGCTTTTCAAAAATACGTCACCAATAATCAGACTAGAGCAAGTACTATAGGCTCACTGATATTATTCAAATTCACCTTGTTAAGTATATTACGCATATACAGATGTACATATATACTGGTATGTATATGTATAACTTAAAAACAAACATTATTTCATTTGTCAAAGGCTAATTGAGAAACAAACAAAAAATAAATCATTTACAAAGGCAGGAAAAATTTTTATCAACACACTACACATTTACCTCCAATTTATTGCTCGCGTCTTAAAAGAAATCGTTTATGTCATTTAGTTACCAATGAAAATTTATTCTAACAAATATTTCTTCAAACAGGAAAACCAAATTAATCGCGAGCACATTTCTCAAACATGCACATGAATTATGTGACATTGTCAGTAAAATCTGAAAATGAAACAAATAATTTGAATGTAAAAACGAAGGTGTTCTAAAAAATACAATATGCAAATACTAAATATGCAATTTTACACTTTAGGCTTTAATGTTGTTATCGTCGTTTTTTATTGGGGTTTATTTTTCCTTGTCATTAGCTTTTAACAGTTAATTTGCATTAAATAATCATTAATATATGTCATCAGTGTTAATAGCCGTAGATGGCAAAGAGAGGGCATAAAATAATAATAATAATAACTGTACATATCAAATATAATATACACATACATAAAAACATGTGTACGTAGCAACCCAGCAAAATATTTAATCAGGCTTTTTAATTACTATTAAAATACTTAAGGCAACTTAGCAATCTTAATCTTAAGCAGATATCTATGGAAGAGAAGTTTAAATGTTCCTTGAAAGTTTGATTCTAAAAAAGATAACTTTTAAATGGCGAATATCCATGAGAAAATTTTACATCTTAAAGAAAAGATTTGCGATTTCAATGCATATTAAGATTTTCTCAGGGATATTTTTTTTTTATAATTTTGATTTTTTATTGAATTGTAAAGAAGATATGAATCAATTAAAACATGAGGTTAAAGGCACCACGGCTCTGATGACAGGCCATTACTTCTTTCATGAAATTTTATATGAGTTTTTCTCAGAAATTCGTTAGATCTCGAACTTCACGGATTTCTTATAGCTTATTCGCATAAACTCAAAATTTCATTAAAGCCTAAAGGTTAAATCACATGATTTTGGTAGCCAGTTCATATATAAAAAAATCGCTCACCTAAAAATATCTTGAAAATATCTTGCTGTAATAAATGGTTTGCATTATGCGCAGTGTGACAGATGGTACCATCTGGCTAAAACCACATGTCGTTCAGATCCATACCATATAGTTTAACGCACAAGAACTCTGTTATGATGTTCCTATAACATATGCCGTTCACAGTCGCTGCAATTTCGGACTCATCTTTAAAAGTAATTCGACAATTTTAAAAATTCACGAAGTCATTTAGATGAAAATTCGATTTATCAAAGGATATACCTCGTTTTAAAAAATTGGCATTGACCAATCGCTCTATTACCCATTGGACAAATGGCCGGTGATTTTTAGAGTCTAGTGGTTAGAGCTCCGAGTACGCTAAATAATGTAGTTGTTGCGAACAATACCAAATTGAGGTATTCAGAGGTTCAGCGACACTATCGTTTACAAAGTCAATGTTTTAGAGGCAGCAATCAGTATGTTGCCGTACAGGAGTCTTACTGTCCCATCCAGTTTTCTCAATATTCTTAACACTCTTCGAATAGGTGACACATTAAGTGCCCTTTCTCGACTTAAAATTTTTCAAAGCTTGCGAGCGATATCAACAAAACATTCCAGTTTTTTTAATTAGTTTTCACAATTATAAGGCAATGATATTCAAAAAAATTATTTATTTTCAATAATAGGAACAAACATGTACATCAGCTACCAAATTTCAGAGTTAAGACAAAAAAACTTTATTTCAAAGATGCATGCACTGAGAAACCCTTTAGTTAGCTGTGAGAATCAAGCTTTTTATAATCGCCAACATAAGAAAAAAATAGCTACACCCAAATAATAATGTTTTTAGATAAAGTCGGCTCACAAAGAAAAATTTTATTGAATCGGTGCATCACAAAGTAATTTTTTTCAAGGCCAACTTTAAAACAATATCTGTATATAATGCTTCATTGAAACAAAAACTCCTCATAAGAAGACAAAGAGCCTTAAATCCATATTAAAAAATATTCTAGGTTTCAATGAAGAACTTTGTAATTATCTTCAATAATCTCTTTTTTATAATTAAAAGTAATGGTTGATTAGGTTGAAGTTAACTAAATTATAACAATCGAAAAAAGTAGCTCGTTGAGCTAACATTTATGTATTCACTAATGTATTTCACTAATTTCCGATATTTTTAATTTGTTTTGTAAATAAAAGTTTTGCTGGGATATTTAAAAGCTAAGAGCTTTGTTTTAATTTCTGCTAACATTGATACCATGGATATTTGTACAGGAAGTTGCCAAGCTTCACTATGCCATTTAATGTTTATTTGCCATAAAGTCTCTGTTATCCCATTTAATGATTGTCAGTAACAATTATGACCATCAAAGTACAAAATATTTTGTTTTGCATAAAAGGTGTAAGCTAGTGAGTAAATAAATGAAAATGCGGTAGTTTTTAAAAAAACAAGTAACTTTGTTTAACTATGAATTTTCATGTATTTTTGCAACAGAATACAATTTTGCTTGTATTAAGTTCAATACAATATACAAATCCTTATTCTTAATTTTTAATTAAATATTAAAATATGAGTGCGGAAAGGAGTTACAGAACTAAATACAAGATACATACATACTTACATACATGAGTATATATTTATATATATGTATATTTAAGTAAATTTTTAGCTATTAACATATTAATGAATATGATTTTACCCAAACAAAAAGGGGCTAAATGTAATAATCTTTAATCCAATGTATCCGCAACTAGTTAGAGTAGGTAGCAATTTAGAACACTTACGCTTGTACGTATGACAAGTTTTATAATAAAGACATTCATTAACAGCTGGATAGTAAAATAATAAAAACTTTTTGATGAAAAAAATAAAGTCAAAATTTCGAATTTTTTAATCACGGCCAAGCAAAAAGCCTTATTAATTATATTAATAATATTAATAATTTTTTTATCCCTTTTTTTTTGTGGTTTCTTGAAACATTTAAAAATTTAGGTTAAAAGCTCTAAAAATAATTTTTATATTGTGGCTATCCCGACTTGCTACTACTTATAAAATGAAAAAAATTATCTTTTAATAATTTTTCTTGAATTGTGGTTTATTTATTTGTTCTTTTGAAAAATTTAAAATAATTTGTTTACAGGTATGACTAGAGTAATAAAAAAATCCTTATAAAAGGAAAACCGAAAAAAACGTAATTAAAACAAGTAAGAGCACTATATTCGGCTGTGCCGAATCTTTTATACCCACCACCAATTTTAAATTTAAATTTAAAGTACATTATTTATTATTTTCTTAATCACTATGGAATAATCTCTTTAAAATAAAATATGTATTTCTTTCTTTATAGAGGGTGGGGTGGTTAATTTTTAAGGGCCCCTGTTGAAGGTGAACCACACATAAGCACCAAGTTTTTTTTTTTGCATTTCATTTGACATTTCTCAATCTCAGACTAACTTAATTTGAACAGTGGAAAGATACCTAAATGCGCAACGCGTTAAAGTTATTCAGGTTTAATTATTTATTTTATTTGATCTCTTTTTTTAAATTTTCATATTTAAATATCCAATTTTTGTATTTAAATTCTCAATATTTCGCTACTCCTTCGTGTAGCATCTTCAGGAAAATTCATTATTATTAATTATTAATTAATTAATTAATTAATTAATTATTATTAATTAATTATTTGTAAATTAATTTTCAGGTTTAATATTCAGGTTTTTTTATGAAAATGGGCGTTCAAAACAAAATGCATTTTATGCACTTCGTAATTCTTTTGATCAACATATCCTGCCTTCTTAGTTCGTTGAATGGGAACCACTGCTGGTTTTTGCGATAGTGTGGCAAAAGAGCAGTCAACATCGCCTCATCATCATGCCCATTAATTGAGCATCAACATTGTCATTGAAAATTTGGACCATCAGATACTTCGATATGCTACTAAAATGCTTTTGTAGATGTAGTCTTTCAATGAAAGTGGGCGTTAAAGTACGTGTGTCAATAAAGTTTCTGCTAATAAATACAACTTAGATATTTCAATATAGTCCTTTATTTTCCAAAAAACTTTGTCAATAGAGAAATTACATGAATTTAAGATAAACCGTTATATGGGTGGTAGGCGTTAAAGTGGACGTGTCACCTAAACTTTTTGGCACAACAATTACATTGATTAGAAGGATATACGTAGCAAATTTGATCATCAAACCTCTAACTTTGGCGGTTTTATGAGCTTTTAAATTTCATTAACGGTAAATAACGTGAAAAGTGGGCGTTATAGTAGGCGTGTCAAAGTTGTTTTTGCGAATGAGTTCAACTTAGATGTTTCAATATAGCCCTTTATTATTCCAAAATTTTTATTAATAGAGAAATTATATGAATTTTAGGTAAAGCGTTATATGGGAGGTGGGCGTAAAAGTGGGCGTGTCCCCTTAATTTTCTGGCACAGTAATGAGATTGCCTAGGGGGCTATACGCAGCGAATTTGATAATCATACCTCTAATTTTGGTGGTTTTATGAACGTTTAAATTTCATTAACGGTAGATAACGTGAAAAGTGGGCGTTATAGTAGGCGTGTCAAAGTTGTTTTTGCGAATGAGTACAACTAAGATGTTTCAATATAGCCCTTTATTATTCCAAAATCTTTATTAATAGAGAAATTATATGAATTTTAGGTAAAGCGTTATATGGGAGGTGGGCGTAAAAGTGGGCGTGGCACCTTAATTTTCTGGCACAGTAATGACATTGCCTAGGGGGATATACGTAGCAAATTTGATCATCATACCTCTAATAGTGGTGGTTTTATGAGCTTTTAAATTTCATTAACGGTGTATAACGTAAAAAGTGGGCGTTATAGTAGGCGTGTCAAAGTTATTTTTGCGAATGAATACAACCTAGATGTTTCAATATAGCCCTTTATTATTCCAAAATCTTTATTAATAGAGAAATTATATGAATTTTAGCTAAAACGTTATATGGGAGGTGGGCGTAAAAGTGGGCGTGGCATATTGATTTTCCGTTACAAAAAAGGCCTTAACCAAAAAGCAAAGTGTGCAAAATTTCAGAGTCGTACATCCAATTTTGTTGTTTTTATGACGTTTTTGTTTTTAAATATACCGAAAAATACACTGTGCGGTATAAATTTTCGTACATTTTGATCGATAACTCCTCTCCTAATGCATAGACTTAGATAATTTTCGGGGAATAATATTGTTTTTACTCAGGAAATATATATTCGAAGTTTCATGAGTCTACGTTAATGCGTTTGGACACAATTCCATTTTGTTCGATGTTTGTAGGACACGGTTTTTTCGACCTACTCTTGCTTTTCGAGCTATAACTCTCTTCCTAATATTCCGATTTAGCCCATTTTCAATACCAAACAAACCTTGTCTATAAGAAAGATTCTGGCAAAATTTGAGCCCCCTAGCTATTTCGGTGCGACCTCTATCGTGCTTTCAACAGACGGACAGACGGACAGACGGACAGACGGACAGACGGACAGACGGACAGACGGACAGACGGACGGACATAGCTAGATCGTCATCAAATCAAACCCTGATTCAGAATATATATACTTTATGGGGTCTAAAATGGATATTTCGATGTGTTACAAACGGAATGACAAAATGAATATACCCCCACCATTTTTTTGGTGGCGGGTATAAAAAGTACGATTTAAATAACGTTTTTTTTTTATTATTTTATTTTTAATAAAGGGTCCGCTGAACGTATATGGTTAAGTGTACTCTTGAACGATGCTGGGAAATATTGCGACATTACTTTTGCCGATTTTGCCAAAAAAAAATCATCTTTTCAGATGAAGCTCATTTTAATCTTGGCGGGTATGTAAACAAGCAACATTGTCGCATTTTGGACACAGAAAACCCGCACGCATACATTGACAAGCCGATACACCCAAAACGAGTCACTGTTTGGTGCGGATTTTGGTTCAGAGGCATAATAAGGCAACTTTTCTTCGAAAATGAGTAAGGAGTGGCCGTAGTCAATGGCGATCGTTATCGGGCCATTTTAACGAATTTTTGTTCACAAAAGTTGAAGAGGAGAATATTGGCAACGTTTGGTTTCAACAGGACGGCGCTACGTGCCACACAGCCGAAGTAACACTTTTTATAGCCTTAAAAAAGGGAATTTGGCGGACCCTTTATAAAAATAAAAAAAAAATAATAATTTATTTAAAGAAATTAGTATAAGATTTAAATCAATCCACAAAATAAATTATTATAAAGATTATACAGTTAAGATCTTGATGTCGACTAGTACGAATGTTGTAACGTACTGAATGTGATGATACTTTTACCATCATGTTATCTATGTACGGAGCCTAGATTTAAGATTTATTTGCGAGAAAAAATAAAATTAAGCACTAAATCAATGTTAATAACACTTTTCATGAATTCTTATTCATAAGTGTAAAAGGAGGCATGAATAACGTCTTCTCCAAATCCATTAGCCTTTAATGATGTAAATATATCTGTCGAGGTAAAAGGGCCAATGTCACTTTTTTGCTGTTTTGAGTTAATCATTGCATTAGATTTGTTTTCTTGCTCTTATTGTATTAATATATTCATATAAACACATGTTCTCTAATGACACGTTAATGCAAAAATCATGAATGTTTCATCTAAATTGAACAACTTCATCATGGGTTGAACTCATGCATTCACTTTTACTTTTGCATGTTTTTTTTTCGCTGGGATGTTATACGCCATTTTGCTTGATTATTTAAGCTATCACCTTTTATTTTAATTTTTTAAATAGTTCACTGTCAAGCCATTTCATTTGATGCCCGTATTAGTGGGTTTAAGAATAATAATTATTCGTCATTTTGTATCGGACACCATCTCGGATTAAACACTTTTTCATAGTTTACTGTAATATACTGGTCAAGTTCTTCTGTTTGATAATAATTTTGTGGAGTTTAAAGTGGACTAGGCCGTTATTTTTTCATTTGATACATAGTCCGACATTATACATATATAGGACGCTATATTGGACTTACACTTTCAGGGCCGTATTCATAAAAAATATTTTAGATTTATTAAAGGCTTATTTGACAAATTTCTCTACAACATCTGTCAAACAAGTCTTCAATAAACCTAAAATATTTTTTATAAATACGGCGCTCATAGTTTACTTTATTCTTCTGGCCAAGCCCTTTCGTTTAATTTAATTATTTATGTGCTTCAAGGTTATTTATTTTAAAAATATTTGACTTAACTCATATATAAATTTATTACTCGCCATTTTGTAGGGGCGGCTGAAATGGATTTTAAATTTTTATTAAAGTATTATATTCTACATTTTCATTTGGCATCCACAAATGGCGTTGGATATAATAAAAAAAAATCACAGAAAACTTTTAGTCTGAAATCTATGGTACGTTATGATACGGCCAAGAGTAGCACTCCTACATGTTTTAAATTTTGATGTTTATTTTTTAATTTTTTCTTTGCTTTAAGAAAATTAAATTTTTCTACATTCTGTATGAATTAGTTACATCACGTCGTTCTGATAATTTTTAGAAACAAAATATTATACATTATTTAAATAATTTTTATTATTTTATTATATTCTCCGGTGCTCTAATTACAAACAAAATTTTTAATTCAAGTACAAAATTGCCTTATTAAAATTAATAACAATTTTGAAAAGTTTACCAAAACTAATTTATTTTTTCCTTGCGACTAAAGTACCCATATAAAAATGTTAATATTTGTCTCTCTTTGTTTATTACTAATAAGGTATACATGTGAGAGTAGAAATCATAATGACAATCCTGTTGTGACTTATAAAATTCTCTAAATAGCAATTTTTGAAGAAATTGAGTTTTTGTTAATTAAAATAATTATGATAACAATAAAGAAACAAGTGTCAACAGTTTGACCAATTTTTAGTTGTAGTTAAACAATTTATTTCTTAACATAATGCCGATCTGAGTAGTGTAGACACTTACAAAGGGTTTCCTAAAATTTACATCAGATTTTATTTATAGAAAAAGATTATTTATTTTTTATACTGATAACGCAATACGTATAAGTACTTTTAAATACCAACACGTGTTTGCAGTCATATAATTACACGCTTCTTTTCTAAATCTTACATGACAATTTTTGATAAATGTAAATGTTTGTTGAAAAGGAACTTTGGCTTTTTATAATAGGCTTTTTTTAAACAGAGTTAACCGTAAAATTCACGTTTATATGGGGACAACGTTAATTCGTGTTCTGATTTGAATTAATTGTGACAAATACTGCCCTTATCTAAATAGCAACATATTAAAACAAGATGTTCATAATATTGTCTTTAGAAGGACTAACTAAAATGGACACGAGATAAGATTTTGAGTTTATGTTGTAAAGGGTGACTAGTAGTTAATTTTGAAATATATTACAAAAATTTCCCATTCAATTAATCGTTTTAAAATTTTAGACAAATTCTCTGGAAACGTAATAATATTGATAAGTTTTTGTAGTTTTACTAGGAGACACCATATCTTTTGATACAACAAAAGTGAAAACAAATAAGGACGCTATATTCGCCCGAGTCAAATATTTTATACCCATGACATTGTTTGTACGATTATGTGCATATATACATAAGTATGTATTAGCGACTGCTATCTTTTGATGTTGTTCTAACTTAATCAACTTTTCCATCTATAACGATGCAGACTAATTCACTTTATAGGATTGCAAATGAATTCTGTTGAAATTTTAAATGGAGTGACAAACTTACATATCGATCATTACCAGTAGAAAGGCCGTAACTTGTTTTTTAGTGCTTCCAATAAATACATACATTTCACATAAATACATCTCGACACAAAAATCAAACGCAATATATTTTACAAAAGAAGTTACATTACGATATAATGGTTTCTATAACGTGTTTCAAATTACCCTGTAAAATAACAATTCTTTGAGTAACGACATGTCTAGTTTTGATCATCGATATACCTTTTAACATTCTTGAGTTAAAGATATAAAAAGCGTCAATATTGTAAAGCCTTCAATGTGAAATGTACATATAAAAGCTACACAGTGCATATAAATATTTTACTAAATAGATTGAAACAAATATTTTGTAAAAAACTAGGTAAGAAAACAAAAGTACAAGTGGTATTTTGCTTATATCTTAGTTATTCATATGCTAGTTTTGTTACTTTTAATAACTAACCTTTTAAAGGCCATAACTGACAATTATATGGAGCAACTGCGATGAATAATTATTTAGAAAATCGATAATCTAAACTTTTAATTGACGTTTTTAGGTTTTCGAAAATGTTGTCGCCAACATGTTTGTCGCTTATTGACCCATTGATCGGGGGAGCTATATATTTTATATATATTCGTAATAAACTTGTCAATAAGTTCAATGAGAGTTGCAAAACTGGACCTTTTTGAATAGAAAATAGAGGCAATTACGTTATTTCGCTTATATCTCAGCACATAGTGGGCCCACATAACTGATTTTCAATAGCAAAATTTTCGAAATGATATTTGGGGGCTAATTCTCGCAGTCGATACCGTGCGAAATTTACTCGAAGTTGGATTTTTTTTTAATTTTGGGATTCTCGCACTCGCTATCGAGTAAGTTGTATCGAAATTTCTTATGATGGCACTCTATAGCGAGTGTACGATCGAATGTAATCGTGCGAGTTTTATTCGATACCACATTTGGTGTCGAAATTTTATTTTTAAATAGCGCGTTGGATAACAAGTGTTTATTTAAGATTTTAATTGTTATATTAAATAATTATTCGTATAGATTTTCGTACTTTTTTGTATTACTCCCTTTTTTTGTACCTTTGTAAAGGAGTTTTTACACAAACTCTAACGAGTAACTTAATGGTTTTTGGTTTTTGTTAAAAAGTAAAAAATAATTATTGTTGTTTGAACGCTTTACAAGTGCCACAACAGTTTTTTAAAATTAACCACATTTTATTTATTTCGGTACACGCAAACAACAAGAAAATGTAAGTTAAATGTTTAATAAGTTTTATGCAAATTAAGTAATTTATATTAATTATTAGGTCGAATAATATAACAAAAATAAATTTCATACAAAAACCAATTCTTGCTGAGTTTATGTCTGAGCACAGCAATTCGGCCAAAGGCGTTTTACCAAATACATGCCAAGGAAAAGCTACTGCTAACAGACTTTTATTTTTTTACACGTAATTTTTACAAATCAAGGGGATGTTTACTTACGTATTGTTTGGTAAGCCCAATGGATCACTTGTTATTCGGATTTTCCTTCTAATTGCATTTATGTATATCACACTCACTCTCAGACTCTGATGACGAAGAATAAAAAAACAAATTTACGTCATTGACCGCGATTAAAAAACGAAAAACTTTCAAAATTATAAAACAAATTCGCAATTCTTTTGATAAATTATTTAATTTTCTTTGTAAGCATATGTTTTTTGTTTACATATTTGTAGTGTTGGTTAAGGCTTTTTTGTATCTTTTACAACACTTTATTAAAAAATCGATTCGCAAGGTAACGAGTGCCATCATCAGAAAAACTCGTACGATCGAAATTAATTTCGATACGAATTTATTTCGATAACGAGTCCCGGAATTAGCCCCCTGATATAGTAATAACATATAAAAGTTTAAAGTGTACGTGGGGGTTTCAAGAAGATGATTTAAACATAAATACGTTCAAACGGACAAACGGACAGACGAATTTAGCTAAATAAAATTTTCTATTAATAAGGATTCAGAACATATGTACTTGATAGGTTCTCAACTGAATATACAAATATACCCTTTTACACTTTCGTATGAAGGTATATAAAAGGCTCCGCCCAACCCTGTAAGTTAGCCTTTACCAATGTATGGGTGTGTGCGAAAATAAATAAAGTTTTGGTTATAAATATTATCAATAATTTGAATAAAGTTTTTTTAAAACCGATTTTATGTGGAAATTTTAACAAAACTAAATCGAAAACGATAACAATTGTATATTTAAACTGTTTCCACTTTGTAAGTGCTTTTTTATGTTAAATATTATATTTCCTTTAACGTCGTTGCTAAGTATATATCCTTTAACGTCGATGCTAACTATTTAAATTGTTAAATGTCACTTTTACCCAATTAGTTTTCGTTTCTTTTCTAACTTTGGTTATACCCTGTAACGTTACAGATTTTGAGATAAATACCTACAGATGTAAGTATGTATTTCACAAAGTAAATACTAAATTCCATACATATATAAGTAAGCAACAAATTTTTATTTATCTAAGGAATATAAAAATCTGCTCTTACTTTTTCTAATGAAACTATGCAGCAATTAAATAGCTCAACTATTTGTATGTGTTTTAGGTTGTGTGCAATGTTGTTTGTGCTATATACGAATTTTTATGCCTAAACCTTGTTTAGTATTTAGGAATTGTTTAATTTTTTTTTTGTTTCTCGCAAATAACATCATTATTTTCTTACCAATTAAAACTAGAAAGGCCTATAAAAATACACAATACACATAGATAAAAGTAAAAGAAAAATATTTTGTAAATAAAATTGTTTATTTTCATTTCATCAAATATGTATGTTGTATGTGTGTCCTAATAAATTGTGCAACTTTTGTGTAATATCTGGATGGCATTGTATACTACCGTAGAATTGTTTCATGTTATTTCGAAATAACTTTGACTTGGGTTAATAATGTAATTAAAGAACATTTCATAAAATGAAAATTTCGTAATTGAACTTTTGTTATGCTTATGGGATGTAAGTAATCGTTGTAAGGTACAAATGGACAAACGTACGTATGTCTAATACAAGGCATTTGTTTCTTACTTTTGACTCTTTTTTCTGATCATGTATTTGTGTGTGCATGTGTTAAGGGAAAAATACAAACATGTATTTATGCAAAATATATGTATGTAAAGTACATAGTCAGATAATAGATAAAATAACATTTGATGTTATCGTTAGGGAATCATTATGATTACGAAGACAATGTGTAAAATTATTAGAAATAGTTATTTGTTCAGGTGAAATTATCACCAAGGGAGTACATCAAGTTAAATTAAAAAAAAAAATATCAGAATATTTCAAAAGCAAATGCTGTTTGTGGGCTACTAAAATCTTTGCTGATACTAAATACGATACAAGATTTTTATTTCAATTTATAAAAATTTTTGATAAGTGTTTTTACATGTAGAATTAAACTGTGTAGAAAAATATATACATATCAAAATACATATACATTATATATTCCTCAAAGCGGATAGATTATATTTGGTGTAATTTTACATCAGCATTGTTAAGCTGTGTAATCATGCCTTTAAACTTAGTTTAAATCATTTTTTTTTATTAACTGAAAGTTTATTAAAAATTTAATGTTATTAGAAAAGTTGCTGAATTTGAATTAATAGTAAATTCGCTTAGGTTAGATTAAATAGGCAGCTATTTTTCAGCTCATTTAGTCCATCATATTGATCACCTTGTGATGCCTGTGAGAGATTAAGAGAAAAACTTGAAAATAGATTATTAGCATGGAAAAATAATTAATAAAATTATGGAAAGAAGAGAAATAGGTTTCTGGTTTGTCAAGGTAATTTTCTAAACTGGAAAGCACCCAGACAGCCTCAGATTGTATTTATGTTAAAAGAATTTTCTTTCCAAAAAATTTTGTTTCGTTTTTTAACTTGATTCTACGAAAACATAGCAAATAATTTATTATATAAAATTTTGTTTTTTATATATGCGCAGCTAATTTCAAATTTGAAATTATAAAAGACAAAACAAAAGGAGTTTCAAACACATGCAGGAAAAAAAATAGATTTTTATTCCTTTCTCTTTCTCTTTTACATATTAAGAAAGAAAGGGAAATTTTTCTGCAGGATTATTTGTTTAATGCAAATCCAAACCAAGTGAGGAAATTTAGCATAATACATCTAATTATTTCCGCTTTATGAGCTTTCACATTTCATTAATAGCAGATAATGTGAGAAGTATGGTTAGTAGAGTTCAAGCAGGCGTGTCAAAATAAATTTTAGATATTGCAATAGCGCATTCTTTATTCTACCAGTATTTGCGTCAATAAAAAAAAAGTTGTATGGATTAAAGAAAACACCAATGAAAAGCTAGAGGCGTTCACTGCTAAAATATCAGATCCGCATATCTATTCTAGACGGCCTTGCGATTTTTTAGTTTTTGTTAATAGATTATGACATATTTAACAGGTGAGCGGTTAATTGGTCGTGTCATAGTAACTTCTGTTAGCATTCTACTTTGGTGTTACAATAAACGGTTTTTTATTCTTGTGAATTTATACTTAATTATTTATTATTGCATTTAATAGAAAGTAATATTTGAAACATTTCATCATCATTTAATTCTGTCATTTTATAAGTTTTTATATCTTATCAATAGTTGATTATGTGAGATGTGGGCGTTAAATTTAGATTTTAATTTCTGTCTGTGATCTAAACTCAGATATTGCAATATAAAGTACTTTATTCTTCGAAAATATGTCAGTAAAAAAACTTTTAAGAATTCAATCAAAAGCGTTTTTTGGTAGGTTGACGTTAAAGTGGCTGTGTCACCTTGATTTGCCGTTATTTCCATAAAACATGACTTGAAAGCTGTATTTTCAAAATTTCAGAATCAGACATCTAATTCTATCCGATTTATGACGTTTCTAATTTAAATACAATTTTTTTTAATATTAATTTTTTTCCCCGATTTAATCGATTAAATTTATTTTAAACATATTTTGGTAACTCAGAAAATATAGCTGTGAAATTTTTACACTCTTAGTCATTGAATTTTCAAGCAATCGCATTTAATTCCATGACAGTAAGACATTTTGATGTTTAGAATAATATGCTATGGAAATCTTCCTAATTTACTGATTAGGATTAATAGAAATATTCTGGCAAATATCAGAAATATTCCGGCAAATATCTAACGTGCTTTCAACTGATGAACAGATGAACACGGACATAGATAGATCTTTCTAGAATGAAGCCTGAACTTCAAAAATATAAATTTTATGGAGTCCTAAATGATGTCATGGAATGACAGAACAAATCCGAAAAAAAATTTTTGGTGGTGGGCTTAAAAATAAAATTCATATGAATAATATCTTGTGTAAATAAAACTTATTAAATTAGATAAGTATTACTAAACAGTTTTCCCGAAATTATTTCTCTTTCGTCTGTTAAAATATAGTTCATGCATGACCTAGTTAAATAGAGCGATTCAGATGATTATCGAAATTACTGAGTACAATCTTTTAGTTAAATAAGGCACTAAGTTTAGGCTTTTAGTTAAATTTTCAAACCCAACGTACGAAAATAACTAAAGGTATGTGTCTTTTGGTTTTCTTTTTTTACATTTTATGATAACAATAAAGTGCTGTCATGCTGTAGTTATAAAATGTGATTACATTTTGGGGGTGATTTTTTTGTGGATTTTTTGTATATGAAGATAGTATGAACTTTTGACATTTCGAAAGAAACAGCTGATGATCAGCTGATCCACTGAAAGTACATAATTAGTTGTAACCTGGATACTTCTATAAAATTTAATAATATTTTTTTGATATATAACGAAATAAGTCTCGTATTTTTGCCAATCCTTATGTAGTTTTCTAATTGTTTCTTTAATTTTTTGTTTATTTTAATTTTGTTGTTGCATATACAATTTTCAATTTTTTATCCTTCTAAATTCTTCTAAAAAACAATTTTGTTTCGCTTAGCTGGGATTCGATGCTACTCTTACTCTGACCAGTATACCACGTTCGTATGTATGTGTTGTTGTTGTTGTTGTTGTGAAAAAAAACGAGGTGTTCGTGGTTTTTTCTTCATAACACAATTGTTTATGTACCAATTTTTCTGATTTTCAATACCAATCTGTTCCCGAATATTTCTGATATGTCGATGTCGGTGGACTTCAAAAAGTTGATTTCAATATTTGGACAGACAATGCTTAATCGACTACCCTATTTATATGCTTTTAGAAAATATATACGGAAATGAAAGTTGTGGAAATTCTACACGGAATGACTACCTATATATACCCCTTTTCACTTTTGTGTGAGCGGTATAATAAAAGGAAAGGGTTAAAGGAATTTCAGTAAAATTTTTTGAGTAGGTTATGACACCAAGTTAATATGTAATTTTTTAATTGTTTTAGCAGCTATAAGGCTACTAATTTTACCTTTTTAAGCTTTGAAAAAACTTTCAAAAATCTCTTCTTTGTGGGCATATAGATTAAAAGAAGAAATTTTATGTCTTCAAAATTTTGTGTCTGAGCCCTGCAATGATGAGCCAGTAACTTGACTCTTTTATATACAGTATATACCGACTAAAACACTCACATTAATAAAAAGTAGACATATTAATCAAACAGTTATTTATTTTAGCAGCAATTGTGTAAGGCTGTATTTTTATTTAACGCAAACGATTAAAATAATAATAATATTGATTAAATAATAAAACGGGTAATAAAGAAATAAGTTATGTAAAGTTCAGATTAAAATTACAAATCAATAAATTTAATTTTTTTAACCAAAGCAAACAAATTTTATTATTTATTTTTAGGACAACAACAATGACAGTGCGAACAACGATGATGATAATTCTTTGCCATTTGAAGATGAAGACGATTTAGATGATGAACTCAACTCCAATGATAGTCCAAAAAGTGAGTATATTTCTGCCATAAAAAGTAAATAGAAATTTAAATCTCTTAAAAACAAATTTATAAAAATGTATATGTATATGTAAGTCTAATCTTAATATATAAAAACATTATTATTTTGACTATAAAATATGTTTTTTTCTACTACCAAATTAAATTAACTTTCTCTATAGAAGGCGATTTATTTAGAAATAACTTTCCATTGATTAAAGTTCAGGACCTTGTTGAAAAATAATTTTCCAAATCTTAAGCAACAATTTAAAATGATAAATGTATTTGATTCTCTGTTTTATTTACCACACAGACACATAGATAGCATTATTCATACCTCTATTTAAGAATAGTTCTCAAAAAAATATTAATCAAACAAAAAATAAAAAATAAATAAAAAAATAAACAAATGTTTGACATTCGTACAACACAAATACAATTAAATAAAGCGTTTGCAATAAATTACGTTGTATAAAGTTTAAGAAGAAGATGTACAAGAGGACAGGAAAGACTACAACAGAAACCGGCAAACTTTTTAAGCTCAATAAATTCAACAACATTACAAGATTCACTTAAACAGCCTCTCAGCATGAAAAGTTTTATTTATTTTTTTTGTTCTACTTTATTTCTTGTTGTAGCAAGGACAACAGGAAGTAAAGAAAATTCAATATGTAATCTATGTTTGTATATGTATGTCGTAAGTATGTAAAATTAAAATAGATTTGGCGTTATGTAGTACAATAATTGTAACTAGTTGTCTTTAATGCCAAAGCATCAAAAGGACTAAAATGAGTGTAACAAATTAACTCTAACTCTTGCAATTTTTTCCTACGAAAGGACAGGAATCTTTATTTATTTAAAAATTAGTTAATTAATCACGATTTTATCGAAAAGGGGAACATGATTGAACATACCTTTAAAAGTTTATAAGTTTATACTTTCTTATATAAAGCAGTCTTTTTTGATACGGCACTTTATTTATTCGAACATTAAACCAAATATTACTGCGATTTATTTACTATCAAAAAATGTCCTTTATATGTGACACTTTAATTTTGTAAATGGGCTATTTTATCATTTTATATATACCAAAAGCAGTATGGCTTAATATGCTTCGGAATATCATTAAGATTACTAGCAAATTAAGCACGATTTTTCCTTAAATTATGTCAAATAAGGTAGATACAATGACAAGTTAGACTGAATGAGTTTTCATTTGTAAATGTCTATTTTCGTAAAAAAAATTGAAGAGTTGAACTCAAATTTGTTGTATATAGAGCTTGATTTTCTAAAATGGTAGCAAATAACTATCAGCTGGGCTATTAATTTTATCTTTTTGACTATATCCTGTTTTTCTTAATTTTCGAAAAAGATCGTACGCATTTAAGTCTGCTCAAATTTTTGAAAAAGATAGAAAAATGCTTAACATACATACATACATATATAAATTTCAATAACTTGGTAACTGTTGATCTTGGAGTTTTAAATTTTTCAAGGACAATATCAATACTATTGATTACAGCAAACAATAAATTTTTTAATTTCTAACCACTACTTATAAATATGTTGACCTTTTTTGTAACTCGTACATTAGAGGTTTGATAGTTGTGTCGGTTACTTTTTTTTGGCAGTTTGAGGTTTGATAGTTGTGTCAGTTACTTTTTTTGAAACAGTTTGACCGTATCTTTTTAAGCTATTCCATATTATGGAACAGTTTTTTTGTGTCTTCAATTTTTACAGGAGCCTACTACCTCTTCACTGGACTTAGATTCAGACAATTTTAGGATCTGCTTTTCTTGATACAATAACTATGTTATTATTTTTGTACTATTCCAGAGTTTTCTTATGATGTCAAATTAGTCGAAAAATATGTGGACACATTTTTTTTCAAACATTTTTGGGTGCATATTTTGGTATTAATAGAGCGAACTGTAGCGAATTATTTGCTTTGTTTGCCGCAACTGTATAAACTTGTCATACCAAGAATTTTCCAGAATATTTAGTCTGCCTTTGGGTCTTTAACTTATCTTCAATATTATTTTTGGAGCATTAGCAACATAGAAGTTTTGACAAGGAAGCTTCAAAAAACCTGGACATGAGTTTTTTTGTGTCAAATTTGATTATCTCTGTCGTAACAATTTTTTTAAGCCTATATTGTCTTTAACTTTTCGCACCAACAACCAAACCTAAACAAGTGCAACAAACGATATTCTCAGCGCTATACCTGAGGTGATAAACCTAAACAAGAGCGTCAACGTTGCATATTGAACATTGATGTTCAGTTATGATTTCTAGTAAAACTCACAAAAAAAATATGTATGTAAATAGTAATAAAATTCATAGATTGACTAAAATGGCATTACTATCAATAATGACAAAAGCAAAAAATACAACAACCGTTTTACTGCAGCCAACTTTCGTTCCTAAATACTGGTAAAAATTTTATTTTTTGCCACAGCGGAATTTCGATTTGTTCCTTACAAATTGTGTTCCCACGAGAATTTTTGACAGCCAAAAAATGCTTGCTGCTTTTATGTTAAAGAAAAAATATATATTTTTTCTAAAAGATGGTTGACATTGTTACAAGAAATCGAGTTTAGTCCAATTCTCAATTGCCTGTATCTTAATAAATATAACCACGTACTTTTAGAATATCTGATACGATAAGAGAACCTTGTAAATATGCATTGTTTTATGGGTTATGCAGTGCTGCCATAGTGTTTTTTTAAAACTGTTTTTGTGATACTAAAGCAGCGCATGTGACCTGAAGTAATACGCAAGCAGAATAGATTAGTTATTTATACCTAAAGAGAAAATTGTTTAAAATTTTTTTACAAAAAGAAAATTTATTGAAAATAAGGAAACATATAAGGCAATTTAAAAAAACAAGAAAATAGAAAAATTTTTTTTAAAAATTATTATTTTTCATACACTTTTGGTTTTATTATAGAGATGTGCGTTAATTATGACAAACGTTTAACTTAAATGTTCTGTGTTGTTTTAATGTGTGCAGTGCAAAGCCCATAAAAAAGTATGTTGTTAACTACTTTTAAATATTTTCCTGATTTTTTTAAAACTTCACACATATACATACATATGTATATAGTTAATATGACAATGTAATTTAATGTCTAGTCAAAATGTTAAAATATTTATAATAAATACCCTTGTTTAACTTCATAGTTTCTTAGAAATATTGCATAATACTGCATTGCCCTTAGAAATAATGTTGTTTGATTCTTTTTTAAATGGAAAAAAATAAAAACAAGTAAGAGCAATATATTCAGCCGTGCCGAATTTGATAACACCCTCCACCGTCATGTACATAGGTTTAATTACCACATCTCAGCTAAGCGTAGATTTAAGATTTCATGTAATACTCCATTTTCTTTATTAATTTTGACGCCATCTTTGATTATGAATTTGTACAATAACTAGTAAAATCCTTTCTTTTGATACCCCATATGTTGGGGTAAAAAAAATTTGTTCCGCTGTTCTGTTTTCAGATCTTGGCTTTCAATGGCTTGGGCTTTTATTTGATACTAGTATTGTGCTGATTAAAGGGGACAAAGCCGTAACTACTATATTTGACTCATATAATATCCATTAAATCTTGAACGACATCTTGAGTTTCTTTCTTTTCATAGTATTTTATTACTCCAGCACTTTCATTTTATTCTCTTATTAGCTCACTGCGCTGTATAAAAATAAAAAATATCGGTTTCCGTTTGTTAAGTTTAGGAAAAACATCGGGGTTTTTTTTATTTTAAAAAAGGTTTGTTGATCTTCCTGAAAAATAATGTCTGGTATCTTCAGCTTGGTCAAAAATTATTAAAGAGTTTGAAAAAATTTTATATATAAAATATATATTTTTTTCTCAAATAATTTTTGCATATAATTTTGCCGATTAGCGAGCAATTTATCCAAACTTTTTCATGAAAATCTCCACAGGCATACACAATCTACAGGTACTAAAAGCCTTGTATATTAAGAATTCTAGCGCTAGAAAATTTTAATTTGTATGGTAAAAATAAGCACATATCCGAAAAAATTTTGGAGCGAATTCGCTGATTTTAAATACCAATCTGCTGCCAAATATTTCTAATATTTGATACCTTACAGGGATCTTGCTGATGTCGGGAAGATTCAAAAAGTTGATTTCAACATACACGCGAACAAACGGATAAAAAAATGATGCTAAATAGAACTCCCTGTTCATGGGCCTTTAGAAAATATATACTTTGTGGGGTCGGTAATGAATATTGCAGCAATTTCACACGGAATGACAATTCTATATAAGCCCTTAAACTCACTGTGAAGGCTACAAAAATAAATAGGAAACTAAATATTTAATAACTAAAAAGAAACATTAAAAATAAATCAACCCAACAAAAAAATCTATAATTAAAAAGTGAGTTTGCAGTGGTTCAACTGGTGACAAAGTTTTTAAATTTAAGTGAAAACACTAATGATTTTATCATTGAAGATCATGTGTTTACATGAATATATTAATGAACTGCACACTACTGTAATAAATAAGTGCATAGAACTCATGCATATTTGATGAGAAGCATCGGATGTTTCATTAGTTGAATTTGTTTGCTTACATGAATTCTTTAAGATATTTTGCATGATGTTGCATTCATTTTTAAGCGCATCATTTATGACAAGTTATTTCACATTTAGAAAGTCATTTGGAATAAATGTTTCACACAATTGATTTAATATAAATTGTTTGCACTACTTCTGGTTTTTTATACCCGCCACCAAAAAAATGGTGGGGGTATATTCATTTTGTCATTCCGTTTGTAACACATCGAAATATCCATTTTAGACCCCATAAAGTATATATATTCTAAATCGTGGTTTGATTTTATGACGATCTAGCTATGTCCGTCCGTCTGTCCGTCTGTTGAAAGCACGATAGAGGTCGCACCAAAAAAGCTAGGTGGCTCAAATTTTGCCAGAATCTTTCTTATAGACAAGGTTTGTTTGGTATTGAAAATGGGTTAAATCGGAATATTAGGAAGAGAGTTATAGCTCGAAAAGCAAGAGTACGTCGAAAAAATCGTGTTCTTCGAACATCGAATAAAATAGAATTGTGTCCAAACGCCTTAACGTAGACTCATGAAACTTCAAATATATATTTCCTGGGTAAAGACAATATTTTTCCCCGAAAATTGTCTAAATCTACGCATTAGGGGAGGAGTTATCGATCAAAATGTACGAAAATTTATACCGCACAGTGTATTTTTCGGTATATTTAAAAACAAAAACGTCATAAAAGCAACAAAATTGGATGTACGACTCTGAAATTTTGCACACTTTGCTTTTTGGTGAGACGCTTTTTTGTAACGGAAAATCGATGTGCCCCGCCCACTTTTACGCCCACCTCCCATATAACGTTTTACTCAAAATTAATATAATTTCTCTATTAATAAAGATTTTGGAATAATAAAGGCCTATCTTGAAACACCTCAGTTGTACTCATTCGCAAAAACAACTTTGACACGCCTACTATAACGCCCACTTTTCACGTTATCTACCGTTAATGAAATTTAAAAGCTCATAAAACCGCTAAAATTAGAGGTATGATGATAAAATTTGCTACGTTTATCCTGCTGGGCAGTATCATTACTATGCCAAAAAATTAAGGTGCCACGCCCACTTTTACGCCCACCTCCCATATAACGTTTTACTCAAAATTCATATAATTTCTCTATTAATAATGATTTTGGAATAATAAAGGCCTATCTTGAAACACCTCAGTTGTACTCATTCGCAAAAACAACTTTGACACGCCTACTATAACGCCCACTTTTCACGTTATCTACCGTTAATGAAATTTAAAAGCTCATAAAACCGCTAAAATTAGAGGTATGATGATAAATTTTACTACGTCTATCCCCCTAGGCAATTTCATTACTATGCCAAAAAATTAAGGTGCCACGCCCACTTTTACGCCCACCTCCCATATAACGTTTTACTCAAAATTCATATAATTTCTCTATTAATAAAGATTTTGGAATAATAAAGGACTATATTGAAACACCTAAGTTGTACTCATTAGCAAAAACAACTTTGACACGCCTACTATAACGCCCACTTTCACTTTTGAATTGTGTCCAGACGCATAAACGTAGTCATGAAACTTCGAATATATTTTTATCGAGTCAAAAGAATATTTTTCCCTGAAAATCGCTTAAATCTATGAATTAGGAAAAGAGTTATAGATAAAAATGTACGAAAATTTATACCGCACAGTGTATATTTCAAATTTAAAACGTAATAAAACTGACAAAACTATATGTACGATTCTGAAATGTTGCAAACATGGCTTTTTGGTGAAAGTCTTCGTTAAAACGGAAAATAGATGTGCCACGCACACTTTTTCTTTTAAATTTTTATAAAAATATATTAGTCATATATATTAGCATTTATTCATCTTAAAATGCACCATTTATTGTACTGTAGCTAAATATAAGATAAAGATGATAAGATAGATGACTCTACTAGCAACTACTAGATGGCATGCTAACAACTTATGCTTATGTTCCCCCGAAATTATGCTCTATTAAAAATGGGAATTTAGGAAAATTTTGACCTAAGTCAAAAAAAATTATCTCTAAACATTATTAACAATTTATTTTCATGTACTAATGGCTAACAAATTTTAAAATTATACAAAACTTATTTCGTTTGAAAATCTTTTAAAAGCAAAATGTTATAGAAGTTTAAAAATCAAAATCTTACTAATAAATTTCCCGTTTTAGAAAAATGCAGAGAATGTATATTTTAAATCACCCTGCGGCCCTTAAAATTTAACCTAAAATTCACTTTCTTCCTCTTAAATTCATGTAAATTCCCTATGAATAAAGATTTTGGAATACTAAAGGACTATATTGAAATATCTAAGTTATGTTTATTAGCAGAAACTTTATTGACACGCGTATTTTAACGGCCACTTTCATTGAAAGACTAAATTTACGAAAACATTTTACTAGCATACCGAAGTTACAATGGGTGGTTTAATTTTAAGGGACTATGCTGATTTTGAATAAAATTATTATGAAATTATTATCATTTATTTTTATAATGATAATATTTGTATGCTTCAATTATGTATGAAACAAAATATCGGTTGGGGGGCCAACCTATGCGGCACACGACGATCCGATAGTCCAAATTTTCAATGACACTGTTGATGCTCTATTGTTGGGCACGATGATGAGTCAAGGTTGCTTGCTCTTTTGCCACGTTATCGTGAAAAACAGCAATGTTACCCATTCAACGAACTAAGATGGCATTCACAGATGTTTTCACATTTCATACAGACCTGCTTTGCAGACATTTAAATATTTTTTACAATTCTCACGAATGTGGACGAACTCGAACGATTATGTTGACCAAAAGAATCACGAAGTGCACAAAATGCATTTTGATTTGAACGCCCATTTTTATAGAAATCTTTAATATTTAAAAGCGTTGCTCGATTGCGCATCTTTCCACGGTTCAAATTGAGTTAGTCTGAGATTGAGAAAAGTCAAATGAAATACAAGAAAAAAGTTGAAGTCTAGATGTGGTTCACCTTAAACATGGGCCCTTAAAATTTAACCACCCTCTACAAAGAAAGTGATACATATTTTATTATAAAGAGATTATTCTATAGCGATTAACAAAATAATAAATATTGTGCTTTAAATGCACACAAAATTGGTGGTGGGTATAAAAGATTCGGCACAGCCGAATATAGTGCTCTTACTTGTTTTTTGCTGGGAAAGTAAACAGTAATATATTAAAATAGGTTATAAACAAGTATTGCAAAATTGACGTGATTTCACTTTCTCTATATGTACTTTCACACACATGTTACTTCCATGTGCAACCAAATATAATATATTTTGTATCTTAAAGCACACAAGCAATTAGAATATAAATATTCAAAAACAAACATTTTTTAATGTGGCATTGCAACAAAGGTCGGGTACAGCTACAAAGGTATATTACTTTAATCTATCCAAATGCTTGGCAAATTTAAGAAAAGTCAATTATAAATATGTGATAAAAGTGTAAAGAAGGAAATGATTTTTAAAATTAAAAAAAAAAAAATATCAAGAAAAAATCCAATGATGAAAAACAGTATTTTTATTGTTCTTTTCTTCATGTTGAAAAATTACTAAAACTTTGCTAAGTAAAACATTTATTACACTAAATGTCGCGTTTGTTTATTAGTATATCAAACCCTATAATCCAGCAAAATGAAGAATAAAAACAAAAGCGAAAACTTATAACAACGATAGTCTTATTGAAACTTATAAAATGGAGGTCTTTATAATTTCTTATAGAATTTTTATGTCAAAAACTTTTTCAGTTAAACGTTTTTGTCAACATTTCAACTATAATTATAAAAACAACAAAAACAAACAATATCAAAATAAAAGAAAACAATAACAACAAAAAAAACTTTTATTTTTGCGTTTAGATTTCAGTGTAATGAAATCACAATTTTTTTTCATACAACATAAAACGTTTTTTACCTACATCCATACATACGTATGTACATGTTTGAGCATACGTAAAAGTACTTGAAGAAAATTACAGAATAATGAAAATAAATCTGAAATTATGACACAACAAAAAGCTAAACAAGTGTAGCGAGAACGTAAAAAAACTGTTTTTAAGTATATAGAACGTAGTTTCGTATAATACATAAATATATATCTTTGTATGCATGTTCATGTGTGGTTAAATGTTTTTACATATATGTATATAAATGTGTGTGAGAAGGCCAGTGACTGTGCCTAAGATTATGTGTTAAATATTCGCCTCACGTTAATAGAAATCATCATAGTACGCTGTTATTAAAACGTACTAAACAGTTAATGACATGTCCTAACTTAAGTTAATTGATGCGTGCAAATTATGATGTAAAGATTTAACGTTAAATGAAATAGACTCGTTACAATTTTACTAAAAACTTCAGTTAGTTTAATAACGTTTGTTATGTGTGTAATTATAAATATGTATGTAGACTATAATTTAAGAAAATTTCAATTTTGTAGGCGCTATAAAATTAGGTTGAGAGCATAATTGTTTCCTTAAGGTTCTCAGGTCTTATAAATACATTGTCATAAAAGGATTCCTTTTTATAACTATAATTTAATAAAAAAAACTAAAGCCTCTTAAATTTTCTACAGATCATTTTATAAAAAGGAATGAGGTCTTTAAATATTAAAAAAAAAAATATTTTGATATTGCAAAAGTTTAGTTTCGTTATCTTCATGTTTAAAAATGTAATAAGCAAATAGAACTGGGTATATAAATTTAAAACAAAAAAAATTTGAGTTTGAATTTATAACAAACAATCTATGCCTTAAAACCGACATTCAAATGGAATGGTTCAGTTTTTGCGTGGTTATAGAAATTCTATTGTAATTCTGTAAAAACAACCTTTTACGATCTACTATCACAACTAAACTATTGAATTAACAAAAGTTTTAGTTCTCATACCTATACTGTATTCTCTGTGCACTAAAAGTTGTCTAATGCAAGCTGTTGTTGTGCCAGAATAATTAAATCTTGGGTTTCCATATCTAAATTCATGAAAGACGTACGAAAATCCATAGCCATCTTCTTAAGGATCATTCATTCATTCATTTCATTGATTTGAACAACATTTCTTCGCGTAAATCAAGATCAGATTTATCAAGGTACATATTATTGGTATCATCTTCAGAGTCACTATCCGATAATTCTGAGAAATGATCGTCATCAGGGAAGCGATAAAGTAAATCTAGTTCTTCGAATTCGTAAACCATTTCATCCTAAAACAAACAGTAAGAATGTTATCAGTTTTAAATTATTTTCGCGAATAACACCAAAGATACACGTATTCAAATCTTTAAAATGGCTCTCCTGAACAAAACCTGTTTTTACCCTTAGGTCTCTTTCTATTTTTCGCGTCACATATGTAGCATCAATTTGTACGAAATACTTCCAAAACTTTTTATTGAAAATTAGCTATTTCCAATAACTAGTGGCTGATATATATGCAACAAACCACTTATGTCTTTATTTTACTATTCCAAGAAAATATTTGTAGTTCCGGGACACTATATGACAAACTCACATATAAGAACATTATAGAAATACATTCAATTAAGCATGCGTTTCCGAAAAACATATTGGCAAAGCTATGGCCTTTTCTTTTATTAATATTTCATGTGTATAATGGAATAAGCTGGGTGGGTTTTTGTTGTAGATTTTGTAGTTTTATTATGAGTTTACATATGTACGAATGGTACAGAGTTTGTCAGCCGTATTGATGAAAATACGAAGTTTTTCATATCACGAACATGATCACAGACAACAGGTATGTGCATAGGTAGATGATGACGTGCTATGAAACAACAAACGATAGCAAGGATTGAGCAAGTGCATTAAAAAGTTACACTTTCATATAAAAATTTGTTTTACAAATAACCTATATATGCTTATAGTTATCTACATATTTATGAAGGATACATAATATTCATCCTACTTAAATATTTCGTTCTTGGTTGGTTCTATAATTGGGACGCAAAACCAAACCTCCCGCATATGACACTCTGTTGGCTCAAAATTCAACATTCCCGAAGAAAAAGGACTTTTTACTATAATATTTAGTAGCTAAGTAAAAATAAATATATTAACTTAAAGCAGTAACCAAGACTATTTGCCCATTATAGGGTAACAGACCAAAGTCTCTGACGAAAATTTAACTCTCACACTCCAGACTAGCAGGGATACAAGGTCCTGAATTATTTAAAAGCAACTTAGTTATCTATTGTTTGGAATTCTTTTAACCGATCTACTCCCGAATATTTTAATACCTCACCCGGGTCCAAGCAATGTCGGGGGGCTTCAAAAAGTTGATTTCAACATACACACGGACAGACGGACAGACTGACAGAGCTTAATCGACTTCCCTATTCATAAGCTTTCAGAAAATATATATTTTATGGGGTCGGAAATGAAAATTGTAGAAATTTCACACGGAATGACAAACCTATATATACCCTTTTTCACTGTGTGAAGGGTATAAAAATTTAGCAAAGGTTTTGTACCTTACTTACAAAAAATTTTAGTTAAAACAAGTAAGAGTGCTATATCGGCCGAGCCGAATCTTATATACCCTTCACAACGTGTAGTCATGCAATAACAATAGTTTGTATCACCATTCATCTCGCATGAAATACGAACATACGTAAGTATATAAAACATACATTCAGTGGTGTTCCTTAAAATAGAGCCACCTTTCGCTAAAGATTTTAAATAAAACAAGTAAGAGCACTATATTCGGCTGTGCCGAATCTTTTATACCCACCACCAATTTTGTGTACATTTAAAGCACAATATTTATTATTTTGTCAATCGCTATAGAATAGTCTCTTTATAATAAAATATGTATCACTTTCTTTGTAGAGGGTGGTCAAATTTTAAGGGCCCATGTTGAAGGTGAACCACACCTAAACTTCAACTTTTTTCTTGCATTTCATTTGACATTTCTCAATCTCAGACTAACTCAATTTGAACCGTGGAAAGATACGCAATCGAGAGACGCTTTTAAATATTAAAGATTTTTATAAAAATGGGCGTTCAAATCAAAATGCATTTTGTGCACTTTGTGATTATTTTGGTCAACAAAATCGTTCGAATTCGTCCACAATCGTGAGAATTGTAAAAAATATTTAAATGTCTGCAAAGCAGGTCTGTATGAAATGTGAAAACATCTGTGAATGCCATCTTAGTTCGTTGAATGGGAAACATTGCATTTTTTCACGGTAACGTGGCAAAAGAGCAAGCAACCTCGACTCATCAACGTGCCCAACAATTGAGCATCAACAGTGTCATTGAAAATATGGACTATCGGATCGAGGTGTGCCGCCTAGGTTGGGGGGGGCCATTTGGCCGATATTTTGTTCCATACATAATTGAAGCATACAAATATTATCATTATAAAAATAAATGATAATAATTTCATAATAATTTTATTCAAAATCAACATAGTCCCTTAAAATTAAACCATCCATTATAACTTCGGTATGCTAGTAAAATGTTTTCGTAAATTTAGTCTTTCAATGAAAGTGGCCGTTAAAATACGCGTGTCAATAAAGTTTCTGCTAATAAACATAACTTAGATATTTCAATATAGTCCTTTAGTATTCCAAAATCTTTATTCATAGAGAATTTACATGAATTTAAGAGGAAAGTTTTATCTACGAAATAGTGCTAATTTATATTTGTTATCTTATGTTCTCCTGAAGTTATGCTCTATTAAAAATGGGAATTTAGGAAAATTTTGACATAAGTAAAAAAAAATTATATCTAAACATCATAAACAATTTATATTCATGTACTAATGGCTAACAAATTTTAAAATTATACAAAACTTATTTCGTTTGAAAATCTTTTAAAAGCAAAATGTTATAGTAGTTTAAAAATCAAAATCTTACTAATAAATTTCCCGTTTTAGCAAAATGCTGAGAATGTATATTTTGAATCACCGTGTGATAATAATATAAAAATATGTATCACTTTCTTTGTAAATGTTGGCTTAATTGTAAGGGCCAATTTTAGAAAGTCTGTGAATGCCTTCTTAGTTTATTGAATGGGAACCACTGCTGGTTTTTGCGATAGTGTGGCAAAAGAGCAGTCAACCTCTACTCATCATCATGCCCAACAATTGACCATCAACATTGTCATTGAAAATTTGGACTATCAGATAGAGGAGTGGCGCCAAGGATGGGGGGGGGGCATTTGGCCGATATTTTGTTAAATGCATAATTGAACCATACAAATATTATCATTATAAAAAGAAATGATAATAATTTCTTAAATAATTTGTGTTTTATTTAAAAACAACATCAGCCCTTAAAATTTAACCACCCTTTATAACTTCGATATGCTACTAAAATGCTTTTGTCAATGTAGTCTTTCAATGAAAGTGGGCGTTAAAGTAGGCGTGTCAATAGAGTTTCTGCTAATAAATACAACTTAAATATTTCAATATAGTCCTTTATTTTCCCAAAAACTTTGTCAATAGAGAAATTACATGAATTTAAGATAAACCGTTATATGGGAGGTAGGCGTTAAAGTGGGCGTGTCAACTAAACTTTTTGGCACAACAATTACATTGATTAGAAGGATATACGTAGCAAATTTGATCATCATACCTCTAATTTTAACGGTTTTATGAGCTTTTAAATTTCATTAACGGTAGATAACTTGAAAAGTGGGCGTTATAGTAGGCGTGTCAAAGTTATTTTTGCGAATGAGTACAACTTAGGTGTTTTAATATAGCCCTTTATTATTCCAAAATCTATATTAATAGAGAAATTATATGAATTTTAGGTAAAACGTTATATGGGAGGTGGGCGTAAAAGTAGGCGTGGCAACTTAATTTTCTGGCACAGTAATGATATTGCCCAGAGGGTTATACGTAGCAAATTTTATCGTCATACCTCTAATTTTGGCGGATTTATGAGCTTTTAAATTTCATTAACGGTAGATAACGTGAAAAGTGGGCGTTATAGTAGGCGTGTCAAAGTTATTTTTGCGAATGAGTACAACTTAGGTGTTTCAATATAGCCCCTTATAATTCCAAAATCTTTATTAATAGAGAAATTATATGAATTTTGGGTAAAACGTTATATGGGAGGTGGGCGTAAAAGTGGGCGTGGCACCTTAATTTTTTGGCACAGTAATGATATTGCCCAGAGGGTTATACGTAGCTAATTTGATCATCATACCTCGAATTTTGGCGGTTTTATGAGCTTTTAAATTTCATTAACGGTAGATAACGTGAAAAGTGGGCGTTATAGTAGGCGTGTCAAAGTTTTTTTTGCGAATGAGTACAACTTAGGTGTTTCAATATAGCCCTTTTTTATTCCAAAATCTTTATTAATAGAGAAATTATATGAATTTTAGGTAAAACGTTATATGGGAGGTGGGCGTAAAAGTGGGCGTGGCACATTGATTTTCCGTTACAAAAAAGCGTCTCACCAAAAACCAAAGTGTGCAAAATTTCAGAGTCGTACATTAAGTTTTGTTGCTTTTATGACGTTTTTGTTTTTAAATATACCGAAAAATACACTGTGCGGTTTAAATTTTCGTACATTTTGATCGATAACTCGTCTCCTAATACATAGATTTAGATGATTTTCGGGGGACAATATTATTTTTACTCAGGAAATATATATTCGAAGTTTCATGAGTCTACGTTAATGCATTTGGACACAATTCCGTTTTATTCGATGTTTGAAGGACACGGTTTTTTCGACCTACTCTGGCTTTTCGAGCTATAACTCTCTTCCTAATACTCCGATTTAGCCCATTTTCAATACCAAACAAACCTTGTCTATAAGAAAGATTCTGGCAAAATTTGAGCCCCCTAGCTTTTTCGGTGCGACCTCTATCGTGCTTTCAACAGACGGACAGACGGACAGACGGACAGACGGACAGACGGACAGACGGACGGACATAGCTAGATCGTCATCAAATCAAACCCTGATTCAGAATATATATACTTTATGGGGTCTAAAATGGATATTTCGATGTGTTACAAACGGAATGACAAAATGAATATACCCCCACCATTTTTTTGGTGGCGGGTATAAAAATTACATACTAAATCTTCAGAACAAAGTTTGAGATTTTTATTTTTAAGTAACTTAACAACACAAGAATTTAATAACAATATTTATCTTTTGATAAAAAACTTAAAAAATATTTTTAAATGTTTTTGTAATGGCTCTATTTTAAGGAACACTTAATATCACAGACTAAAGAATATTGATGCTTAAAATTAAATAAATATAACGGTTTTATAAAGGAAACCAATCAACAACAAATCTACAGTAACACTTTTGCATGCCACAGTTTCCTCAAGCAAAATAAGTACAGGAAAATATAAAAAGATAAGGTGGCTATATTTTAAGGAACACCACTGTATATATGAAAACACCCCATTGTAAAATTATAAATTTACGTATGTATGTTTAAAAAAAAAAAAAAAATACAAAAAATTAAAAAAATATATAAAAAAATTAATAAAAAATTAAGAAAAAATTAAAAAATAAAATAATAAAAATATAAATAATATATAAAATAAAAAATAAAAAAAAAATTGAAAAAAAAGGAAAAAATATATAAAATTAAGAAAAAAATTAAAAATAAATAAATAAATAAAAAAATTAATAAAAATATGATTAACATATAAATAAAAAAAATTTAAATGCGTTTTTTTTCAAAACTTAATATCACAAACTAGGTCCCTTTTCTCGGAGAAAGTCACATAATTATGATTTTGAAGAAAAAAAAAATACTATAAAATTATTTTTTGATTGTGCAAAAAATCTAATACATAACTTTAAAAACATACGAAATAAAATTGCATTAGTTTACAAAATGTTTCAATGAAAATTACCAACAAAAAGCATACAATATTGTGAGTAGATACAAAAATAGTACCAATAATAAAGGGTCCGCCATCTAATGTTTTTTTTTCAACCAGTGCTTATTTCGTGAATGGTAACACTTAGCTCATGTCTGATTTGACAGATAATTAGTTTTATCCTTCCGCTGAACGAATATGGTTGTGTATACGCTTGAACAACGCTGGGAAATATTGCGACATTACTTTGACCGATTTTGCCAAAAAAAAACATCTTTTGAAGCTCATTTTGATCTTGGCGGGTATGTAAACAAGCAAAATTGTCGCAGTTGGGGCACAGAAAACCCGCACGCATACACTGAAAAGCCGATACACCCAAAACGAGTCACTGTTTGGTGCGGATTTTGGTCCAGAGGTATAATGAGGCCATTTTTCTTCGAAAATGAGCAAGGAGTGGCCGTAGTCAATAGCGATCATTATGTGGCCATGTTGAACGAATTTTTGTTCACAAAAATTGAAGAGGAGGATATTGACAACATTTGGTTTCAACAGGACGTGCCACATAGCCAAAGCTACGCTTTTTTTATAGCAATAAAAAAAAAAAGTTATTTGGCGTACCCTTTACAATACATCTGGGGTTGTGAATTGAATTATTGTTTAGCAAATATATCTGGTCATGTAGTGATTGTTACTGATGAAGAAACTCACAACATGATGCTAACATCATCATCTCTTATTTAATTTGTTATCGAATTCAATTGGGAATATAATAATTAAAACATACTTCTCATAATTGGCTTTCTAAAACATGTTAATCAATTAATTTCCTGTGAAAATGCTTATGCGCTATTAAAAGCCACTGTGGTCATCTGCCTTACGGATAAAGTGTTTTATATATTGATTGGATAATTTTCAAGTTTTAAAATGTTAAGAATTAAGTTTTTAAGATTATTTTTTTACACTCCTAATCAGCTTTCTATAAATAAAAGTATAACGTGAATTTGTTTATATAATTTTGATTTGATTAACTTGTAATTAAGACGTGTAGTCTTAATTCGGTTTTTGTAAAGCATCGCTAGTTTTTATATGTTTGAATTAAACTTAAATAACTATTGAATTTTTTATTTTTTTTTTTAAATACATCACATATTATTAAGTATTCGTGCTTCCCTAAAACTCCCATTTAGATTTTTTTCACGATGGGGTCATAGAGTGCTTTCAGCCTTTCTGACGCCTTTAGTGTTTTAACTACAAATAAACACACAAAGATAAGTTTATTTGTTTGTAAGCATGTTCGTGTGGCAAAGTAGATATTCGCACTAAATCTTTTTTTATTCATGCCAACATAAAAAAAAAATTTAACTTTCTTCTATTGTTTAAAAGTATTCTTTTTGTATTACAATTGTTTTTCCTTTTTTTCCTTTTTTTTTTCTGCTAGTCGTAGTCATACTAAAACACAATTAGTTTTCTTAAGTAAAAGACAACTAACTGTTTGAAAAACAGGAATAAAATAATGGCCTTAAATGTTGAAAGCTTGAAACAATAAAAATGAAGATGGTGTTGATACCAACTAACCAGCCAAGTAACCAATATTGTTACATTTGGATTATTGGCACTTGAGGGTCTTTTGTTTTTGCTCCTTTACAATTTCTTAGTTTTATAGTCGCATTTTGTGTCTTATTGGTGTCAACTTTTTTTCTTTGCAACATTGTTCTTTATGTGTATTATATTGTCATTTAAAATTACAACCATTTTAAGGTTTTTGTTCATGTATAAAAATAAAAGAAATTTTAAAAAAAAATTGAAATGTGATTATTGGTATTTTAACATGATTTTTTATTTTTTGAATAAACAAATAAAAAAATTATGACTTTTAAATCGCAAATTAATTAAGTGTTTTATTTTTTTACTATAATGATCGCAATATATTGTTTTTTCGTGGGATTATTAAAATTATAAATATTGCTGAGCTGTATATTAGAGCAGGTTAATATTTAAAATTTAATAAGGTTTTTCTTTCAATTAATGCAGATGATTGACACGGAAAATTAAAATTTCTAAGTTTGAGCTGTTATATAACTAATAACCAGGAAGTGGAAGTTAATAGGGGAAAAAATCCCTAAATATGCACTAAAAATTAAAATATATGCACTTACTTTTCGACTATATTTAAACAGAAATATGACATTGATCTTCCTGGTGTTTCACTAAAAATTCAATTTTAAATTTTTAAATAAAATTACGTACTTTTTTTAGAAAGTTGTGATTATTTGTATTTGCTTATTAAAAGCCATGTTCCGATTATGTATGGAATAAAACACCTGTCAAACAAACATTTTTTTGGTCACCTTAATTAGTATTTATTAAAATTTCTATTTAAATTAAACACCCAACACATATACAGAATACAAGACCATAATAACACCAGAAAAACTTTTTTACTTTTTTACTTTTTTTTTACCTTATCAAAATTAAAATGCACACCTATTAACACATTCACAAATCTCACATTGACCATTCATTTCTCAAAATTCAGATTTAAAAATAATTTGATTTTTGAGCAAATTTAAGTATATTATGCATCTCTCAACTGTCATCCGGTACCTGTTGACATCGTGGGAAAAACTTTAAACTAAAAGTAAGTTGCATCGCTATATTTATTTACTAAATTTGTCCCATTTTTGTTTTTATTACCCATAAATTAAATATTAATTTAATGCAATAGGAATTTTATTTTTTTTGTTTGGTTAAAACATATATTGTTTGTATGGACTTCAATTAGACAAACCTTGTTCAGATTGCTGTTTGAAAATTTCCTATTGCATTATTAAACTTACAGTGAATGGCAGAAAAAGATTTAAAATTGTTTTGCTTCTTTCAAAACCATGTGCATTAAAATTTTAACATTCAAAACAACTGCCACCCACTAAACAAATCTTTTAATCTTTTTTAATTTGGAAAAAAATTACGACAATATTTATTGATAATATTTGTAGATATTTTTAATTGATTTAAACTGTTAAGCTACGATAATTTTTGTAGGCACTGAAAATGCAGTACAACTACTAAAGAAAAAACAATACACAAAACATTATGATGATTATTCCTAATCTATAGTTTATACAGAACAAGACTCTCAAAAACTGTACTCTACATCGATCAGGATTGTTTCTGATAACAAAACTAATTATCAAAGTCAATTGGTCAATGCGCCATCAATTAAGTATTAAAAATTCAGTGAAATGAAATAATAATTTATTTGATAAAAATCTTTATATAAGTATCCTTCGGTTTATTTATAGTCGATTGTCTTTATTAGCAAAACAATTTTAGATTGTTATACGTTTGGTTGAGGTATTACATTCAATTGTTTTATAATAGTTTTCATTAAAAAGGTTACTTTTATATGTCTTAAATTTATAACACTTTAAGAATTTTAAAAGTTATAAAGCGTAAGTCCTTTGCTATAATAAGCAAGTTTGAAGAAATTACCCACTATTAGTAAGGACCTCAACTACTTAACAGCTGTAACTATATTACACCACCAAATAGTTAGTGTCTTCAATAATTCGAATAAGAGTGATGAATAAAGGAAATTCGACAAGAATTACAAGACAATAACAAACGTGGTGAATATAAAATG
Organism: Phyto melanocephala; assembly: GCA_941918925.1. Lineage (NCBI taxonomy): Eukaryota > Metazoa > Arthropoda > Insecta > Diptera > Rhinophoridae > Phyto > Phyto melanocephala. The sequence continues at coordinate 140,236,621 of OW799233.1, read as the reverse complement.
CCGCCTTAAACTAAAAACAAGAGAAAGAATTTTAAAAGGCAGGCGTGAGTATGTAAAAGCGAATTGCAAATATTTTTGTTTATAAAACGAAATGTCAGAGAAACACGAAAGGGTGCGTTTAGCAGAGCGAGTTCGAGTAAAACGAAATCAAAACACGAATGTTTATTTAATTTAAGTCAATAATGAAATTTAACTAAACCGTATAAAAGCAAATAAGAAACCAGTGATTAATAGTAAACAGGGAGAGAAATAGAGAAGAGATATCGTAAAAAGTTAGAGAGTTAATGTGAATGAGTAAGTTAAAGAGCATAAATAAACGTTATAACGTTAACGGTACATATTTGCTGTGTGTGCATTCAAAAATTTGTGGTTCGTGTGCTTATTTGTGTGCGTATGTGTTTGTGAGCTTAATATTGTGTGTTTCTTTTTTTTGTAAATGAGCAGCACAATTTAACAATAACCAGTGACAGAAGGATAATATTAAAAAACCAAACGATGTGTATGACTATTTGTGAAGACGACGAATAAACTTCGCATTCAGTTTGAATTGTGTCCTCGTAATGAAAGGATATTCGTTACATTGTTATTAAGTTGTTATTATTTTGTTCAATCTAACAAAAAGAAAAAAAAGTTTAAACAAGAAATTACATATATGAAAAATCCAAGTAAATCAAAATAAAGGAAGCATATTCTTCGAATGAATAAAATAACAAATTGGAAAGATTTGCACTAAATTATTTAACTAAATAAATCATCTTTGTTCTAACACTATTACAACTTACCACTACCACAAGCCGTATACAAAGAAAGTTCAAAATTTCATAAAAAACAAAATCAGTTTTTATTTATTAATTCTTCAAAATAAGTTACTTAAAACCAAAGTCATAAGTTAAAAAGAAAATATTTAATTCAAAGCGTACTACGGAAAAGGTGCAAGTGTAAAATAATCAAAAAATAAAAAAAAAAAAATAATAAAAATCAAAAGTAAATATTTTTTAACAAAAAAGTTAGTGAATTTTACAAAGAAATAAAAATAATCAAAAAAATAAAAGGAGAAATGTATTTTAAGAAGAAGTGAAATTTTTACGTTTAAATTAGAAAAAATTCTACTATCCCTTGTAAACAAGTAAGATTATTACAAAAAATTATGTAGCATAAGTTACAGGCTGAATTCAGGTTAAATAAGTTTAAGAGGTTGTAAAACTTTTTAGTAAAAAAAATTATTGCCATAAAATAATTTTTAAAGATTTTGCAATAAACACGATTTTAGGTAAAAAATAAAATATGAGCAAAAAAAATTTATGTCGAATCGATTTTTATATTGAGATTTTACGGGCAAATTTTATATGCATGCAAAATATGTATAATACATACATAAGCATATGCATATATCTTTGTATGTAACATGCTTGTATATGTATGGACAACACATATTGGTAATGCCAAGCAATTGTAAAATATGTTTTTATATCTCCTTATATAGCAATTTATGCGTATAAAATGTATATTTTATATTATATATTGCAACAAACAACTGATATTTTGTTATACACGTTTATTCGCATATGAATACGTAGATCTGTAAAGAGTTTTTATATACAGACACTTATGTGCATGCTAGTGTGTACAGACATTCATACGTACACAAACATAAGTACGTGTGTATCTAGTATAAAGTGGAAACAAAGTCATTAAACGTTTAAAGCAACATGGGAGTTGCTGCAATATTGTTTTTGTAACTGTTACTATTGATAGGATTTTATTCTTTGTTCTTACTTTCAATAATTTTTTGTTTGTTTCTGGTATTTCTTCTTCTGCTTTTTACACATATATGTATGGACTTTGTTGTATTTACATACATAAGTATATACATATATTTAAAATATATAAATAAATTTCCTAACAAACCTCATTATAGATTTACGACTGGCACATAAGATTTACGTAAAACCGGAAACTTAAATATCAATGCTATCCTTAAGAAAAAATTACACAAAAAGTCATAAAGTATATGTAGGGGTGTCTACTTATACATATACATATAAACATAGTAATATATATTACACCAATACATAAATTTTTAACCGTTGAGAACAATCCTTATTTTTTTAGGGAAATAAAAAAGAAAACAAATTGCATTATTTTTATTGTTTTTATCAGTTGTAAGTTTACAAATGATGTGAAATAAGAAAAAAGATATCTTCTTTTATTTACCTTCCTTTTTGATACACACTTGCGCTTCTCTTTCTTATTCTTCTTCAAAAGAAAAACAATAAAATTTAGGTTTCTTTTATCGTTGTAATATAATTATTTTGTTTATAAACATTTAAGAATGATTGAGATGTCGTTAAGATTAGGTGGTAACATTCATCCGCAAAAACGTATTTACATTCGCTGCTTAGAAAAGTGTGTTAATGTAAAAGTTCTCATATTTCAAAAATGAAATTAAAATTTTTATTCTACTCGTATCCAAGCAATGTGATAAACAGGTTGTGTTTGATATCAGGTGCACAATAAAAGTAAAGTTTAAAATTATTTTTTTATTAAAAAAGAAAAAATAAATAATTCGTCATTTACAGAAAACCGAACAAAAAATAAAATCTGACAGAGTATGCTAGAAATAAGATAGACAAAAGTAAATAATTAAAGAAACTTTTCTAAATATGCAATTAATTACGATAAGAATGTATAAAACTTGCTACATAAGTATTTATGTGAGGAAATTAAAAAAAACTTTATATTAACCGAAACAATTGTTACCTACTTTTGGGACAAGTCATTAAAAGTCTTTATATTTAAAGAAATTTTGTAGCAAATGCTTAATGTTTTTCTTTTATTATTTATTTAAGATATTGTTAGGTTTGTTTACAACTGTCTTACTGTTTTTAAAACAAGATAATTTCAATTTTGTTATTTTACTGTCACCAATAAAAATATCTTTCTGTTTTCGCAACATTAACTGCATAAAATTTTGAATTTTACCACATTAAATTTAATATTGATATTCATAAAAAATTTATTCATATTTTCCCTAAATTAGTTGAAGTTTTTAATATTATCAGACACCAAAACTACATTTTGCTTCTGACTTTCATACATGTTTCTTTTATGGCTCCTTAAACTGTGCAATGAAAATATATAAAACCAGTTGAGCTTTCTTTAAAACAAAAAAAAAATAATATTATGACAAAATAAGTTTGTTTTAAATTTGTACAAAAAGCCGTGAAGAATTTATGAAGAATGAAAAGTCTCAAAAGCATTATGATCTTCGACCGTAATTTTTTAAGATAAACACGAACGAAATGATTTTAAGAAACAAAAAGCCTTTATTTGTATAACGTAAAGTATTATAAATGATAAGTTGTTCATAAGCTTACTGATGTATTCATAAAAAATTTTAGGGTTTATTAAAGGCTTAGTTGACAGATGTTGTTTTATTTGGCAAAACATGCGTTACGTATTTCGAAAACACGGCTTATTCTTCAAAATGCAAATAACTAATGATTTGTTACAAGGTTGAATAGTTTTTTTTTGGCGGGGCATAAATGGAAAAATTTTTTAAAAAAATTTTGATACATTTTTTTTTCATTTGTAAAATTTTTGTTTTATTTTATTTTTCCATTTTCTTTGTATTTAAAGTGTGTCTTAAAAGATCATAAAGGTGTTTTACGTAGCCGATCTAAAATCCAAACCAAAAATTCAAGGAGTTTTCAAAAAATTTAAAAAAATTTTTAAATTTTTAAAAGAGAAATAATTATGAAGAGTGTTGGGAATGACAGGTTTTGGAGATCGTAATGTAGGGAAATGTAAGTCTGGTTATATAAAATGGACAATCAGGAAAATAACATGGTACCTTGATTGTCATTGGCGTATTTATTTTCGTAAAGAGAGGGAACAATTGTACCTTGACGACATTACATCTTGTCATATACATTACTCTGTTGCATATATTAATACAAGAATATTTATTCTATTTGGTTTCTGTACTTGTCATGAAAGTAGAATTTTATATGTTTACGCGCCTAGCAATTCGGGTCAAGAATCACACAATCAGTATTCCAACAGCTAGCTGGGAAAACAATAACTTTCATGTCCTTTGACTACGTTCCTTTGGCTTTCATATAAATTAAGTTTTTTTTTTGTTTTGTAATCTAGGCGGCGCGTAATAAATATGTTTGTTGTTTAAGCATATGTAAAAACGTTTAATAAAATAAATTTCTTCTATTTAATGTAACCGGTTATGTCGTATCTTAAATACCCTACGTATGTAATATGTTATATTTTTGTTAATAATAAAATTCAAGCAGACACAACAACAAAATAAATGTTAAAACAAAAGAAAAAAATAACTTATTTGCAATCAGTAAATATTATTATAAAAAATATAATATGACAGTTGTGATCTTGCCGTTCTTTAACCGTAACCCACAAAAGCAAATTTTAAAGAAGAAGATTTTTTAACTTTTTCTCCAATTTGGTAGGGATTTGTTTTTATGAATTTTTAAATGTAGTCTGCCAATAATCTTATGTAACCCATATTTTTTTTATTTTTTTTTGACAGTTACGTTGACTTTGTCGTTCACATTTTTAACAGGTTAGACTAAAATTTGACCGCGAAAATAACGTGATATACAAAAAAAAATTAACCATATTTTTTTTATTTCTTTATAATTTTATTCCACTGAGTCATATTTAGCATATTTTTTTAATAACCTCATCCAATATTTTGCAGAAATTTTGAAAAAATAGTTATTCAGAAAAAAGTTAAAACTAAAAAATTAAAAAAAAATTTTTAACTTAAAATTAAATAGCGTTAAAATATTCTGATTTTTCATTCGGAATTATTTAAAAAATTACAATTTCAATATAAAAGTTTGTTACTATCAGTAAGTTTTAAAATATTTGGATAAAATTCGTTTGTAAAAAAAGAAATGATGTCGTTTATTTGCTTTTTTTTTTGGGAGTATGTTTTCAATATCAGTTTCTTTATCGCTGTTAATTTTAAAGTATATTTACGTGAGTGTACATGTGTGTATGCAAACAAAAAACAAGGACGTGTATTAGTAATATTTTTTGTCGCACCTTCATGATCGTGAGTGAAAAATTACAGGTAGCAGTTACTATATTTATAATTAAATATTTTTTTTGATGTCGTTTTTTATTCAGTAACATTATTTTTGCAGTCACGCAGAAAATTAAGTGCCGTTTATGTTAAAATTTAATGGCTTACTATGCGTATTAAATTTTTTTGTAAAAAAAGAAAGAGTCCTTTTTTAGCTATTTTTAACAACAGATTCTTTTAGAACAGACTCGTAGAAGAAAATGATCCTAAACACTAGTCGAAGAACAGCTGTAGGCCTTGAACGATCTGTTGCCAATCGAATGATTCATTTCTTGAAATCTTCTTCTGTTTTGTGAATAAACAAATTTAATTGCTAAAAACATATTTATGTTATGAAACAAACTTCTGTAAATACTACCATAAAATTCTACTATCACAACTAAACTATGCGATTGACAACAATTGTGGTACTTACATTGTTAGAGTTACAACAAATAAGTGCAGTAAGGTTTACAATGCTAAGAACTAAGAAAAGTTGATTTAAATCAATAGCAAAAATTATTTTATAAATATTGAAAACGGAGTGGGGACATTCACATCTTAAATTCTATTGTCTGCAATTTAATTGAAAGATACTTTTAAAGTATCTACAAGTAAACTGTTTCTTTTATTGGGTTTTTTATTTATGTAAACTTACACAACTTATCTTCCAAAAACATTGTAATTAGATATTTGTATTAAAAGTTTTATTAAGTATCACATCAGATAAAAAGTATAATTTATTGTTGTTAAAGTCTGACCTTTTTCGAAGCAAATTTAAATAGATAAAAAGCTCTAATTGAATTATGTGCCGACAAGATATTAATGTGTTCATCCCTTAGCTGAAAATTAATGTTGTTTGTGGATGGAAAAAATTTTTTTTTTTTTTGCAAAATATAACATAAAAAAATACAAAAATTTAAAATTTTAAAAAATACTAAAATAATTCAAGAATGAAAGAAGAATAAAAGTTACTTTAAAAAAATATTTTTTAAAATTTTATAAAATTCGATTAAAGAATCATTTTAGTAGTGTATACAGAAAGTGTTACTTTAAAATTATCAAGCAATATTCCTTAATTTTTTTTAAATATATTGTATTTAAACAGTTGCAAATTTTATTTTGATGTGGTTTTAATTTATAAAAAATGAAAAAAAAATAAAATGTAATAATTATAAGCATACAATTGTGTGGCTATTCGGTGGTTTAAAATCAAATACAGTTTATTAGATTTTTAGTTTCAAACAAGTTTTTGTTTTAATATTTGTGTGGTTTAATTTTCCTTTGACTTGTTTTTATGTCACAAACACAAAGTAAATTTTTTTAACTCGTTTCATATATAATACTACGACAAAAAGGTCATGGCTTAAAAATTTCTTTATGGCATAAATCAAGTAACAATGCACATTCATTATGAAAAAAAAAATTTCCATTATTCAGTGTCTTTACGATTACCACATCATTTATGTGGATAAACACTACCTTTTCCAGTATCGTATTCGACACATTTTTGTAACGCTCGATTCACCGAAACCCACTCGGGTAATATTATCGAATATCAATGATTAATATCTAACTGAAGTTTGATCAAAACTAAATTTTTTTTGACTCAATTACTATTTTTTGTTTGTTTATTTTTTATTTAAGTTTCTACTTTTGGTTTAGGTCGTGGTGTTATATTGTATTATCTAAAAAAATCAATTAAAGTGAACAAAAAAGTTTTAATAAAACTAATTAAAATTTCAACAATAACAATGACCCAATAACAAATTTCACACATACGGCACATAATGGTATTTTGCATATGCTAAATGACTGTCTTGTATTTCCAAGATTCTTGTCCGTGTCATAGAGGTTTTTGCGTTAAAAATGCTACGATTTGTTTTTCTAGAAAAAAAAACCATTTTTTAGTCTTTACTTTGTATGTTTAATGTGTAACGAAAACTTTTTACTTAAAACTAAACCCCTATTTTAAATAAAAAAAATTATTTAAATAAAAAATCCAATTCATTTATATAGAGTACGAAGTAGAGAAAATAGCTTAAATAAATCTTTTAAGATTTATGACAATCATGAAGATTTATTGCAATACCAATTGCATTATAAAGAAAAACATTGTATTAGAAGTGCTAACCGAAAAATATCTGCACATACATATATAAGGTATTAATCTTTGGACTAAAAACTGCTGATGAGCAAGTTGGTAGTAAGCCAGAGACTATTTCTTGAAAACATTGGAAATATCCTAATATCTCAGTTTTATAAATAAAGTCTTTAAAGTATTATCCCAGAAAAATTTTTTATTTTATCTTAACAAGTACATCGATTTTTTATTGAGACGCAAGTCCTATAACTCTATTTAAAGAGTTCATCAATTTAATAATATTTGTAACTGTTAAAGAAAAGTGTATCTTAATACTGTAGAAATATATAAACAATAAATTTTTGCAATTAGTTTTCTAATATAAAATTAGATAAAAAACTCAATATTTAAGCCACTCAGTTTCAATTATGCTAAACTCTTTATATAATTGCCAAGTTTTCAAAGTATTGATAAATACATAATGTATTGACAATTGACTATTGAAAAATATTACTTAAGTCAGTTCAAGTCTTGTTTACCAAATTTATTTTATAAAATCATAGTTAGAAATATTTTTGCTACCGTAAACAAGGAGATTTTATATTTTATAATATTAACTCCAGCTTAGATCCTTTATATTATAAATCTGTGATAAAGCTGAACTTTGAATGATAACAGTGGGTAAATATTAAATAAAAACAAAATAAAAGAAAAATACAACAAACAATCATCTTTTAGCTATTAAAATTTTTGATTTGCTTTTTGTGTACCTTCTGCATTAAGTGTGAGATATGCACAAGGATTTTATAGATTTTAATCCAAGATCATTCTACCATGTAAGCGCAATTAGTTTTACAGGTGATATAATTTTGCCCCAATTATTCATAATTAATTTTTAACTCAAGAAAGATAACATTATGTTTTTGTTCAGAAGGGATGGCGATACGTCTAAGAAGTGATGCCTATTTGCATACCTATAAAAATCGTTTATGTCTTTTTAATTGAGATCATTTATTCTTTGCTAAAAAAAAAAACTTATAATAATAAAATTTATAAAATCAACTTGTTTTAAAAAAAAATCGAATTCTGTTTCTAACACAAAAAAAAAACATTTTATATTAATTTAAATTTTTGTATTTTTGTTTTAAAATATATTACGTGTCTCGCATTATCTGCAGGAATTATCATCATATAGGAGTGTATCACGTTTGTATTCCATTTTTAAAATTTGTCGAATATTCCATGGATAGTAACCGGAATACATTTTTTTAGGAACGACAAACTCTCACTCTCACTACAAACATTTTGAACTATAACAGGTATAGCAGTCTTAATGTTGTTGCGCAAACATTTCGATGAAGTCAGTATTTCGAGTTCTTTTTCCAGCCATTATCTTGGTTAGACCATAAACAGAGTTATCACGTATTCCCAAAGACATACATGCGTCTAATGAATGAAAATTATATTATTAGAGTAAACCACGTGCGATGCTTAATATTTCATAGAAAACTTCCATGAGTATCTATTGGTTTTTTGAGCATGAAATTAACGAACACATTTGGTCGACGGTATCAAGTGTGCCTTTGTTTTGTTTAATAAAATATAACCTTACAATCAAAAACTTATAAACTTACCGCATAAAGACAACAAGTACAGACAAACTGCTGAGAAAATTGAGTAAAAAAAAAATTAAAAAGGTTTACATATGTGAGACGTTTATTCTGGCATTACTAACTTCGTTTATTTAAAAATTCTTTCGTTTATTTAAAATACTATAATACGTGAAAGAGAAAAACGTTTAAAAATTTAAAAAATAAATTCTGTTTATTAAAATGCAGGCGAATTTGGAATAGATTTTTAGCACTACCGAAGGTTTGTTTGAATGTAAATACTTAAAAAAAGAAGAATATGCATTAGTTCTACCGAAAAAATAAGAACTGGGGACAAGCTGCTACATTTACTTAAGGAAAAATAAGGCTGTGCTAATCATAATTTAAGAGAAACGTAGTATAAATAGTATCGTTGTGTGTCAAACATATATTGATTGAAAGTTATTATTATTATATAACTTCGATGCAAGTACATAATTAAAAAAAAGTGGGCATTAAAGTAGGCGTGGTAAGAACAGTGTCCTATTAATCATACAACAGTCTTAGTTATATTTTGTGAAAACTTCAAGAAGATCGGTCCAACAGTATGACCTACCTGAGAGGGCGTGGATAAAGGTGTGGCGTTGAGGAGTATGGAAAAAAAATGTTGACCGATTCTTAGACCTATCCAATATCCACACAAAATTTCATTAAAATTGGTTGAGACATTTCGGTAGATTTTAATAATAAACACCACGACACGAGAATTTTTTATATTACAATTTATTTAAAATTTTATAGCTTATTTTTGAAAGTACTTTTAAGGTTTTTTTATGTCAAACTTTTGATATTATATAATTTTATTTAACTAGAAGAAGAAACATTTAACACAAGTTCTTATTTAAATATATTTTCTTTAATAATTATATTGCTGTTTTAATAAACATTTAACGATATTTTACTTTAAATGCTTTTGAATATAATGTTATTTTTGCCAAGATATGCTACCATTTGGGTCATAAACTATGCTAAAGTTTAAATGAAAAGTAAACATCAAATGACAAAATTCAAACAAATGCTGTATTACCACAGCGATAAAGCAATTTAAAACAAATTTAAAATGTTTTCAGTAACCAAATAATATTACAGAGATTATAGTAAGACCTCTGTAATCATGTGGCAATCATGGGTTTATAAAAGAGAAAGAAATACTCGAACGTTTGAGTGATACGACGATCTTAAGAATTTCTTAGTTTTCCTCCTGAATCTTCTTTAAAACTTTGTATTAGAGATCATTAGGTCATATTTAGAAAATTGAAATCAACATTTCAGTTCGTGCTTTAAAACAATGAATTCCAACACAATGTTGATTCCAACGCTTTTATTTAGTGCTGAAAAAACATTGATTTAAATGAGTTACTTCAAATTTTTTTTATTATGATAAAATAAAAATAAAAATTAGCGATTGAAAATACCATGCTTTGGGTTAGGTTTTTCTTAAAGGCAAAAAAAAAGTTTAAATTTTTTTTATTTTCATTTTCCATTCCCAAAAAAAACATATTTTTCAATACATACATTTTTATTATGTATTTATGAAAAGTTAAGTTATTACATGACGGAATTTGATTATCAATATGGATAAAAGATTATGAAAAAAAAACTTTATTGGGGAAACATTTAGACACATGGCAAAGTGAAATACAGAATTTTATATTTATTATATTATTAAATTTTTATATTTCTTAAAACAATAAATTATCTAAGTTACAATTCCCAAACCAGAGATACGCAGCAGTATTGGATGTTATTTTTACGCCACTAGACTATTCTAAGTTTATTGAAATTTAAAAATGTATTTAAGTGAACATATATAAAATAAATCCTGAAAATAGACATATTTTTAATTTACCTCAATATATTTTCTTTGAGTACTTTATCTGTAGGGTAATTTTATTTTAGAAACTTTTTATTTTTATACTTCGTAGTTAAACAAATTTTCCCTTACCTTTTTTATTGAAATTATATTTTAAAAAACAGAAGTTTCGTTGAAAATTATTAATATTTTTTTTTTTTTTTTGTTTTTAAAACTCGAGTTTTATTATTATAGGAAAAGTTAAAATGATTGATGAGATATAAAAGAAAACAAAAGTTGGCTACATGACTGCAAAAAACGCCCATTATGGTAAAACCCTAAGAACTAACTTTATTTTGTTTAATCAAATAAAAACATTTGACTCTTCTTTGGCTGTAAATTTTATTGGACTTATTTATACAATATCTATTTTCAAATTCATTTACAGTTTTAATATTATTAAAAATCGACTATGATAAGATTTGCTTCCAACTTTTACGAAGCATATAAAAAAACCATGAAAGATAGAAGCCATAAAAATCCAAAAAAAAAAATTCTCTATTTTCTTGCTTCAATAGAATGTAAAAGGATATTTCCTTTATAAATAAAATTTTACTAATAACATTGGCAGCATTTAAGTATATACTTATGTTAACTAGCATACATAAAAAGTTTAGATATATAAAAGTTTGGTTAATGCTCAAACCAAAAAGGTTTATTTAATTAAAGCCAAAAAGCTAAAACATGCCTACGGGTGTTACGCTTAAGAATATTTAGAGGAATCATACTAATATTGAAAAAAAAAATATATGTTAATTACTAATTAATGAGTTTAGTGAAATTTTTTTATGCTGCGAATATTTAAGAGATTTATTGTAGTTGTACGAAATGTGAAAAAGAGATTTAATAAATTTTTTCACGTACGTTTCAATACACATAAAAGCGGTGGTGGTTTTAGATACGGCAACTGAAATTGTATAGTAAGTGCTAAGAAAATGGGTCAGATTTAGATTTGAGTATTTATGGGAATCCCTGTAAAGAAAGATTTATTTACAAAAGATTATTTTCTATTCGATATAAAGAAGTTTTTCCTTGTTTATTTTAAAGCAAACGTCATTGATTATTTTAATTAAAAAAAAAATAAAAATAAAATAAAAATAAAATAAAAATCATAAAATTCAGCGCTCAGTGAAATCAATTTAATTAGTTTTTATATCACAGAAACCAGATTTTTGTTCATAAACAGATCTTAAATATTGAGAAATGGAGCCTTTTTACTTGTTTGCAAAGTTAGGTTAAATCATTTAGTGCTGGTCAACCAATATAAACAAACTACAGTAATTTTCATTTATAACGAACCTGTTTAATACGAACTTTTGCCTAAAAATAACCAATTTCAAAAGTACGCGTTTTATTTTTAATAAACAATGCAATTTTTTTTCGCTTATTGCGAACCCGTTTAAAGCGAACTTTCGGTTAAAATGAACTTTATTTGCACGCAAAACCTGTTTAATTGTCGGTTAAAACGAACCAAAAAGTGGTGCCAAGAACGAAAAATTATATTTTTGCACTGGCACTAACACGCATTGTTTTTTTTCCTATGTTCTCGATTCCTGAAATTTCTCTAAGTTTAATGTTTGTTTGTGCGATGACGATGTGCTGACTGCAGTTGAAAATTGAAAAGTTACAAGATGGACGTGGTACCAAATGAAAAACAAAGAAAATGTTTTTCTTTAAAAGAGAAATATGAAATAATAAAACGCTTACCATAAGGTGTAAAACAAAAGCAAATATACCAAGAATTAGGCCTCAGCAAGTCAACAATTGCTACAATTTGTAAAAATAAGGAGTTGGTTCAAACTAATTTTGAGCAAAACTCCTCAAACATAAAAAAGTTTAAAACCCCTTGTTTCATAAATAGACAAAGAAGTTTCACCTGCATGTGCACTTATATAAATGGGGTTTTTCAAGTCTTCATGTAAAGCGAACTTCGTATAAAACGAACCATTTTGCCCAGTCCCTTCAAGTTCGCTATAAGTGAAAAGTACTGTATTATAAATATTTGCTCAATTCGCAAGCTGTCGTAGGTGTAGTATGTCGTAGTAGTTGTACACATTTTGTTGATAATTTCTGCATTAATTATTTGTACAACACTTAAAACAATTTTATCTATGTTTACAGAATGTCATATGAATACATTAAAGCTGGAAAAGTAACTACTAAGTCGCCGTTTATCTTCAATATGGAGGAATGCATTTGTTCGAGTCCGACAACAGGTTGCGAAGTGAGCAATTGATTGTTAAATAAAAGCCAATCGTGTGTTTTTATCGCTAGCTATCTGGCGGCAAGAGCCGGAAAAAACTAGTTATAATAGAAAGATAATACTAAGCAAAAGGAAAAGCGGACTGTTAGTATATTTCGATTTTACTCATTGTGGTAACATGATGTGAAAATAGGAAACAAATTAATTACCGAATTCAATTAACTTGAAAATCTGGGAGTTCAATAGATGATATTTGTATTCAACACGTAATCACATAGTTTTCCAGTTTATTCTTTCATTATCACAATTAAAAAATTCTTTGTTTAAAAAACTAATGTTACAAAAAGAACTTAAGCCATTTTAAAAAAATGTATATATTAGTGTAGGGTAAATCTTTTTCCTATATGCCACTAAAGTACGTAAGGTGTAAAGGAATGGGAAATTTTGCAGATTTTAAATTTTACATCAGAAGTTTACAGTTATGTTTAGTTCGCAAAATTGTAGTGAAATAATAATATCCTTCTGTCAAAAATAAATTAAAAATTTTTCAAAGCGAATAGGTAGGTGGAGAAAAAATTTATTGTTTTTTTAACGAAATAAAAATTTTACATAAAATGAAAAACTTAATATGAATCAGTTAATGAGATAATTTGTTCTAACTTGTTTAAATGGAATTGAAACTAACTGTTTTTATTTTTAATTTTAAGTGTACCCTGACACAAAATCTAAGTGAAATATAACTTAGGATTCAGCGTGGAGGAAACTAGAAGGAAAATACCATATACTACCCCACCTACAAAGCCAACTGTTTCTTTTGCTAAGTAATAGTTTTGGCAGTCATCAGACAAGCAATTCGTTTATTGTTAGACAAGCTTCCAACCCCTAGATCTAAGGCTGTTGAAGTAGAATAATATTTACTTTTTATAGGCATGACGATGTTTATTTCTATACACTCTTTAAACCAGCGTAAAACTTTAAATTGAAATGCAAGGGAAAAAAATTTTTTGCTTAAATGTAATAGGGACATTTAGCTACTATGACTATCGACTACTTGAAGAACTTCGTACATACTCCTCGTAGTAAATGAGCCAGTATTGGGCAACAATAAGTAGAATATTACATTCTAGATTCATGTTCAGAGACCTAGGACTTTACACATCCCCAGGGAAATTCACTTAATAGTGCCAGCTAGTAGTAATTATCTGTTTTAATCAAACTGGTGGTTAGATCAGAAAAAAACTTAGCGATACTATGAAAGAAAGAAACAAACAAATAAGAGGATTGCTGTTAGTAAAATTCAACCTAACTCGTTGTGGTAAGAAATTATAAAAAAATTAACAAATTAGTTACCAAATTCTATTAACATATAAATTTTGAAAGTTAAGGAGATAATATTTTCATCCAACACGTAACCATCGATCAAAAAGTTGTAATGGGGAATATGTAGTTGCATTCCCTTTGGCTAAAGCCATATTACTCTTTTATTATCACAATTAAAAAATGCTTTTTAAATATACGCATGTTAAGAATGATGTAGAGCCTGAATAAACGCCATAAATACCGTACCATAAATAGGTATTTCGTGCAGCCACTAGCTTGCCTATCGGTCAATGCTTTTAGTGAAGCTCAATACCCTGCGAGGTAAAGAATTCAAAATGCCCATTGGCCTAATAATACTGCACTCTAGAAAACGTAATATTTTCGTGCACAGTGACAGGCAGTTGCAGAGGATGAACTTTGCGGTATCATCATCCATATCGCAAAACCTGAGATTTCATCTGAGATTTCAGTGTCTAGTCAGAAAACCTGACAAAAATCTCAGGTTCTTTTCTGTCTAGGGAGAGAAGTCCCCTAGATTTGGCCCTCGAGATAAACCAAGATCTTTAAGGCTGACGTTGACTCTGAGCCATTTGCCAGTAAGGAGCAAACACGTCGTCTAGGAGGGGGGATAGTTAACCCCTAGTTTTTTAGGTACTGCTCTGTTATTTAAAAACTTTAAGTCATGATAAGTACTCAGACTCAATTAAACTAAAAAGAACCAAAAATTCTTAAAAAAAAGCTCTCAAAGAAAACAGTGTTGCCGAACTAATGTTATCTTTCGCCTCAAAAACACACTTTTTACTTGGTATACAATAATAATTCTGAAAATATGCTCGTCGAGTATGAATAAACTCGACTGTATATATTTTAAAATCTAATATTATTATTAAATAAAAATAAGAAATCATTTTGTTGCTTTCAGTTATAGTAAATAAAGAAAATACATTTAGCCTTTTAATAAACTTTTAGCGGAATTTTTTGAATTTAAACGAACAAATTTTACTTTACCCACACATTTAATAATTTTTACTAACTAATTCGAATTATTACATTTTAGAATCCTTTCGATTGTTCAATATAATTTAGAATACTTAATAGTTATTTGAAATATTTTATTCAATAAAATATAAAACAAATTATTAACTCTCAACTATTTCATTGTTCTGTGATAAGAGAAGGTCAAGCTAAATAAAATTTTGTTAAAAAAAACTTTTTTTAAATTTAAAAAACAACAACAAACAATATATTAAACAAAGTTTTGTCTCTGAGCTGGAAAAAAAGCAAAAAAAAATTTTGTTTTAGCAAAAATTACACATTTATGTTAATTAAACATTTAACACCAAACACAAGTGCGGTTTCAGCCTCCAAAAAATAATTAAGTAAAACAAAAATAATAATATATGTCTGCTTGTTTGTACATATATTTCTGTACAAGTAAAGTGAATAAATTTGGGAATTGCTAAAATAATAAGCAGCATTTCCATAAATAAATGAAACAATTATAAAACACACAAAAACCACATTGAAAACAATACAAAAATAATCAAAAAAATAAAACAAACAGTTTGTGAATCTTTAAACCAAATACAACAACAACAAAAAAGTTCGCCAAAACCAAATACATTTAAAATAAATATTTAATTAACTGCCTAAGCAAAAGTGCAAATTATCTTCGAAAAAAAACAAGAAAAAATAATTTAAAACTTTAATTTTTCAAAAAAAAAAAATTAAATTGGTTTAAACAACAGAAATTTCAACAGAAAAAAAAGAAAAGCTGAGCTAAAACATAACATTCTTTGTTTCATTTTCGTGTACAAATAATTAGTTATTGCCATCAACGAGAACATTTTACCACTTTGTAAAACCACAACATCCACATGAACATCAACTACTGTTAACAAACGTACGTACATTTATAGCGTTGAAAATATTTAGACATACAGACACATTTCAGTATATCCGTATGCATATATTTACATGCTAAACATATACAACTACTAAAGCCGCCATCACCACCAGCACTGCGACTACGAGATTACCACTACCACTTCTGCTACTAACTACCACTGCTAAATATTATTACTGCAATGACTGTTGTGTATGTTGAATGTAAGAACACAGAATAAAAAAACAGGAAAGCAGTCGCTTAATCCCGTCTATGGCAAATATACATACAATCACACACACTTGCACTCTCACTAAAACAAACAAGAAAAGAGTGTGGAAAAAATCAGCCCGTAGTTGAATGAATCTACATACTATTAGCATACCTTGACTACATTAGCATACGCGAACATTACAGAATTAACATTATTGTAGACGAGTACATGTTGTTCAAGTGTATAACTGTAACTTGACCGCAAAACATCAAAAGCATTACAAACTAAAACAACAGCAACAAAATTGGCCGAATCCATTGAATCTAAACAAAATTAAAGAGTGGAAAAAAAAGAAAGAAAACGTTTTAACCAAAAAACACTATAAACAAATTTGTGCACAAGAAAAACCTTTAACAAACGCTACACAAAAACTGGTTTAGGTGAATTGTTATAATAAAGGTAAACTATCTGAGATAACAAAGCAAAAAACAAAAAAAAAAAAAAACAAACATCTAACAAAAAACCCAGTGTTGTTGAGCAAAAGCAAAGCAAAAATGTTGGCAATGCCCACACTCATGATGCCAGCCACAGCACAAATGACGCTTAGCAGTCAACCACTATCAGTTGGTGCTCCACATGCTAAACCATATGAAACTAAATTGCTGGCCATACATCAGACGCACATAACACAGCAGCAGCAACAGCAAACACATCAGCAGGTCAGCAATACCAAGCAGCAACAGCAGCAACAACAGCAGCAACAGCAAATGTCGGCTAACAGTCAACAACAGCAACAAGCCCAACAGCAACAACAAGTGGCTGCTGCCCAGCAGCAAGCTGTCCAACAACAACAGCAACAACAAGCCCAACAACAACATCAACAACAACAGGCAGCTGCTGCAGCTGCTGCTGCAGCTTGTATTGCTCAACAGCAGGCTGTAGCTGTGGCTGCTGCTGCAGCTCAACAACAACAACAATATCAAATACATTCTCAACAGCAATCACCACAACAGGCTTTGAGTGCTTCACCCAAACAAGGTAAGTTTTTGGATTTTTTTTTGGTTAAAATTCTTTTTTAATGGGTAAAAGAGAAAAAAAACAGAAACTTTACAGCAACCCCGCTTTAACAACGTTTTTGGTATTAAAAGAGAAAACATGCATTTTGACAAATCGGGATGTTAAAGAATGAATTAGTCAATGTAAATGACGTTGAATATAACACGTCATATTAAATGAGACCAGCAATACCACAGAATAAGAAAAATTTTTTTAATTTTTTGTTAAAATTTTAAAATGTTTTGTACAAAAAAATTATAAATTGTATACCGTATGATAGAATAAAATCAAACAGATCATACAGCTTGTTGATTGCTACATTTTATTTTAACATTAAATTATGTTTAATTAGTGAAGCAACAACGGTTTAATGATAGATATAACGTCGCCTAAATATCGCAAAAGATCAACAATAGTGCATTAACACGAAATTCTAAAATTTTCTGTTAAGGCCAAAAACATTTTAAGTAAATTTAGCAATCCAAATGCACCACGATAAATTGATTTCATTTACAAATAGATCTAAACTGTTCTTTAATTTTTCATCAAATATTGTAAAAAAAAGCTACTTTTTGAGTTACTATCGTTTTGCTAAATCTTCTTAAATGTTTTTTTTAAACAAATTTTATCAAGAATAGAGTATAAGCTAAAAATATCAGAAAATTTCGATCAGATAATGTGATAATTTTCGACTTGAATAAAGACTTAACTGAAAATAATAACTTTTATATGACATTGTATGATGCATTTGCTTCAAATCTTTTATTAACTTAGAAAAATACTATTTTGTGGGCACAACGTAATTTTTGAGATAAAACAGTAGAGAGGGAATAATCTGACATTTTTATATATAATAGATATGAATAATGTTCGTTAGTTTTTTGTAAAAATATAAAAATGTTTTAATTTTGAGTTATTACCCTCTTGTTGATCAAGTGCAATATATATATAGTTCTAATTCTGATGTCATACAAAGTACAACTACTATGATAGGTTGTAACTTGGACAAAAATAAGTACTTCATTAGAATCGGCGCTTACATTTATCATTTTTTTTTAAATTGAATCTTTTTTAATTAAAATAATGTTAAATAATCACAAAATTTTATAACAAAAGGTAAATTTTCGACACCACTACATATGATTTGTGAGATGTAAAATATAAAGTGTGAGATGGAAAAAATTTTACCCTTTATACATAATTAAAAAATTTGGAAACGGTTGACCATAGAGTTAAGATTTTTTAAACTAATTGACTCTTTTTATATTACAGAATAAAAAAATTAAAGCTCTATTCAATATTTATGAAGTAATGTACCTTTTTTGATAAACCTTCCATTAGAGGTATGATATTTGTTTCAGTAACTTTTTTTTAACAAGTTTGACCGTCTCGTTAATATCCTTTGTGGGATACCTTGAACACTCTTTTAACAAAATAATAATTTGGAGGATTGATTTTTCTTAGTGGTAAAACTGTATTATTATTTTCGTAAAATGAGACCAAATCATGGCAAGTATATGTAAGCTTATTGTGGTCAATTATAAAATGAAGAATCATTTTTTGCAAATATTCTTTTGTGTTTATTTCAGTATAATAGAGTCAACTCTAACAAGTGTCTTTCCTCTTTTGCCACAACTGCATATAGCTTGCCTTCTAATAATTTTATAAGAAATTTTGTCTGTTTTTGAGTCCAAAGCTTATTCCCAATATTATCTTCAATCGTTAGTTATACACAAATTTTGTTCTGGAGTCTGCAAAAATCTGTTAGTATATTCTTTTTGTCATCCATTAAACAGCGTAAGAATTGGCTTTAATTTTTAACATCAAATAGTCAGAGCACTAAGTTAAGCGAGCTGTTCTTCTACCAAGTATGTTTGGAGCTCTTTACTATGGAATTTTAGTTAAAATGGTCTTCACAATATAATGTAAGCAATTTTTCATCCAAAAACAAGTTTTTCTTTGAGTGGTCTAAATATACTTATAGAGCTTATAAAGGGTCCGCAAAAATAATTTTTTTTTTAAATGCTGTAAAAAAAGTGTAGCTTCGGCTGTGTGGCACGTAGCGCCTTCCTGTTGAAACCGAATGTTGCCAATATCCTCCTCTTAAATTTTTGTGAACAAAAATTCGTTCAACATGGCCCGATAACGATCGGCATTGTTGACTACGGCCACTCCTTGCTCATTTTCGAAAAAAAATGGCCCAATTATGCCTCTGGAACAAAATCCGCGCCAAACAGTGACTCGTTTTGGGTGTGTCGGCTTTTCAATGTATGCGTGCGGGTTTTCTGCGACCCTTTTGCTTGTTTACATACCCGCCAAGATCAAAATGAGCTTCATCTGTAAAGATGATTTTTTCAGCAAAATCGGCAAAAGTAATGTCGCAATATTTTCCTAGCATTGTTCAAGCGTACACACAACCATATTCGTTCAGCGGAAGAATAAAACTAATTTTCTGTAAAATCAGACATGAGCTAAGTGTTACCATTCACGAAATAAGCACTAGTTAAAAAAAGTTAGTTGGCGGACCTTGTACAAGCATTGGATTAATTTTGAAGCAGATATTTAATTCTTTGACCAATTTTTTATAATTTTTAATAATTTAGCCTAATAATTTACTAATTTAAATGAAATACGCAATAAATAATGATTTTAATTAGAAATAATAATTGAAGTATTTATATGACTTAATAAGGTATTAAAGAGATCAATAATTTCTATCTGGTTATAGTATTTACATTTAACCAGTTAACCTTTTAGTTTAATTCTTTGGAAAAAAGTGAACCAAAAGATATTCATAGTTAGTTTTATACTTTTATACACCTGCCATATGTTTCTGTCTGTTTGCCATTACACTCACACTTAGACATACAACAATGATAATGCTAATGTCTATATAAACCAGCATATACATTAAGGTGCATGCACTTTAAATGAATAGTTTTTGCGAATTTCAAACAGCAACAACAACCAATGCAAAACAAAATGAATGTGTTTTGAATTTTTCATGGTTTTTGCTATAACATTTAATATCAAATGAACTTAAAACCCAGTGTTGTATAGACAATTATACATTCATGTTTTTTTCTTATTAGAAAATAGCGTATCGTTATCGAAACAGAAAAAGCTTTAACAAGCATATTAACTGGAACTGAAATTTTGTGAAATGTTACGAAAACTTTAGAACTTGTATTTAATAATTTTGACTTTGCGTTCCTAAATCATTGTTAAAACTTCTAATTGTTAGTTTTATTCTTTTGCATTTTGACTAGCGCTATTTAGTGGTTTAAGTGAATACGATACAGTATAGGTACATGTAAATAAAAATTTAATAAATATTCATATTTCAAAGTAAAAGTATTTGTGCAACTCAGAGGTATGGGTTTGTGTTTATGTGCACACAACATCAGCACATGAGTCGTTATTATTATAGGTGTGTTGAAGATGGCTGCTTTTAACTTAAATAAAATAGAGTTAAATTCAAAATACCTATTTAAATTACAATTCCGAATTAACATCGTTATAAAAACGCTGTATAAAATAATAAAATACTTTAAATAAATGAAAAAGTTTTAACAAATATTGTGTATATAGTTTTTATGATTAACAAGCAGTAATAAATACATTGAATATGAATGCGTATGAGTGATATTATGGTATTTAATATAAATTGCGATATTCGAAAACAATTTGTTTATAGTTGAAAGTATTTGTTAGCGAAAATGTTTATGAATTTTTTCTAGAGTTGCGATTTTCGCTAATAAAGAAAATTAATAACACTTTTCTGTTAATTGAAAATTTATTATTTGTTTTTTTTGTAAAGAGAACTATTACCTAATTATGTGTTCACTCTAGAATACTTAATTTCACCTGTGAGGAACAAAGACTTATTTTTTTATACTTAATACTGATAGCCTACACATCCTAGTACTAGGTTTCATACAAACTCTGTAAACTGCCGCGTAAGCTTGAGCTTTTGAGATAGAAACGATCGTATCACCTGAGAGGCGAATTTGGTATTCAAGGTTAATAAACTCTAAAAGGTTTTATCCAGATCAAGCACACAAAATCAAAAGTATAAAGAGAGTATTTTTTTGTGTTTTATGAAAAATAACTTACTGCGTTAAGCGTTGACATAAGAAAAAATCTAATTAATTTTTATGTAATTTAAATTTTTAATAAAAAATTGCTTGAGAAAAGCAAGTTTCTATTAAAAATATAAACACCTCAGGGAGGTTTTCTGTTAAAAGTTGAACAGACCTTTTAAAAGAAATTTTAAAAAACGTTTGGATAAAAAATCTACCTTAAGACTAAAACATTGGTGGTCTTTTGTTTCTTTTGTTTTTTTTTTTTAATTAAAATAGATTTTTTTTAGATAATTACCAATGATTCAAGAGTAAATTTTGTAAAAAATAATAAAAAAAAATTTTTATTCAAGCCACATTTCCATGTTTTTTCGAACTTTGCCATTTGTGTTTTTTATTTGATCGGATACACTATTGAAATGAGAATTTTCTGAGTCTTACATTATTTGAGAGTAAATAGAATTTACATCAACAGCTATGGTTATCAATGAACAAGATAACATTATTTTTAAGAATAGGGAAATCACTTAAACAAGATCAAGTACATTCCTAAAAAAATTTAAAAGCATTCAAATTATTATTAAGGTGCACATAATTGTGTAGCCAGTAAAAATATATGTATAGCATTTTAGCTACGAATAAAGGTGTTATAAAACTAAGGACAGTTAAAGAGCATTGTTTGGTTGGTTTTCGTGGTACTTAGGTTCCTACACGCAAACTGTCAAGGGGAGTCTAAAAGACACCTCTGGGGCAACACCACACCACTCATTAGTTGAGTGGGCCCCTTAAACAAAAGTTCCAATGGGAGATGGAGTACTCGACCCACCCTGTCGCGTTGTTCTATCTCGATAGTTCATTCACTCCAATTGCAGAAACATCATCCAGGTTGTCCAGTGTGTGATTGCTCAGGAATCTGTGCATCTTCGCAGTTAGGGCAGGGCATTCGCAGAGCAGATGGAAAACAATTTTTTTCTTTTCCCTACGGAGAATTAGTCAAGTAGTTCCAAATGTGGTGAAATAAAAATATGAAAATTTAAAGTCAGTCATAGCTAGCTGAAGTTAATGACACCCATATATTTTTGGGTACAAATTATATCTGTATTTCTGGTAATCGGTACTGCCAGTTCGTTGTGATAATAACCGCTCAAGTCTAACAGAAAAGAGCTAATTGCAAAAATTGAACCTATTCCCCTGAATGGCTAGCTATGTACATATATGTATAACATTACTGACTTCTCTCAACCATCTTTTTATTAAAACCTGTGTAATAAATTGAACCGGAGCGTATGATTAATATGCATACTACGCACGTGAATTATCATATTACGTATACGTCTCTGGTATTATATATCCAGCAAAAAAACAGATGGCAAAAAAGTGACTTTGCTGTTGTTCAAGTAATGATTAAGTGATTTTATTTACGTGAAAGTACAAATGTTAGCGATCATGTGCTAACATGAATATATTGATGAAATGCGATCCATACAACTAAGTGCATAGAATACATGCATATTTGGGAAAAAGCAAAGTTTCATGAGTTGAAGAGAATTATTAAAATTATTTTTTTTTTAATATTTTGCATGATTTTGAATTCAAAATGAATGCTTTGATCTAAATATATAGAAGTCTCGGAAATGTGATTCTCTTTGCACTACTTCATATTTTTTTTTTCTTGCGCTGGGTATGTACAAATTATAACACCCGAAATAATTTTTCTGTATATATATTTTTTTCCTTAACTACATAATTAAAAAAATTACAGTGAAGAAAATCCTATTTCTAAGTTAAATTAAATTACTGTGACAGGTGTTGTGTTTCGTCTCGTTTCTATTTTACACTGCTGCAAATTCCAACTAATCATCTTCTACTTAAACTTGTAAAAAATACTTAATAAATATAATTGTACATATATAACGTAGTTTAAGTAAATGTATGTATAGTCATACATTTATACACATTAACGTTCGCATCATAATATTATGTAAATAACAAAAATACCAATTTCCTTTCCAACAGTGAACTTTTACTTAAAGAAAATCTATTTCACATAAAAATACAACATTTTATTACTTCTGGATTTTTTTCCAGATATTTAAGCTGGCTGATAGCAAATGCCAAAAGCAGTTTCAGTCTTTTTTAGTATGTTTATATAAGAATATGTATGTGAGTATGTGTGTGTGTGTATTTGTATGAGTCCTTTGTATATAGTACTTTGTTAGACGAATGTATAATAATAAAAAAGCAAATACTTATGGAAAGAAATAAAAATAATATATATTTACTTCGTAACAACATCAGTCAATGTCCTTAAGGTTTCAATTTTACTTTTTGTTCAAATATTATCTCAGCTTTATTTTTTTCCACAGTTGCTTCGACATTAAGTAAAAGACGAGAGGTTGAAGAGAAAATTGCTTATAAAATTTTTTGCTTTAAAAATTTTTAAAAATAAAGAAAATTTATTAAACATAGCAAATATTTATTAAACAAATAACTTTCTTTATATTTTTATATTAAAAATATTAATTGAAATAAGGAGTCACATTTTTGAGAATTTAAACAAATTTCTGTAAAATTTTAACATATGAAGTTCTTTTTAAAATTGAAAATATTTTATTAATTTATATTTTTAAGTAAAGAATTATTTTAAACCAAAATAAGCTATTTACTACAAAAGACATATTAAATTCACGCGTGTTCTGAAATAAATAAGTAGGTGTTCTCTTTTGAAATTTGGTTACTGAGTTTTTTCTTTGAATAACAACATTAGACAATAACTAATAGATTTATAATGCAACACGCAATACAATAAAATATATATTGTATACTAATTGTTATTGGATGTAAACTTATTGAAAGTTTTTAATGTAATGAAAACAATTCAAGTTCATTAGGAAATTTCTCCTAAAATAAAAATTTAATTTCAAATTAAATTTTTTTATCAAACAAATTAAAATAAGTGTAAGGACTCTTTGTGCAAAAAGAATTCAAGAAAAATTTTAAAACATAATTAGCACTTGTTATAGATTATATATATTTTTTAATAAAAAAAGGAAAATTAAATACAGAGGTCACCGGGTTCTACTTCGGTCACCTAGTTTTGTCATTTTAAATACGGCTATACAAAACAACGCAACTACAGGTGGTGCAGTGTTATCAAATCACGCAGGTCCAATACTTTAAAGAACCTTACATTATATTTCTTCTAGCCTTATTCTTTTCCCTATTTTATTCTCTTTATAAGGTCCAATTTGCACAAAAGTTTTAGGCACAATTTAATACAAAAAGAGCACTCGTTTAAGATTATATATATATTTTAAATAAAACAGAAATATTATATACAAAATTCCCCATCCTCTACTGCGGTCATCCAGTTTTAATATTTAAAATTTGGCTATACAAAAAAAATTCCACTACAGGTAGTGCAGTGTCATCAAAGCACGCAGTTTCAATACTTTTAATAATCTAACATTATATTTCTTCCTGCCTATTACCAAAAAAGGCAAAAGAATGTTTTATATAAACAGATTACCAGGGTGCAATTTATTTTATTTTAAAACTAAGTACGAATGCAAAAAATAAAAAAATTTAGTCAAAAATATTAGAAATTTTTTAAAAATTAAAAAATTAATTTTTTTTTTTTTTAACAAAATAAAACAAACTTAAAATTCTTTATTAAATACATAGCTGCTAGGTCCGCCTTATTTTGCTATACGATTTACCTTTTTAATAAATAATGAATGAAAAGACAACAAAATGTTTACTTACATATTAATAAAGCTTGTTTTATGTTCTTTTTTACGTTTATTTTAACAAATTATATTATACGAAATAAAATTTTAATTTTCATGTACGATATTCACAACTGCTCTAGCATATTCTAAGCGAAATGCAAAGTCCTTAGAATTAAATTTTTGGACAAGTGGTGAAATTCACAGAAGAGTAGGATAAAAAAAGCTGCAACTAAAAAGATAAACAACTCGTTAATCCCTCCAGAATTTTTACAACTCTCTGTCTTGTAGCATCAATAGTTTTGGCCGATATGCCAGATTGTCTAGGCCCATAAGCTTTGTACCTATAACAGTCCCAAATTGGTTAACTCATTTATCTTACACAAAAAACCTTCTGTTAGTAAGAATTTCTTCCATGGTCAGGGCCTCAGAAATACCCAAAAACAGAAGACAGTAAAGGAAGCAAGAATTGTGTTGTTTTTTTAATGATAGTATTTGCTTATTTTGTTCAAGCTAAATTTTTTTAAAAAATAATCTTTCCAAACTTTTTTTAACAGTAGATATATTATTTAACATTTTTTTAAACTTTAACTTGCATAACCTCTAGTCCTTCTAAAATTAAAATATTAAATTGAAAAGCCGGG
Source organism: Phyto melanocephala (assembly GCA_941918925.1). Classification (NCBI taxonomy): domain Eukaryota; kingdom Metazoa; phylum Arthropoda; class Insecta; order Diptera; family Rhinophoridae; genus Phyto; species Phyto melanocephala. The sequence continues at coordinate 140,210,804 of OW799233.1, read as the reverse complement.
TCCACCTTCACTCTTCTCTTTATATATTTAATACAAAATTATAATGTAATATACTAGAGTTCTAGTAACCTAGTATTAATTTCAGTCTACTGAATTAAATATGAAAGACAAATTTTCTTCTTATTACTAAACTTTGTGCTATTTTTGCAATAATTTTTTTATTTTTATTTAGTTTTTTGTTAAAGAGGAAAAAAACAATTTGTTTGTTTTGTTTTTGTAAGATTTATACTAAAATAGTTTTGTCGGAAATAAGTTTGCAAAAAAAGAAATAATCAAAATATTACATGACATTATTTATGTGTATGTCTGTACAAATGTACGTAGAAGAAAAGTAAAAAGTAGGGTTTTTTTGTCCTTTACATACATATACTTGATACTCTTAACTTTAGTTATAATTTAGTTTTCTTTTTTTCATTTGAAAAATGTCTAGTCTTTTAGTGATAACAATTTCGGCTAAGTGGAATATATATCTACACATGCTTTTATATAAGTACAAATTAAATTGTATTTTAGTTTTTTTCTGTGAATAAACTTAGTGCTAAGGATATTTTATTTTGTTTGCAATTTTGAGAAGTTTTTGTAAAAACCAAAAATTTAAATTTATATTTAAATACATTTTTTTTAAAACTTTGTTTATATAATGGATTAGTTTATCCTATTAATATAATAAATGTGAATGTTTGTATGTTTGGATATTTGCTACTCAATCGCGCAAAAACGGCTGAACGGAACTAAATGAACTTTGACACATAGATAGACAACAACCTCGATTAACACATAGGCTACTTTTAATAACGCGTAGTCGTTGGCAAACTCATCGTAACACATCCTAAACGGGTTGTTTGTGTTGTAGATATTTTTATTTTTGTTGTAAATACTAAGTTTACCACTTATCCCGATAACTACGCAGATGAAGTTGCGGGCACAAGCTTGTTTAAAATAAAATTAAAATAAAATTAAAATAAAAATATAAAAATAATTAAAATATGTTTTTAAAGTAGTCTGATGCTAATACAACTGAACTTAAATGGTTTTTTAATCTAAAAAAACTAATATATTTCATAATATTTTTACAACAATTCTTTTTGTAAAAAGTTTTATTTAAATTTCAACAGCGTAAATATTTTTTTAGCTCGATTTGTTTCCAACGCCATTTTCTGCATGAGTTATTATTATTTTTGTCATTAAATACAAAATTTCATTTTTTTACCGTATAGTTTTATAAAATAAATTTAGGTTTTATTCCTCCATAAATTATGCATGAATGAATTTTGTTCTGTGAAAAAATATTAGGTTTTATTTTAACATAAAATAAAATAAATAAAATATATATTTTAAAAGCTGCACTTTGCCTTACTAAATTCCACGAAGTATTAACTTTTTTTTACTTCTATTATACCTACATGTTTACATATAGACAATCATACCTAAATACATAGAAACATAAATAAAAAACTATATTTTAATAAATTAGTGTACAACAAATATGAAATTTAAGAATTTAATAAAAAAAAGAAATATATGTGCTTAAATGAACTAATTACCATAATTTAGATTTAATGTCTAAATAAATATTAAAAAAATTTCGACTCAAAACAAAAAATATAAACAACAAAAAACTATAATTGATTGTTGTGCTAATTTTCCTTTAAGGTTTATTTAGTAAAATTATTATAATTTCTCATGTAAATATTTGTTAAAGCGACTAATACTGTGTGCAAAGTGAATTTAGCATTATACAAAGGCTGATAGTTCATTTTTGTGAACAAATATCTGATTTCGACAAAAAATTAAATTAAAAATTTTTTTTTTACAAATACACTAATTTTAAAAGGTATTTTTTAAATAGTCTCTAAAAGTCCCATTAAAAAGTCTTTGAATATTCTGAAAAAATAATATGTGACGTCGTTTTAATAGAAAATGTTTTAAAGAAGCCAATTAAGCTTTTCCTCAAACTTTTTTTGTAATAAAAAAATCCAAAAATATACCATTACTTTTAATAAATAAAATACTTCTAATAGAATGTTAAATTTGTCTCCAATAAAATAAAAAATTATTTTAAATTCTAACTTACAAGATAACTTTCGTGTGCCAAAAATTATTCGCAAACACATATGTATTTAACAGAGGATAAACAGATGCCACTAAACACGCCAGTGTATATTCGTATCGTTGCAGATAAAAGCTTGAACCCTTCTCAATATTTCAATTGATAATGCACAAGGTGTGCTACTGTTTCGTACTGTCATATTTTCACACAATTTAGGCCAATTCGTATATCAGGGATGGAAAACTGGTTATGATATGTTTAATTTAATAAAATTTGATTAAAAAAATAATATATATTTGTAAAATACATTATTATTTAATGCAATAGCAACAAATATACATAAAGTTGGTATAAAAGAGTACACTTCAGTGAATTGTTAAATACCGAAACCAAAATCTAATTTTCCAACCCTGCATTAATTAACGAATTTAAAAAATTTTGACATTATGCTTTCCTATCAGCTGGGCTTATAATTTCATCTATATGAATTTGGCTTGTACTGTAGACTGTAAAAAAGTCGACAAATTAAAACATTTAAACAATTAGGAATTTACAAAAAAAAAAATTGTTTTTTAAAATAAAAGGAAACAAATTAAAAAGTTCTAAAGTAACATTATCTAAGTACAAGTTATCAGTCTTTAGTAGATATACCAAAAAAGTTTACTTTTAAAAAATAAAATGGAATAAAAATTTTCTATCAAAAAAGAGAGCGAATTTATAATATTTTTATTAGTTAGAGCTTTTAGGGACCATTAGATGTTCCGGAAAAAAAAATTTTTTAGCTCAAAGTGATCTTTGCAGTCGGCAATATCAAGCAAAAATAATCAGTTGCCGAAAGATTTGGTATCACAGCAGAATTCAACCAGTGAAAACGTGCTTCCTTTTTAAGTTTATATTTTTAACCGAGGGCCATACATTTTTACTGGGTAAAGACAAAAGATGAAAGCGGTATTTCTATGTCAAAACTGACGTTCGAAATTTGCCACAGTCCATTTTTTTTTATTGATAAATAAAAACAAACTTGGAAAAACTAGTAACAAAAGGTCTCATAATACCACACAATATTATTTTCTTAAATAAAATTAGCACAAGTCTCGCTAGAAACAAAGATTCATATATTCTTAATACGCACAATACAGGCAGTGTCTGTTCTTGGTTATCTTCTATAAAAAAATTAAAATTTAAATATTTTAATTTTCATATATTCTAAATTCCCACAATACAGTCGATTTCTGTTTCAGGGTAACTTTTTATTTCTTAATCAAAAATTAAATATTTGAATTTTATTAGAAAAATTTTATAGAAAAAAAGTGACTTTTAAAATCTTGTTTATTTTACATTTTCCTAATAAAAACATTAATTAACACATTGACTGCCAAGGCGCACCTTCACCAAATAAGATGCTGTGGGCCTCAAAACTTTAATATTGGAATTCAGGCTATCTGACATACATACATACGTGTTCTACGAGGCAGTCAATGTGTTGAAAAACAATGTAAGCAAAAAGTGGATCAGTCAAATTTGTTCTATTGAAAGCAGATTTTTTTAAATGTTTTCGAAGAAGAACCAGTGTTCGATAAATATCTCTCAAAAGCAATATTGCAAAAAAAAAAAAAAAAATTAAAGATATAAAAAAATTGTTTTGAACGTACAACCAGTTTAATTGAACTTTCGAATTGGTGGAAAAAATTTGGATACAATAATTTAGCTAAAGATTATGGAATAATTTTTAAAATAATTATGCTGACAAACATGTAAGCTGGCCAAACTACAGAATTTAGTTTCAGGTGAGAAATTCAACTTACTTAGGAAATGCTACAAAATATTAAGCTCAAAAATGTTATATGTGATATCAAATAAAATTACAAAGAGAATAAGTAGGTTTAATAATACCATTTATCATCATATATATGGGTAAAATGACCACAGCGTACCAAAGCCTCGATTTCGGAATTTACATTGTGGTAAATTTTTCATAGTTCAATGTGTCCCACTTGTCAAGCCCTTCTACTTGGCAACAATAAGAAACAAAATATATACGCTATTTTGTATGGGACGGCATGTCGGATTTTATACTTGATTTGATTCACAAATTTCTTGTACGTAATTTTTAAAAGGCCGCCATCATAAATTTAACCATTTATGATGAATTGTATTTTACTAGTCAAGCCCATTCGACAGTTAGAGCTTCCTAGCGGAGCTCCTTAGCTAGTAAGAAATAATTTAGCGCTTACCGAGCAGATCTCAATAAAAAAAATAAATCTAATAGTTGTTTAAATCAAACACAATCAATTTACAGTTTTCTGAAATGAATAAACTATTAATACGTTAATATTGTAGAAAACTAAAAAATTCCTTGAAGTGAAAAAATTATGGTAAACATTAAAATTTTGTAAACGGGCACTAAATATATTATGGACATAAGTAATCTACCCTATAAATAGTGGTTTATATAATTATACAAAATGCTGTGTATTTCAATAAGGCTATAAAACAAAATACTAGGCTAAACACTTTTAATAGTTTTACAATAAAAAAAATATAATTATTTAAACTTATCAGAAAATTTACTTTTAAAGAAATTAAAATTTCCTACTTATAATCATTTACCAAATGCCTTGTAAACTTTTGTTAATTTAGCCACATAATCGTGTGTTAAAAAGGAGTTACTGTTTAAATCTACATAAACTTAAATGGAGATAATAACACTAGTGCAATCTGGCAATTCAAAACTACCCTCAGGCATATTTTAAAATATTTTGGACAACTTTACAGAAAGCTTTAAAGTGCTTTTCTAAAAAACTATAAAAACAGTTCTTGCTTATTGCCACAGAATTATTAAGAAAAATACCTTTCAACCTATTGACATATAAACATCCATTAGCCACTTTATTGAAAACTTTTAAATAGATATTAATTATACACATCAGTTACAAAATGTTTCCGTTTTTACAATTCCTTCTAATTGTATTTAATGCCAAATGTATTCCTTTTTTTTGTTTTTAAATTAAAAATCATGTTACAGATTTCAACTTTTATTCTCGTGTTCATTTCCTGTATCGGTGTATATGTTCACCAAATTTTCTGTGTACTTTTCAAATGCATATACAACTGAGTCACGTAAGGTATTCGACCTTCATTGTTTTCTTGTTTCGACAATGATTTCACCTTAACTACTTGTTTTGCTCATTTTGTTGTACATTTAAAACATGTTTGATTGTCGTTGAATTTTTAAAAGATACCACTGATGATTTATTGGAAATGTATGTTGAAAAATAAGTAAAAGTTAAAAATTATTCGGTTGTGTTATTAAATAGTTATAGTTAAAAGATTTTGATACTCTCACTTGATACAAATAATAAATGTGTAGTTTTAAACAGAACCTCAAGTTAAACCATAAAATTGCACAATCGGAGCTATATCATACATTAATTATTAATTCTTTTTACAAAAATTATAAAAAAATAAATGTGTTGTGATAATGATACCGTAGCTTGATCCAAAATAGGGATGGATACGCAAATAATAAAAAAAATATCTGATTATACGAGCTTAAAGAAAGTGTTATTCAAAAAATTTAGAATTTATATACTACATAATTCTATTCTTGCCGTTTCTTGTTATAATGTTTTTGATTATTTTTATATAAAATGGTTCCAAATTTATAAGATTAAACTTAAACAGAATAATAATTTTACATAAATATATTGAGTATGTTTGTTATACTACTAAATCTACTAAATAATTTTAAAATTCACTAAATCAGACTTCCAGGTTAATCATTGCCTAGCGGCAGATTTTGCATATAACAATCACGTCTTAATTAAACGGCGTTTCTGTTGCTGTACACAAGATTTCACCATTAAAATTTTAAAATCTTTCTTTAAAATTACGTTCTGAATAACCAAAAGGCCATGAACCATTTTCTTTATTTCTTATATATATGTACTATTGTTGATTTTTTTTATTAAATACAAGGTGGGCCAAAAGTAGCCATGTAGCTTAGAAAATTAGAAAAATTTTCTGTTTATACATATTTTTTTTTTGGTTTATAGATTATAAAATGGAAATATTTAGAACTTAATTATGGAAAATAATAGAACTTAATTGACCCCGATTTTTAGTTTCACAGTAATGGGCCCGTTTTAGAGTAGTTTTTATAACTCCTTTAAAAATTGATGGTTGTTGCGGTCGAATTTCTACAACAATATTGGCCAAGATGATTGTTTCTCTCTCGTTCACATATACTCGCCCTTTCAAGTATACCCAAAGAAAATAGTGGGATGCTGACAAATTTTTAAATTTCAGTTCTACAAACAAATTAATCTTAAAACTGGCATTTGCCCCATGAGGTGTATTCAGGGGCTTGATCCTAGTAAATAGTCACCAAGAGCAGAAAAAAATATTTCAGCCATAATCTAATACTGCTCTAAATATGCCGTGTCAGCACTTCTATCTTCATTTTCAAAGAACTAAGGACCAACGATATTTTCATATACAATGCCATACCACACTATATACGCGATTGGTGTTAAGAAATATCTTTTGGATTTTTAAAATCCTAAAACCTAAAATTCTGCTTATAGAAAAAGCTTTTAAAATAAAAATAAGCTTCATCACAAATAATAAGATTTTTAAAAAACTAATTTTATTTTGACCAACTGTTTAAATTTATCTAAACAATTTAGACATTGACGATGATCTGCCTGTTTTAAATCTTGCACCAATTCCACTAAAGTAAAATGCAGGTTATTTTTTGGTGAGCTGAACACATTCTGGTAGATGTTTTTTTTCGTTACCACATTTTTTACACTTTTAGTATTTTCCTCAGTAAGAATTACATGTAGTTTATCCGTTTGTTGCAAATCTCTTAAGGTACCACGTTGGTGCTGACGATTTATAAAGTACAAAGTCGTTGCTTCAGAGGGCGAAAGTTTGTCGTTAAATATTTAATCGTTGATTTAAATAAAAAAATTATATTATTCCGGTTCTTTGTTTAGTTGTAAATCACTCCATTATTTATTTTTGCGGTGTATTTATCTGATAAAAAAATAAAAATAATAAAGATATATGAATAAAAAAGTTATTAGACTCTGTGTAAGTATTTCACAAAAGTAAATAAAATCGTAAAACAACTTCAGTTGCTTCTTAGACTACAGCTGGTTTGTTACCAAAACGGAGAAAAATTTAAATTAAATAAAAAGTAAATTGAACTAAACGAATTCTAAAATTTTCGCAAATTTAAATGAAATGCAATTTTTTTAATTCTAAGCATATAAGCGAACCGTTTATATTATCTAAAACACTTTCTGTCCTTAAACACCGTCTGTTAGCCATGTTTTATCTTTTTCAATATGTATTGTGAATAGAGAACATTTATATAATTTATTTTTTCTTGAGTAGTTCAAGAATTTCAATCACACAAATTTAAACAGACACAAAAACTTTTTCCCCTCCACATATTATTGTGAGAAAGATGTGATAAGTTTGTTAAACACTATCAAAGTGATGACGAGTTGTAGAAATGCAAGAATTTCTTTAACTTTTAAAATTAAATATTTGAGCTGAGTTGTGAATTTTAATACATTCAACTTTCACTAATAACATTGATTTTAGATTTGAATGGCTGCTTGGCAGTCTGCTAAACAATACTCTAGACAATGATGTCTTCTGCATGTGTCTTTTAAAATCCACTAGTAGCCTGACAAGATGTGTGGCAAGATGTGTGTAACGTAATTACAGTTTTTAATTTTTAAATTTCAAATATTTCGACTCGTTATTTTGAGAAGCTTGTAACCTTCATTTTAACACGTTCATATAAGTATATTGTAAGAAAATAATATGTTTGAAAATATCTTCTCAATAAATAAAAAATAAAATGTTTGAACACTTTGTTGATAACGTCGGCAAAAAGTCACAAAAAATAGACAATAAAAATAATGTATTGGAAGACGTTCGACCCTAGGGGTAAAATTACTGCATTAATTGCATGTTGAAGTAAGAAAATTTTTATTATAAAATTCTGTAATTAAATCATGATTAACTTGCACGTTCGAGTAAAATTTCAATCAAATCTATCGAAAGACTTTTTTTTGCTTAGGCTTCGCTAATGCTTAGTTTTCTTTCTTTTTGAGGTCATATTTATATATATTTAAAGAATTTTTTTAACTTTTTTTAATATAAAGTTTCATCTGAGCACTGTGGGCAATGCTGAATAAACGCTAAACACTCAACTTGCCGAACAAGAATCTATTAATTAACACTGTGGCCTGATGGCCTGATCACCTTTGACATCTGCATCTCTTATCTGGTTAAAGGCACCAAATACACATTTGAAAAAACTTCAAATATTTCAAAGCAAGTGCCTTAAAAATGCAAACAAACATTGGATATACTCTACTCAACTTCTTCACAGTGAAACCGGCTATGAGCGAATTATCGACTTCATATCAAAGCTTAACAACAAATATCAAAAGTCTATGGAAAATTCTTCCTATCGACTAATAAAAAAATTCAGACATTCGGCTTATATGGTACTCTAAAACAAAAATCGCCACATTAAAAAAAAAAGTGTACATGTGTATTATCGCAGGATAATCGACTTTGTCTAATAATGTTTCAATTTTTTACTCTCATTTAAAGGTTTTTTTCCCACATTTTCCCTTTAAAAAATGTTACATATATCAAAAACTAAATTCCTAGATCTGTTATTACCAATATAATTCGTTGTAATATATTTAATTATATAAAATCTAAAAAATTAAAATAAATTTAAAATACTAAATGTAAATTAAAAACTTTTTTAACGTAAAAGTTAACTAAAAATTAACCAATTGTCCAGAATTTAAATAAAGAGCGTGTCAGAAAAAAACTGTACACACTACTACAGCCAATACTTATCCTTGCTCCAAAAAATTATTATATTTTAATGACAATTTGTAACACGGAAGGAAAATCCATCACACTGTCCTTAAAAAGGAATTAAGAAACATAGAAAATATATTTTAGAACATCTCTGATTTTTAAGTAGACCTGTCCAAAAAGATAATGAAAGTTAGAGGATTCAAAGAAAAAATGGATAAATTTGTTAATACCGAGTAATATGCCGATGTTTTAATGTTTGATAAATTTGAACAATATTTTAATAAATTTACGTATTTCTGAGAATTCTTATATTGAACGGTTTAAGTGTTATTTCTTTTAATACGAGTTTAAGTTTTTTCTGACTCATTCTTTAATTAGAAAAGAAAAATTAAAATATATTTAGGGTCATTATTTTAACTTGCTGTTAGTCAAAGGCAGGTTTTTGCCAGACAGATAAATGGCTTTGCATTATAAAATCTTTATTAATTTTTTTATCCATTAAATTTTATTATTTTTAATAATAATAATAAAAAATTTAAGTTGTAATTATGCAAAGCTATTTATCGTGCACAAAAAATTCTGTCTTTAATGGTCCTTCGATAAGTTTCTGTATTTTTTATTTTAAAATACATATATTTTTTTAAAGCAACACTTTTACAATTCGATAAAATAATATTTTAAACATATTTATAAAAATAAAAAGCAGTTTTTTCTAATTTTAGTCTTTAAATAACTCACATTTTTAAAAATTTTTTTTTGAGCAATAACCACCTTAACCCAACTAATGTTGAACTAAATCTCAAACTTACAGTATTTGCAATTTCTTGTGCTGAATTCTTATATCAACACAAGCACATATAGACATACATACATACATACATACATATGTATAAACATATCAATATTACCTTGTGTTATAGTTTTCCTTAGTTGTTTCTTCATTCGACTTGCACTTGTACTTGTATTTGTCTTGTGTTTTAGTTTTGTAATGCCAAAACAAATAAAATCAATGCACATGTGGAAATTGTCAATAATTTCAATTTGATTTCATTTTGATTTTTCCACACATTTAGTAATTTAAGTTTTTTGTTCGTTTTTTTTGTTTGCTTTTGCTATTTTTTTTTTTTTTTTGTTTTGCTCCATTTTAGTATTGTTCTATATTTATGTATGCTACAATATACATATCCTTAGACATATATTTGTACTTCTGTTTTATATTTAAGTCTATAAGAAAAAATTGGGTTGATAAATTCTGTTTTTCGTTTAGTACTTTATATGTATATAAAGCAGGTTAAGGTACAAAAGGACTTAACTAAAAGTCTAAGCAAATTTGAGCCACAGCTAAGAGTTTCAACGTTTTTTTTTTATAATAGCTATAAAATAATCTCAAATATTAAAAATCTACTTAAATAAAAAATATCATTTTAAACTTTAAATGTTTTTGTCTCGTTAAATTATTGATATTATTTTTAAGGACTTTTTTATTTTGGTATAATGTTAAATTTTAAGATGGAATTTTATTTCTCTTATATTGTACAATCATTGTCTAATAATGATTATCTTGACTTGTTTTATCATTCTGTTCTGCTTTTTACAAAAAAAAAAAATTTATGACATTTTTATAATAAACTTTTTTTTGTTTGCTGTCTTTTAACGTAATCAGATTATAAAAGATTTGTGTATTTAAGGTTTGATTAGAATGTAAATAAAAATAATTTATGAAGCAAAATATTCTTTAGATTAATTTAGAATTGTAAGGATTTTTTTTTAATTCTTAAATTATATGGAACAAGTTATTAAATTTATAGAAAAAAAATTAATAAGATACTGTATAGACAAGTTAGATTTTTTTAACAAAGGTCTCTAGTTGGATTTAAAATTTAGATATAACGTTTTTTAACTAAATATTTCGTTCAATGTTAAAATAACAGTGTTGGTAAAAGAACAAAGAAAAATGCTTAATACATCTTAAAGACAGGTTAAACTACAGTATGTAGTAAGAACACCAAAAAGTCTATAAATAACTTTTAAATACTGTAGCTAATTTTGTGAATTTTCAAAAATGTTGTAATTAAAAAACAACAAAAAAGACGTATTTATAGTAAATTTTCTATATTCTTGGATAACTGTTGGCCACGTTTTTACTGTGCAATTGTCACCCAAACACGCATGGAAAAAATTACTGTTACACAGTATGATTAGGTTGTATTGTCGTGCTTTATTATATTATTATATTGTAACTGCAAATCTATATATATAAAAATCAATGCCACTTTTCGTTGTAATTTTATAACTCAAGAACGGGCTCACCTATCAAAACCAAATGTTTAGGCTTTATTTGGACTATTTAGGAGAAGTTTGCACAAAATCTGTCGAGCGGTTTACGGGTAAAATCGGTAACTTAGTATCGCATAATAAAGATATTCCAAAAATTCAGAAGGGACAAAAGAGCCTGTTAAAAATAATTTGATTGGTGTCTGGTACTTTTTGGAAATTTTGAGTTTTAAGGGGATAAAATGGGTAAAAACTGAATTTTGGTACTTTTTTGAACAGCATTTATCTTTGAGAGGGATAGCAATAGGAGAAAACTAAAAAGGTAAAACAATCCATTATAATACGTAGCAAAGCATGTACTGGGCGGCTAGTTAAATATAAAATTTTTACACCTTTCTATTAAATTTTTCTATTTCAAAAGGCTTATCGATTTCAATAGGCAGCAAGTTGATCGTTCACTCAATAATGCGATGCCTTGATTATTTTTTTTTAATATCGAAAAATAGTTAAATTAGTTTAAGACCTCCCAAAGAACATATAAGAAAAACATTAGAGATTTCCAAAAAACTAATTTGCCACATAATAGATAATTTTCGGTAAAATCAAATTTTTAATTAGATAGTTAAAATAGCAAGTGGTAATTAAACTTATTTCTTAAGTTAGTTTTAAATTTAATTTCAGTGCTATATTCGGCCGTGCCGAATCTGATAATACCCTACAACATATACTTATAATCCTACAATATACTTTAAGCTATATTTCATGTTATACGCAATTTCTCCTTACTATTTCAGACGCTATCCTAGACTTTAAATTTTTACTACTAGTCAAGTCCTTTCCTTTGGTACCCATATTGATGGGGTTAAAAAAATTTGTTCCGCCATTTTGTTTTAGAATTTTTGTTTATAATTTTTCTCCCTCTCACTGTCTTAAATGTTATCATAAAGATGAATGCTCTTAGATTAAATAAAATGTTGAACAATCAATGAGACCTCTTTTAAAAGTGACAACTGATTAATGACTTGACCTGTTTGACATACAACTGTCTTTTTCAAAAATGTCCTGAGGCCTTGGTAATTCTTTTACTTTGCTTAACTGTAAATCCTTTGCAATAAATTACTTAAAACCTATTTCTTACCAAATATATATGTTCTTACATCTCGAGGCTATTTGAAATGTTATGTTGGTATTATTTAACGTAAGTCTTTAAGTTAAATCCAATATAAACAGAATTTTTCCTAACCATTGCTATTGGTACATTCAAGAAAAAACATCCTTTTGCGTTCCCTGCACAAAGCCTTAACTTTTAATTACCTCCCTACCATTTGATAACTTATGAAAAATAATTTTCTTTTTTTTCTCTTTGTTGCCTTTGTATTTGTTCATTTTGCTCCACCCATTTGTTTAAGTAAATTCTAATCTTAACTTTAAATGGCTTTTTAGTGATTTATACGATAAACCCTAATATGTGGTTAAATTTATCGTTCTTTTATTTTACATTTTTATAATTTTTTTGTAGTTGCCTTTTTTGCTTCGCTTTTTAATTTTCCATTCATTATTCTTTGCTGTGTTTGCGCGGGTGTTTAAAAAATAATCTTCTTCATTATTTGTTCATTCTCTAGTAACTAAATGTCTTTTAATTTTTAAATTGTTTTTTTCTGCTGCTGCTGCTGCTTTCATGCACATTGGAGAATCTATAGTTTCTCTTTAAAATGCTGGATGTAATGGTCTTCGATAAAATTCAAGTCCTCGCTGCAACACATGTACTTTCATGTACATATGTATGAAATACGTTAAGTTTGTGTATGTGGGTATTTGGGTGTATTTTTATAGCAAAAGATTAGTATGAGAAGTTTTTTAAATAAATTATTTTATTAGTGATTTGTTTTAGATAATAAATATATTAAATAGTTTTATATTTATTTATCTTAATATTAATTATAATTGCTAATCTTATATATTATAGGCAAGACGATTTTCTTTAAACAGTTTACGCTCACATTATAGAACCGGTTGAAATAAGTATCATTTGAAAGAAAATTTTCTGTAAACATGCACACTTTTAATATTATTAAAAATATTTCAGCATTTTAGGAGTAATAATCATTTAAAGTTGCTACTAACGCATGCACTCAACATATTTGTGAAACACACCAAATATTAAAAAAACATGTTGAATCAACATTGCCGATTAAAATTATTTTTGCAAAGAGTGATTTATCCAGGGTGGTGGTGCTAGCAGAGCTGATTATTTTTTGGTGTCCCAATGTTTGTTGAACTCCCATATAAAAAATAGATTTCAGTGCTAAGAATTGTCAAACTCTATATAAAAAAAAGAGAGACAAAAAATACTCTCCTTTACGCTATCACCTTATGTATTCACTCCATGGTTTTAGGTGTAGAGCCTAGTATTCTGCCTCAATTTGTGAAAAATGTTGAGCAACTTTAGTTATTTCACAGGAAGAATTTGGAATAAAAAATAATTTTTAAATTAATAAAACAAAAACGTTTATTAGCTCTTGTTTTGAATTTCGTGCGAAAAAACGAAATACGAAATAAAATGTTGCTGGAATGTTGGCAGAAGCATTTCATTTATTTGAGTTATAAACATAGCATTCAATAGGCTACATTATTCCATAATTATTTCTTACGAATTTTATTATATGGCGTTTGACAACAGTTCGCATGTAATAGTGAACAAAATTCCAGGCTTATAATATTTACACAGAGTTAACACATTTACAACATCGTTACGGTTATTGTCGAATGCCTTGAAGGCATAATATTTTAGTTATAATTTAAATGGTGCTGTGGCTATATGCTTATATTTCGTGATTTATATATGAGCAAATATAATTACTGTTATAAATACATAAATGAAAAGAAGTTAGTTTAATAATATTTTTTATAATTGGTTAATTTCAGTTAGTTTTTGTCTGTATTCTGCGTAAATTTGATCTGACTTTAATTTAAGATTTGTGCAATTAACGATCAAATGATTTGTTGTTAAAGGATATTGATTACAAAAATTGCAAGTAGGTAAAAGAGAAACTCAACAAAAGGCATAAGTAGGACTTGTGTGACCAACACTAACTCTAGTGTAGATTTATATTTATAAAAGTTTTAGTTGAAGAACGAAGAAGATTTGGTTCTTAGTTACGCAAGCGTTTTTAATATTTGTATAAGTTTTGCTTTGTTCGTACTTTATATTGGATTTTGTTGTTTGATGATTAAAAAAAACCGCAGTATTGATTTATATATCTGTGGTTTTCATAGGCAACCGCGTATGTTCATTTTATACGATTTTGAGTTAATAATGCCATATTGCTTGGTTTTAGACGGCCTTTACTTGGTTTTAAAAATTTCTGAAATAAGATGAACCCATTACGATTATTTTAATGACATAACAACGTAACTTTTATATATATTCAAAAATCGTTCAGCGCTAACACGGTTTTGTAGCTCTCCTGGAAAATTTGATTTTAAGATATACGTGGTTGCCCATCAAAAGTTTATTACCGGATAAACTTACTATATATCCAGACACCCATCGTATGATATTGTATTTAACTTTAAGTAAAACTTGCTGTTTTATGGTAACTAGTTAGTCTTACGTATCAATATTTTGGCCGGTTTGAAAGATAAAATTACTGCTAACAGCGTAATATACTTTTTTAAATTTTGGTTAATAAAATTAAGGCCTTATAAATTATTTTTTCTTTGAAATTAAGAATCGCAGGATCGCATGTTATTATAAGACCATGTGGTTTAACATCATATGATGTTCCGTTTAGTGTTTTTAGTCTGGAAAAGCGATTTTTGGAAAAGATAATAATTAATAAAAATATTTAAAAAATTTGAACCTTTGGTCGCAGACACATAATTTTTTTTTTATCATATAAATTTTTAAATTTATCGGTATTTTAGTTACTTTAACACAAGTAAATCCCAAAAATATCTTGGCTTTAAACTAACACTGGGCTCAAATGTAATGGTAAAGATGATTAATTTAAAATTGGTTTTGGTATATTTGATCAACGTGTTATAAAATTTCACTGTCATACCTCTTGATAAAGTTATATGTATAATTTTAAACAAAAACTTTTCAGATTGCCTTTAATAAAAAAAATTTCCGTAGGTTTTGCTTTTACGATTTTTTCTCCATACTTGTTGTCCTTAATAATGTTTCTACTGCTAGAGCTGTTATTGATGGTAGTTGTTATTGTAATAACTGCTATTGTCATTGTTATTGCAGTCTAACATATATACATGTTTGTAAGTGTATATTAGCTTGTAGTCTATTGCAAAGTCGGCATTATAATAGAATTGCGTTGGTGGGCCGAGTGCATTTAATCATACCAGCTTTTGTTAATTTTTTCATTCACTGCACATTTTTCTAGTGCCTATGTATATGAGAATGCCTACACATATATGAATGCTGTCGCTTTTTTCTTGCGCTCATACACATATACATACGTACTTTTATATTTTAGCCAAAAAGACCATGATAAGCAGTAGCAGCAGGAATAGCAGCAACAACATCATGTGTTTTATGCATTGCGTTCCGTTTGTTTATTTGTGCCATTTTGCCGTCATTATCATTATTGTCGCCATTAAGTTCAGCTTTAATTTTTTTTTGTATTATTTTTGTTGTTGTTCCTTTTTTGTTTGTTGTCTCCAATTTATTCACATCCTTATAATTTGTGTGTATGCTGTTGTTGGTAGTCATCGTGGTGATGGTGGTCATTCATGGTTGTCTTTTAGTCAATTATCAGCAGTGACCATACATTTTATATTATGTGGGCCTGACAAGGACGTTATTTAAATTTACAATTTTTCTTTTAAGCAATTAAGTGTGTAATTTAACGTAATTTTATAAAGAAGTTATTATAAGAAAAAAAATATCTTAACGTAACATACAAGAATTAAATGTATGGTTCAACTGCTTTAAGGTTTTTCATTAATTAAAAATATTCAAAGTTATATAACAACAGGATGTGTAGTGATTGTTATGACCAAGAAAAATGTTTTACGTATATAAATTTTTTTTAAATAAATTTCATAGGTCGTCATCTATTTTATTAAAAATTAGACCCCTGACTCGGTTATACACGGGTGATATTTACCAATTGTAATTTATACCTCGCACTCTAAACTTTTTTTAATGAATTATTTAAACTTAAGTGAATCATCAACTTGTTAAAAGAAATCTTAACTCATTTGTTTTTGAAAGTTATATACGCTTTTTATCAATTGTAATTTATACCTCGCACTCTAAACTTTTTTTAATGAATTATTTAAACTTAAGTGAGTCATAAACTTGTTAAAAAATCTTAACTGCTTTGATTTTATCACTTTCTGAATAAAGAATATATTATTAGCTTGCGTTTCTATTACGATGTCCAATAATTCGATTTCTATCTAAACGTTCATTTCGATTTATTACATTTAATCATAATTTTGGCATTTCTCCATATTATCTTGTTTTTTAGCGATTACTAAAGGCTATAATACACGGCATGTTTTTTACATCCGACTTTAAAATGTCTGTCAAAATTGTACTTTTACATGTATTTTAGATGTATTTAATATAGAATAATTTTAAAATAAATAGTGTTGAATAATCATACATTGATTATTTAAAATTGCTATAATGAATCAAGTTTCATCACAATCGTACATGTTTTACAGAAGTTTCAGCATTGCTGTGTAGTATATATTGTAGGACAAAAAGTTATTGCTACAGTATTTGGTCTTATAACTTATTTTTTGACGCCCAACCACCGTGCCTGTGTTGAAGTTAAGCCACTCAACATATCACAGGTGGCAAACTTATCTACATTATTTTTTTGGTTCCTTACAAGTTATCTTTTGAAGGAGCTCAGAAATCTATCCCTTATTCCTTTTTTCTCTACGAAGCTATGTAACTTATTAGCTTCAGAAACGAATATGAGGTCTGATAAAAGTCGAACAAGTCATTAAATTATGTGAAAGGGCAACAGCACCTTTTTTATACCCGCCACCAAAAAAATTGTTGGGGGTATATTCATTTTGTCATTCCGTTTGTAACACATAGAAATATCCAATTTAGACCCCATAAAGTATATATATTCTGAATCGGGGTTTGATTTTATGACGATCTAGCTATGTCCGTCCGTCTGTTGAAAGCACGATAGAGGTCGCACCGAAAAAGCTAGGGGGCTCAAATTTTGCCAGAATCTTTCTTGTAGACAAGGTTTGTTTGGTATTGAAAATATGCTAAATCGGCATATTAGGAAGAGAGTTATAGCTCGTTAAGCAAGAGTAGGTCGTAAAAACCATGTCCTTCGCACATAGAATAATATTGAATTGTGTCCAGACGCATAAACGTAGAGTCATGAAACTTCGAATATATATTTATCTAGTCAAAAGAATATTTTTCCCTGAAAATCGCTTAAATCTATGAATTAGGAAAAGAGTTACAGATAAAAATGTACGAAAATTTATACCGCACAGTGTATCTTTAAAATTTAAAACGTAATAAAACTGACAAAACTATATGTACGATTCTGAAATTTTGTAAACATGGCTTTTTGGTCAAAGTCTTCGTTATAACGGAAAATAGATGTGCCACGCACACTTTTTTCCTTAAATTTTTATAAAAATATATTAGTCATATATATTAGCATTTATTCATCTTACACTGCGCCATTTATTGTACTGTAGCTAAATATAAGATAAAGATGATAAGATAGATGACTCTACTAGCAACTACTAGATGGCATGCTAACAACTTATGCTTATGTTCTCCTGAAGTTATGCTCTATTAAAAATGGGAATTAAGGTAATTGTGACCTAAGTCAAAAAAAATTTTCTCTAAACATTATAAACAATTTATTTTCATGTACTAATGGCTAACAAAGTTTAAAATTATACAAAACTTATTTCGTTTGCAAATCTTTTAAAAGCAAAATGTTATAGAAGTTTAAAAATAAAAATCTTACTAATACATTTCCCGTTTTAGAAAAATGCTGAGAATGTATATTTTGAGTCGAGGTTGCTTGCTCTTTTGCCATGTTATCGTGAAAAACAGCAATGTTTCCCATTCAACGAACTAAGATGGCATTCACAGATGTTTTCACATTTCATACAGACCTGCTTTGCAGACATTTAAATATTTTTTTACAATTCTCACCCTTGTGGACGAATTAGAACGATTATGTTGACCAAAATAATCACGAAGTGCACAAAATGCATTTTGATTTGAACGCCCATTTTTATAAAAATCTTTAATATTTAAAAGCGTCTCTCGATTGCGTATCTTTCCACGGTTCAAATTGAGTTAGTCTGTCAAATGAAATGCAAGAAAAAAGTTGAAGTTTAGGTGTGGTTCACCTTCAACATGGGCCCTTAAAATTTAACCACCCTCTACAAAGAAAGTAATACATATTTTATTATAAAGTGATTATTCTATAGCGATTAACAAAAAAATAAATATTGTGCTTTAAATGTACACAAAATTGGTGGTGGGTATAAAAAATTCGGCACAGCCGAATATAGTGCTCTTACTTGTTTGTATTGAAGATGCCACGCACTATTTTGTTAACGTTAATTTTTATACAAACATTGTTTTGGTAATTAAGACACAGCACTGAAAAAATCAGTGAAGTTAGTCGCTTCATTCTTAGGTTATCCTGTTGCCAACATGCAGCTGTAGTATATGTGACCTTCCCCGAGAAAAGGGGCCTAGTGTGTCGAAAAACGGGTTTGGACTTAAGTGTGGATTCTGGTACCAAAACGGTGTAGAATAAGATGAAATGAGTTAGATTTCTGATTAAATTTTTTTTACCCCATTAAATTGTTATTGCGTCGGTCACTGGTTGCGGGTTAAGAGTCAAGTATCGAGATCATAATAAACAGAGAACCAATGATAGCAAAGGTATTGTCACACTAAAAGCAAAACAAAACCTCACCATATAGGCATGACGTCACCAAAGTCGGCACGCAATCATAACTAACCATACCAAATCGCATCTCTGTTCACAATGATAATGCCTTATGAAACTTCAAATGCTTTTTTAACAAAAGTTCTCTTTTCTCGGAAAAGGTCACATATAATAGGCATTTTCTTTTCATAACAGTCGCATCCTGGTAACTGCAAATAAGATACAACAAGAATCAGTTAAAAAGGTCGAGTCTCTCTAAAGTGATGTTCGTTTAGAAATGCGTTAATTGTAAACTTAATTAATTTCCTTTTAAGTTTTTCTTCAACTTAAATGCTGTCTTGGTAATTAAGAATACAAAGAAAAAAATTTGCTAAACCTGTAAGATGTTCTAAAGACATGCCTTTACATGTGTGAATGCAATAAAATCCAGGGAAAATGTGAATTTAACTCGTCCAAAGGCGCGGGTTAATGAGAACTTATTATAATTTTGTGTACAGGCCATTCTTGCTAGAAGGCTTTAATTCAAATTTAAAAATTTAGTTAGGAAAGCGAAAAAACAACTATGAGTTAAAAAAAGTAATTAATCTAATTAACTTTGTTTAATACGTGATATTTCTTTAACACATCTAGCGCCAAGCCCAAAAATCGCGATTTACTCATTCGGTCCTAAAAAATTGTTTTTTTTGATAACATTCTGTTTATGTCCATTTATTGTATACCTAAAAACAGAAAGTGAAAATTTTCACTTTTTCCATGATTTTTCATCAATTTTCCGTGTGTGCACTGGTGATCACGCGGCCCCATGAAGTAAAATTACTTACTGGGGCCGCGTGATCACCGGTGCACACACGGAAAATTGATGAAAAATCATGGAAAAAGTGAAAATTTTCAACACATTCAACAATTGTTTTCTTTCTTAGTTCTTTGAGACGAAATACAGTACAATTTCCACAGTCCGGACATGTGCCAATCCTGTCACTCCAATAATTCGGACACTTCTACATTTCGGACAATTTAAAATTTTTACCTCTACAATCCGGACATATTGTTTTTATACAAGAACCAAAAAAATGTAAACTGCTCAGGCCAAGCACAAGTTCATGTTTTTCTGGGTCCACAGATTCATTTCAGTTACATAAACCCAATGTAAATCAAGTGCACTAGGCCACATTCACCCTTAAAGACATAAGGGTGGCATGTGGATATGTGAACACGCGGGCCAAACGAGTACTCAGGTCGTGTGCACCAGTGCCGCACATGGCGCTAAATGTGTTAAGCAAAGTGCAAACAAATCATCTTGATGATAATACTTTTATTATTACAAAAAGCTCAGAATTGCCTTGTCTCAACTTTAGTTGTTTTGTCAAAAGACAGTAGATGCACTTTTTTATTAACTTTCTATTTAAAGACAGCTGATCAAAAATCTTTATCCTTTAGAAATTTTGATAAATTTTATATTTGAAAAAAAAACTCGATAAGCTATTGCTGCTTTTACTGTATTCTTTTTATTGCTTACAAACGATTTTTAATGTTTGTTTACAGATGATGGCAGCCTTACGGTTTTTCTGCATCACTCTGCCTTCAAATGTATTGCTCACTTAAATGTTGTACTTGTTGTTCCCCTACTCTTTAAATGTTGCATGTTGCTCATGGTGTTTTGTAGTTGAAACTGAGGGACTTTTAAATCCTTTTTATTGAATTCTCTTTTACTCTTGATGCTTTTGGTGTTGTCTGTTTAGTTTTTGTTATTCCATTTAATGTTTTACTTTGAGCTTTAAGTGAAACCATATATCAATTGTTAGGCCATAAGGATAGTTTATACATGCGTTTGTTTGTTGGTTGGGTTTTATGCAAGCGTCTCCATAATATTTATGAATTTGTCTCCTGTTTCTTGTTACACTATATCTCGTTGAATGTATATTGTACTTGTAGCGGTATTTATATTTTGTTCCTTTGTATGTGAGCGTGTGCAAAAAAAAAAAAATCTTTCATTTATTTGCTATTAACCTGTCATTGTTCATTTTTATTATGGGAATATATGAGTGCTTGAGTTTTGGCCCTTCTCCCTATTTCCCTTTTTAGGTCCCCGTTTTGTCTATGCCTTTAGATCTTGCGTTTTTCTTTATTTACACTTTGTTTTATTTTACTTTTGCTGCCATTTCATTTCACTTTATGCTGAAGTTGAAGTAACAGGGTCTTTATTTTTATAAATCGTCTGTGTAGAATGTATATGTATACAAAAAAGTACGTGCAGTGGTTTTCCTTCCATTTCATATCAACCATGTTCGCCACTCTTTTTCTTTTTTATTTATTTTCTGTTGTCATTATTGCTGCTACACATAAGAGTAAAAAACACGGCAATGACAATAACGTACATATTTGTAATAAATTGTTATTATCACTTTTCTGCAGTATATCGATATATTGTCTTCTATATGTGTACGTATTTGTATATATATTTGTTTGTAGATGTATGTATGTAGTATAGATGTATATATAAAGATTTATTATAGTTATTATTATAACGGGTCACAGTTCAATAATTTTTATATATTTTTTTTTTTTTACAAATGAAGCGTTTTTTATGCTGCAAATACTAAAGAAGGATAAAAGGGTATGACTGTGGTTGCATGGTTATTTTATGATTTTGAAAGGTCTTGAATTGTATTTGATATAATAACAATAATGGTTAAATTTAATTGAAAGGCTATTGTGTGAATGCTTAAAACAATTTTTAAATTAAAAAAAAATTCAAAAAGTTCGATTCAATAAAATTTCAGCATTATGTATAGAGAAATTTATTCATAAAAATATATGTATATTTAATCTTTAAACTTTTCTTACCAAAATTAAATATTTTCTTTGAAAAGTTGTAGTTTCAGCAGACGTCAAAACCAATTCATATTTTTTAAAAAAATCTTGAAAACAAGTAAGCTTAACCATTCACTAACATGTAAAAACACCAAAAATAAAAAATGACCGCATTATCATGTGTCGTACTTTAGACAAATAGAAAATCTGTGATCATAACAATTCCTAATAAGCCATTATATTTCAGACTTCATTTTGTTTTTTTTTAACTAGGCAAACCTTTACATTTGATTTAACCCCAATCATACCGACATAAAATATAACAAGTCTTACCAGCATGTGTCTCTACATGAAAATTTGAAGAAAAAACTTTAATTAATAAAAATCAAAATTAAAATCTAGAAAAAGACATTTTTTACATACAAAAGTTTTTATACCATTTTCATTACAAACTTTATTATAAATTTTTGACGGCATTGTTAAACTGTACGACTTTTTTAGAGTCATACTTTATCAATTTTTGCGTTCATATATTTCACAATTAGTTGCATTTGGTTGTTAGTTGTATACTGCGAGTATACACTAAACTATAGGCCTATCCTGACCTTTGGTGTATCTGTGGAGCAATAAGTGCTTCAGCATCTTCTCCTAAAAAGAGTTGCCTATGAGACACATGTCGATTGTTTATGTTGCATTTTTTGCTTTAATTATACAAAACATATGTAAAATAAAAATCAAGTAGTTTGATTGCAACATACAAAACATTTTTGTTACTGTATTGAAACATTGAAATATGTCTCACAGACAAATGTTTGTAAGATTAGGGTTAATATTGCGGTATGAAAGGAACTTTTATTCCACCATTTTGCTTAAGATGCAAGTTTGATTTTAAAATTCTTTCAAAATTGAATTCTGTTTTAGACCATTTATTTGAATTCTTTATATCGATGTTGGAATAATGTGATGTCAGCCATTTTTAAGACGGTTTTGGACTAAAAAAAATATATAAAAATAGTCTGTCAAAAAATTCTAAAATAATTTTGAAAAGTGACTTAATTCTATTCTATTATTTTCTTCAAGAACTTTAATTTTTTATCTATATAAGGTGTGTTAAAAAATATAAAATCCGCCATTTTGTGGTGGTGACCATTTGGACTTGAATCTTTTTATAGACTACTATTAAATGGTGGACAATTTTTTATATGTTTTGAATCTAACGTTTGTGAATTTTAAAATAAACTATAGGTCCCTAACGACCTTTTGACACCTGATGTTTTTCTTCAAAATTAGGCATATCAGTACAAAGTGTATAATTTTTCAATTAAATTTTGAAAGATATTTGAAAAGAGTTTAGGATTCACCTTCTTGCTTGGGAACTTTGGGTTAAACACAAAATGTAATTTCCTTTCAAAGTGATGGAAAACTTATTTACATAAAATTTTAATTTTTTAACAAGATGAATTGTTGGTATATTTGTAATTAAAAAAAGTTCTTTATACATTTTTCCTCTAAACTTAAAGTTCGCGAATTTTTTGTAGATTTTGTATACTATTGAAAAATTCATTTTAATATAATAAACCAAAAAAATTGTGTTAAATCTATGATATTCTATAAACACAAATGAAATTAGTGTTTGTGCTATACAAACTATTAGCAGAAAAATAAGCAATTAAGTAAATAAAAACTATTTTAGAGTCTAACGACATACAACTCCTTCCACAGCTTGTGAATCAAGCAAATATATTTCATTTTCATACAATTTAATTGATTTCGTGTTTGCCAAAAAAAAAAATATAAATAAAGATTAGGACGATTTATTGCAATAATATCTTGAAAGTACCTACAATTAATACTATAAATCTGTCTGTTATAATATTAAATGGTGTGAGTGTGTGTCAACCTTGGTTTAAAGCTAATAATATTAAATTAGTAGTATGTGAGTGTATGTAGGTAAGTATGCATGTTGTTTCCATCATCATTAAATTCTGTACGTGTTAATGTTTAATATCATTCTAGTAGTTGCTTGTCATTTTGCTGTCATATAAAATCACAGACAATATACACATATGCATACATACATACGTACATATTTTTTATTCTGTGCTTTGAAATTTCAATTCATTTGTTGTTGTTTTTGTTACTGTCCCAACATACATACACACAACGAACTAAGCAACCAGACACTTTGTCCCTGGCATAAAATAAATAGAAAAAATACAAAGAAAAAAAATTAGCAGTCGAAAGTAGAATAAAGCATTAGCTATATACACAAAGTTGTATAGTCAAGTACCTAAAGCTTTTGTTTAACATTACAACAACAACAACAACAAATAAAGAATAAACAAGTAAGAGCACTATATTCGGCTGTGCCGAATCTTTTATACCCACCACCAATTTTGTGTACATTTAAAGCACAATATTTATTATTTTGTTAATCGCTATGGAATAATCTCATTATAATAAAATATGTACCACTTTCTTTGTATAGGGTGGTTAAATTTTAAGGGCCCATGTTGAAGGTGAACTACAGCTAGTCTTTAAATTTGTTTTCTGCATTTCACTTGACATTTCGCAATCTCAAACTTACTCAATTTGATCCGTGGAAAGATACGCAAATGAGCAACGCTTTAAAGTTATTCAGGTTTTTTATAAAAATGGGCGTTCAAATCAAAATGCATTTTGTGCACTTTGTAATTCTTTTGATTAACATAATCGTTCAAATTCGTCCACAATCGGGAGAATTGTAAAAAATATTTAAATTTCTGGAAAACAGGTCTGTATAAAATGTTAGAAAATCTGTGAATGCCTTCTTAGTGCGTTGAATGGGAACCACTGGTGGTTTTTGCGATAGTGTGGCAAAAGAGCAGTCAACCTCGACTCATCATCATGCCAAACAATTGAGCATCAACATTGTCATTGAAAATTTGGACCATCAGATAGAGGAGTGGTACCAAGGATTGGGGGGGGGGGTAATTTTGTCGATATTTTGTTAAATACATAATTGAACTTTACAAATATCATCATTACAAAAAGAAATGATAATAGTTTCCTAAATAATTTGTGTTTTATTTTAATTCATCATCGGTCCTTAAAATTTGACCACCCTTTATAATTTCGATATGCTACTAAAATGCTTTTGTAAATGTAGTCTTTTAGTAAAAGTGGGCGTTAAAGTAGGAGTGTCAATAAAGTTTCTGCTTATAAATACAACTTAGATATTTCAATATAGTCCTTTATTTTCCCAAAAACATTGTCAATAGAGAAATTACATGAATTTAAGATAAACCGTTATATGGGAGGTAGGCGTTAAAGTGGGCGTGTCACCTAAACTTTTTGGCACAACAATTACATTGATTAGAAGGATATTTGTAGCAAATTTGATCATCATGCCTTTAATTTTGGCGGTTTTATGAGCTTTTAAATTTCATTAACGGTAGATAACGTGAAAAGTGGGCGTTATAGTAGGCGTGTCAAAGTTATTTTTGCGAATGAGCACAACTTAGATGTTTCAATATAGCCCTTTATTATTCCAAAATCTTTATTAATAGAGAAATTATATGAATTTTAGTTAAAACGTTATATGGGAGGTGGGCGTAAAAGTGGGCGTGGCACCTAAATGTTCTGGCACAGTAATGATATTGCCTAGGGGGATATACGTAGCAAATTTGATCATCATACCTCTAATTTTGGCGGTTTTATGAGCTTTAAATTTCATTAACGGGAGATAACGTGAAAAGTGGGCGTTATAGTAGGCGTGTCAAAGTTATTTTTGCGAATGAGCACAACTTAGGTGTTTCAATATAGCCCTTTATTATTCCAAAATCTTTATTAGTAGAGAAATTATATGAATTTTAGTTAAAACGTTATATGGGAGGTGGGCGTAAAAGTGGGCGTGGCACATTGATTTTCCGTTACAAAAAAGCCACTCACCAAAAAGCAGAGTGTGCAAAATTTCAGAGTCGTACATCCAATTTTGTTGCTTTTATGACGTTTTTGTTTTTAAATATACCGAAAAATACACTGTGCGGTATAAATTTTCGTACATTTTGATCGATAACTCCTCTCCTAATGCATAGATTTAAATAATTTTCGGCGAAAGATATTGTTTTTACTCAGGAAATATATATTCGAAGTTTCATGAGTCTACGTTGATGCGTTTGGACACAATTCCATTTTATTCGATGTTCGAAGGACACGGTTTTTTCGACCTACTCTTGCTTTTCGAGTTATAACTCTCTTCCTAATATTCCGATTTAGCCCATTTTCAATACCAAACAAACTTTGTCTATAAGAAAGATTCTGGCAAAATTTGAGCCCCCTAGCTTTTTCGGTGCGACCTCTATCGTGCTTTCAACAGACGGACAGACGGACAGACGGACAGACGGACAGACGGACGGACATAGCTAGATCGTCATCAAATCAAACCCTGATTCAGAATATATATACTTTATGGGGTCTAAAATGGATATTTCGATGTGTTACAAACGGAATGACAAAATGAATATACCCCCACCATTTTTTTGGTGGCGGGTATAAAAATTCTTGAAATGAAAAGGAAACCGTAAAAAGGGACAATACATAAAGTTAAAAAGTTTTGTCGCATTAGTCGTTGAAAGTTTTAGCTTGTTTGTATGCGAATGTTGTTAAATACTTAATCGTCATACAGGATGTAAACATGTTAATACAAAAATAGGAAAAAATGTGTAAACAGAAATTCGAGAGAAAAGTCACATGAAAAAAGCAGGCAAAATATAAAATAAGAAAAAAAAAACTAGATCATATCCTAATAATTCCCAGCCACTGGCACTTTACTCTGCTGTGTCTTGCTTCATTTTAGTTTTCGCAAGAAGATAAGTAGATTTAAGCTTGAAGACCATTAGTGTAGCGTCTAGTGTCATTAAGTCGAACTCCCACAGGGCTTTGTAGACATCGTCACAGCTGAACATTTAACTACACCCATCACAGTTGCTTTTACTAGTGTCGCTGAAAAATACATTTTAATGAAACAAAGGAAATAACGTTGCTAACAATTTAGAATAAGAAAAAAAATCTTCAAATCGGTTAAATTGCAAAAAATAGCAATAAAACTAAAAGAGAACATACAAAGAAAACTTTAATGAAACAAAATTATATTGTAGATAGTAAAAACTATAATTTGTGGACAATTTCCTAAACGGATATGTAAATTCTCTACATGCCAATCTTTATTTTCTTCTGCTTAAACGCTTAGCAAACGATATCCGCTTTGAAGCTAAAGTTTCATTATATTTTTTTTAAGTTTCTGTAGTTTGTTATCGTTAAGTTTTTAAGACTTATTAATGGTTTCGTGATCGATTCTAATAAATTGTAAGTAGAAATTTTAAAAATATCTATTGTTCTTCTTGAAATTAAAACATGTTTTTTCTTCTTACTTAATGTTTTGCTTCCTTACATTATATTGTATTAAATTTAGCATATATCTATTACCTTAGTTCAAAATAAATATCTAAAAACTATCTGTCTTAAAAATATTTTTTTAAAATCGTCATACTCTTTCTTAAGAGGAACTGAAAGACGGCTCTTTAATCAGCACTGTAAAATATGATATATTGATGCCTTACTTCCTCAACCTCGTATCTTAAAAAATAAAATTTTTCAGGAGAGACAAAAAAACGGTTCATCTTTTTATAGTTCGGTGTTTGGTTAAAAGTTTAAATGGAATTATTAAGGAATTCAGTGTATAAAATTATCGTGTCGTGGTGTGATTAAACTCCTCCGAAAACGCTTGACCAATTTTCATGAAATTTTGTGTGCATATCGGGTAGGTCTGAGAAACATACCCCTCAATGACACGCCTTATTTCACGCACCCTTAGGCCAGACTGCTGACCCATTTTTTTAAAATTTTCACATAATATAACTAAGATTCTGAAATGGTTAATAGGATACCACTCCTACTTTAACGCCCACTTTTTATACCCGCCACCAAAAAAATGGTGGGGGTATATTCATTTTGTCATTCCGTTTGTAACACATCGAAATATCCATTTTAGACCCCATAAAGTATATATATTCTGAATCAGGGTTTGATTTGATGACGATCTAGCTATGTCCGTCCGTCTGTCCGTCTGTCCGTCTGTCCGTCTGTCCGTCTGTCCGTCTGTCCGTCTGTCCGTCTGTTGAAAGCACGATAGAGGTCGCACCGAAAAAGCTAGGGGGCTCAAATTTTGCCAGAATCTTTCTTATAGACAAGGTTTGTTTGGTATTGAAAATGGGCTAAATCGGAATATTAGGAAGAGAGTTATAACTCGAAAAGCAAGAGTAGGTCGAAAAAACCGTGTCCTTCGAACATCGAATAAAATGGAATTGTGTCCAAACGCATCAACGTAGACTCATGAAACTTCGAATATATATTTCCTGAGTAAAAACAATATCTTTCGCCGAAAATTATTTAAATCTATGCATTAGGAGAGGAGTTATCGATCAAAATGTACGAAAATTTATACCGCACAGTGTATTTTTCGGTATATTTAAAAACAAAAACGTCATAAAAGCAACAAAATTGGATGTACGACTCTGAAATTTTGCACACTCTGCTTTTTGGTGAGTGGCTTTTTTGTAACGGAAAATCAATGTGCCACGCCCACTTTTACGCCCACCTCCCATATAACGTTTTAACTAAAATTCATATAATTTCTCTACTAATAAAGATTTTGGAATAATAAAAGGCTATATTGAAACACCTAAGTTGTGCTCATTCGCAAAAATAACTTTGACACGCCTACTATAACGCCCACTTTTCACGTTATCTCCCGTTAATGAAATTTAAAGCTCATAAAACCGCCAAAATTAGAGGTATGATGATCAAATTTGCTACGTATATCCCCCTAGGCAATATCATTACTGTGCCAGAACATTTAGGTGCCACGCCCACTTTTACGCCCACCTCCCATATAACGTTTTAACTAAAATTCATATAATTTCTCTATTAATAAAGATTTTGGAATAATAAAGGGCTATATTGAAACATCTAAGTTGTGCTCATTCGCAAAAATAACTTTGACACGCCTACTATAACGCCCACTTTTCACGTTATCTACCGTTAATGAAATTTAAAAGCTCATAAAACCGCCAAAATTAAAGGCATGATGATCAAATTTGCTACAAATATCCTTCTAATCAATGTAATTGTTGTGCCAAAAAGTTTAGGTGACACGCCCACTTTAACGCCTACCTCCCATATAACGGTTTATCTTAAATTCATGTAATTTCTCTATTGACAATGTTTTTGGGAAAATAAAGGACTATATTGAAATATCTAAGTTGTATTTATAAGCAGAAACTTTATTGACACTCCTACTTTAACGCCCACTTTTACTAAAAGACTACATTTACAAAAGCATTTTAGTAGCATATCGAAATTATAAAGGGTGGTCAAATTTTAAGGACCGATGATGAATTAAAATAAAACACAAATTATTTAGGAAACTATTATCATTTCTTTTTGTAATGATGATATTTGTAAAGTTCAATTATGTATTTAACAAAATATCGACAAAATTACCCCCCCCCCCCCAATCCTTGGTACCACTCCTCTATCTGATGGTCCAAATTTTCAATGACAATGTTGATGCTCAATTGTTTGGCATGATGATGAGTCGAGGTTGACTGCTCTTTTGCCACACTATCGCAAAAACCACCAGTGGTTCCCATTCAACGCACTAAGAAGGCATTCACAGATTTTCTAACATTTTATACAGACCTGTTTTCCAGAAATTTAAATATTTTTTACAATTCTCCCGATTGTGGACGAATTTGAACGATTATGTTAATCAAAAGAATTACAAAGTGCACAAAATGCATTTTGATTTGAACGCCCATTTTTATAAAAAACCTGAATAACTTTAAAGCGTTGCTCATTTGCGTATCTTTCCACGGATCAAATTGAGTAAGTTTGAGATTGCGAAATGTCAAGTGAAATGCAGAAAACAAATTTAAAGACTAGCTGTAGTTCACCTTCAACATGGGCCCTTAAAATTTAACCACCCTATACAAAGAAAGTGGTACATATTTTATTATAATGAGATTATTCCATAGCGATTAACAAAATAATAAATATTGTGCTTTAAATGTACACAAAATTGGTGGTGGGTATAAAAGATTCGGCACAGCCGAATATAGTGCTCTTACTTGTTTAATTATGCACTTGCATTGATATATTTCAAAGTATTTTTGTCAAATTGCACACATTTTATAGTCCAGCCAAAGCAGAAATAAACGTTTAAGGATCGGTCAACATATGTTTTTCATACTCCTAAATATTTAGAGTGACTCACCACAAGTCTTTCCACAGTTGATCTGGGAAATATCCATACCTTCGTGAACAGGACAGGTTGGCTGAGGAACGACGGCCAGAGGGCATAGACGAACGGGCGATGGTGCCTACGGTATCACAACGGGACCCTCGGAGGACCCAAGTGAGCTATGCCTTCGGGCGGCTGCCGGATCTATCCTAACCTAACCACAAGGGACAATTTATGCCTCACCTAAATAACGTAACGACTTCGAAAAAGTTTTAAACTAAAATAGATTTGCATACCGTAGAACACATATGGTTTATGTTTTTTTTGATGTAAAAAATATTTCCTAGAAATAATTTATATGGCAAAACAACGTTTGCTGGGTCAGCTAGTACAGTATAAAATTTAAGCAAATAAACGTAGTTTTAAGAATTTCAATTCTAAATTGTTTTAATTTTATTTAGTTAAAACAATCACAAGTTTTTTGGAAAATTGCACGGAATGTTATCAAGTAGATACGATATCTTCGGCCGCAAGTACAATTTTTCATCAGAACGTCTGCTCTAAAGTCGGTTAGATGTGAACATGAGCCTAACTATATAATTCTGCGAGGTGCAATGCCCAAACAACATATATGAGAGCAACCAGCATAGTTTCATACTTTTCAAATTGAGCATATAAACACCGTAGTTTCCCACCCATTAACACTTATAATGTTTAGTTTCGTAAAAAAATCAAAATAATTGTTTCGCATTCTTAAAAAGTTTTTCAAGTTTAACGTGTGTTTTCTATCGATTTACTTCGCCTATGTTAAAGCATTATGAACATTTGACATACACGCAAAAAAAAATATGGTTGTGATAACCATAATCGCAGAGCATCATACTATGATTGAATTGTATGATTATGTTTAAAATAATAATGGTTACTTGTTATCATTATCATGTTTAATTTAAGTATCATTCAATAATCATATATATGACTACAATTAAAATCGACAATCTTTGCTTTTTTACGGCAAATTATTGTCTTTTGCTGTAACATACACAAGTTGATTGTACTTACCAATTTAATTGCATTTTTTTACCAATATTTTTTACATTTTCACGTTTATTTTTAAATTTTCTTTAATTTTTCAAAATTTTTGTTAATTTTTTTGACATCTCAAACTTTTCAAATAATAAAAATTTATTCAGCAAGAAGAAGAACAGTTGAAATCAAATTATTATTTAAAATAAATCATAGCTTGATTAATTTGTAATCATACTGTTGGCTCACTTATTATTTAATGATTATTTTTAATTTTTAATGGTTTTGAATGTAATGTTATTTTTGTCAAATTATTTTTTTAAAATCATACTTTTTTTAAATGATAACCAGTTTGAAATTTTTACAAGAGTAAACATTAAATGATACAATTCAAACAGATGATTGATTATCGTGACAAAATATATGATGAAATGAAACAAAAATTACTATTACTTGTTTTCGACAACCAAATATTGTTATAGAAACTATAATATGACCGTCGTGATCATGTCGTAACCATGGTTTTTCTTTGTGTGTAGGATTTACGTTAGGCTGCTAAATTTCAGACATTTTGCATTATTTTATGAATCATTGCAAGGAATAATCTTATATAAACAATTAAAAAATAAGTCGCTTAGTTCTTAACAAAAAGAATTCTTGTTTTAAAATCTAGGAAAAAATCAATTTATCTCACAGTGATATAAACACATTTTTCTGGTTTTGAAATCGAATATTTTTGATCTTGCAATTACATGCTACAAGCATGTCCTGATCCCTTTTATATATATTTTTATACCCGCCACCAAAAAAATGGTGGGGGTATATTCATTTTGTCATTCCGTTGGTAACACATAGAAATATCCATTTTAGACCCCATAAAGTATATATATTCTGAATCAGGGTTTGATTTGATGATGATCTAGCTATGTCCGTCCGTCTGTCCGTCTGTTGAAAGCACGATAAAGGTCACACCGAAAAAGCTAGGGGGCTCAAATTTTGCCAGAATCTTTCCTATAGACAAGGTTTGTTTGGTATTGAAAATGGGCTAAATCGGAATATTAGGAAGAGAGTTATAGCTCAAAAAGCAGGAGTACGTCGAAAAAACCGTGTCCTTCGAACATCGAATAAAATGGAATTGTGTCCAAACGCATTAACGTAGCCCCATGAAACTTCGAATATATACTTTCTGTGTAAAAACAATATTTTTCCCCGAAAATTATCTAAATCTATGCATTACGAGAGGAGTTATCGATCCAAATGTACGAAAATTTATACCGCACAGTGTATTTTTCGGTATATTTAAAAACAAAAACGTTATAAAAGCAATAACATTGGATGTACGACTCTGAAATTTTGCACACTTTGCTTTTTGGTGAGAGGCTTTTTTCTTAACGGAAAATCAATGTGCCACGCCCACTTTTACGCCCACCTCCCATATAACGTTTTACCTAAAATTCATATAATTTCTCTATTAAAAAAGATTTTGCAATAATAAAAGGCTATATTGAAACATCTAAATTGTACTCATTCGTAAAAATAACTTTGACACGCCTATTATAATGCCCACTTTTCACGTTATCTACCGTTAATGAAATGTTAAAGCTCATAAAACCGACAAAATTAGAGGTATGATAAGGAAATTTGCTACATATATCCTTCTAATCAATGTAGTTGTTGCGCCAAAAAGTTTAGGTGTCACGCCCACTATAACGCCTACCTCCCATATAATGGTTTTTCTTAAATTCATGTAATTTCTCTTTTGACAAAGTTTTTGGGAAAATTAAGAACTATATTGAAATATATAAGTTGTATTTATTAGCAGCAACTTTATTAACGTGCCTACTTTAATGCCCACTTTCATTGAAAGACTACATTTACAAAAGCATTTTAGTAGCATATCGAAGTTATAAAGGGTGGTTAAATTTTAAGGGCTGATGTTGAATTTAAATAAAACACAAATTATTTAGGATATTATTAGTATTTCTTTTTGTATTTATAATATTTGTATGGTTCAATTATGTATTTAACAAAATATCTGCCAAATGGCCCCCCATCCTTGGCGCCACTCCACTATCTGATGGTCCAAATTTTCAATGACAATGTTGATGATGATGAGGCGATGTTGACTGCTCTTTTGCCACTCTATCGCAAAAACCAGCAGTGGTTCCCATTCAACGAACTAAGAAGGCATTCACAGATTTCCTAACATTTTATACAGACCTGTTTTGCAGAAATTTAAATATTTTTTACAATTTTCCCGATTGTGGACGAATTTGAACGATTATGTTGATCAAAAGAATTACGAAGTGCGCAAAATGTATTTTGATTTGAACGCCCATTTTCATAAAAAACCTGAATAACTTTAAAGCGTTGCTCATTTGCGAATCTTTCCACGGATCAAATTGAGTAAGCTTGAGATTGAGAAATGTCAAATGAAATGCAGAAAACAAATTTAAAGACTAGCTGTAGTTCACCTTCAACATGGGCCCTTAAAATTTAACCACCCTCTACAAAGAAAGTGATATATATTTTATTATAAAGAAATTATTCCATAATGATTAACAAAATAATAAATATTGTGCTTTAAATGTACACAAAATTGGTGGTGGGTATAAAAGATTCGGCACAGCCGAACATAGTGCTCTTACTTGTTTTAAATGCTTTTCGTTTTTGATGGATCTGCTAGAAACTAATTACGGACGCACAAAATGACAAAGAGACAACGGTTAATATAGTCCATGTTTATTGTATTTGAAATAAAATCATTAATTAATATTGTAGAAATTACAAAAGTATCGAAAAATTTTAAAAGCAAAATTATTCAATGGTTGTAAAAAGGATAATAAAATGAACGTAACAGAATTTCAAGGTATCATTTAGGTTTGAGTTTAATGTACTTACAATATAAAAAGTGGAATTAGAAAAATTTTAAAATTATATGTATGTAAAATACACAAATAAAAATTGAGAAAGTAAAAATATAAATAATAGTAATAAAAGTGATATTTTTCACTTCCTAGTACCCTTTTTATAATCCTCGTTCATCACTTAGAGGATTGTCCTTAATTTAACTATTTATGTCGGGCCTAAATTTGACATTTTAAAGCCAGTTTGGCAAAAGCAAATATTACACAACAAAAGTAATAAAATCCCTTAAAAATTCATTAAAAATTTCATACAATTTTTGTTTGTTTTGAAACAATAATTACATACATACATACATACATACATACATACATACATACATAAATACATACATACATACGTATATGTAAGCTTATGCCAATTTGGCCCTGGTCATGTACAACAATAGATAATGTTTATTGTAATAAGAAGAAAAAAACTACTATTATTTATGATGCAGCAGCAGAAGGATGGACAAAAAGCTCATACAACAATAATAAAGAAATAATAAACAATAATATAAGATATTTTATTATATGCACAAGACAATGAGCCAGAGCTAAAAAAATAAGGAAAGAAAATAAAATGAAATGAACAAGGATCAAAATAAATCAAAAATGTGCCAAAATTGAAAGAGCAAAAAAAATGAAAAATAAAAATTTTTAAATAAATAAAAACAATTTACATTTACTGTCACAAAGACCCCAACTGAACAGTGGAACTCAGAAAAAATTTAAATAAATCAAATGAAACTAGTATATATGTACGTACAGAAATACTTGTACACGTATACAAATGCCCAAAAGGCATAAGCGGCGAACGACCCACAAATGTTAAGAAAAATATGAAGAAGAAACAAATAAATAAAGCCAGGGTATAAAATGATGACTTTAGTTGTGTCACAGAGTGAACAAACAATGCATAGAAAAAAATATGCAAAAAAAAAAAAACTGTGTATGAATATGAGAAAGAGAGATGCTGAGACGCCAAGCCAACATTATCTAGGATTTTGTTGGTATCAACCTAGCAACTATAGCAACATTACAGCATCTACAATAATGACAGCAGCAACATGAATACACAATGAAGAGACTGCAGAATGATGGTGGAAGAAAAAGAAGATAGTCGACTGGCCAACCTACGGAAATATCAGTCAGTGACTGACCCCGCAAAAATATTATACCGCTACCAGCTCTTTTGTTAAAAAGCATTACAAGTACCAAAACATATACCCAAACATCAGTATGTATAGCAAAGATACAATGAACCAACAACATCAAGGATAACTACATCACAACGAAACAAGGGAGCAGAAACAAACACAGACAAGTTGAGAGTAAGAGTTGTAGTTGAAGTTTAAAAAATTTACATAAAAATGCAAATTTTAAATCGTAAAAAAATATAGAAAAATTTAACGCAAATGCAGTTGTTAGACTCATGTATACTAAAGTGAAGAAAAAGAACACATCAAGTCAGTCTGTATTAAAAACAAGCAGCCAATATCGGTTATTAATGCAACATAAATCAAACAATTGTTTATGCATTTCCATGGTAAAAAATACAGTGGTATTTCTTAAACTTCTACTTTCATGGTTAATTATTATACAGGGTGGGCTAAAATTTTACTAAATAAATCAATGATGAAATATTGTTATACAAAAAACATATCATCTACATTTTAACGACAGAATTTCGTCCTTTAAAGCAATGGTTTGCTGCTTTTTTTCATCATTACGTCAACTTGGCACCGTCAGGGACACCGATAGACCACAATTACTTCACACTACGGAAAGTATTGAACGTATAAAGGAAAGGGTTATATAAATACATGTGTGTTGGAGAAATATCGAAGCGGACAACTACAATTTTTGGTCCCTTTTCGACCGCCTTCCACTCCTTTACTGAGTCTCATATTGCCGACTCTTGATGCTCTAATAATGCCTTTACTGAACTAGCAATAACACCAAGGCGTTAACACCTTGTTCAGTTAGCATGCCCCCAGGGAAAGAACAAAAGATTAACGAAGCACCAAAAGCATCTACCAGAAGCTATAAAATTAAAAAGGAAGGATTATTATTATATCAAAATAAGGTTAAATTTATCTTAGAACTTAAACCGGCAGATGATCGTCAACGTCTTAATTTTTGCATTTAAGTTGTCCATAAAATTTATCGAAAATCTGATTACAAGTGATGAAGCTCATTTTCATTTAAATGGTTTTATTTACAAGTAGAGCTATGGGCTCTGGATTTTTTTAAAAACCAACAGCCATTGATTAACGTTAAAAAATCCCATTATGTGCACAGTATGGTGTTTAAATATCATTGGGATTTATTTCTTCGTAACAGTAAATGAAGAGCGGGATCGGTAACGGCTTATGATAAAATTTTTTACATTCTGCTTTTGAAATCAGACCTGAGATATGGCTTTAGAGGTAGAAAGCTACTGCACGAAAAACCACTTTTAAGTAATATTTTTTGATCTCGAATAAGTTCCAGAAATTCGGAAATTAATTAATTGGCATTTTTATTAGATTTCTCAACACCCAACCATTTTCTTTAAGGTTATTTTAAGGAACAAGAATATTTGAAGAAGTCTGAGACAGTCCTTGAATGTTGGCCATTGCTGCAGAAATTTAAGAGCAACACTCACATATTTTAAAATATGTTATTGAAATTGCTCCACAATGAGCCATCCTTGCAAAGCTTTAAAAGTTAATTTAAGTGACATTATTTATATTATTATTTATATTATTAAGAAAAATTTTCATTTTGCATATTTTATAATCAAATCTAAAAAATATTTATAAGCAAAAAGAACTTATTAAATTTTTATAATCCCATGGTGAATTTTATTAGTAAAGTTTTACTAATACGCTTAACTCTTATTAATAGAGGCAGGAAATTAAATAAGTAAAATTAACATAAAGTTTCACATTTCGTTAATGGCCAGGAAAGACAGAACAAAAAAAAAATATATTTTCAGTTCTTAGCATATTTAAGCATGCAAAAGCAAGCTAAAAGATTTTACTATGGCCTTTGTGAAATTTTTATTTCAAAATCAGGCATTTGTCACAACATTTTTTTCAGCTGAAAAGTTAGTATGTAAAAATATTTTTTTTTCTCATTAAACAAGCTGTTGGGGGATAGTGAATTTTCGTAGCTACAGTGAACTATGCAACTGTTGGAAATCACGTGATATTGTAATTATTTCCAGGAAACAAAATTACATCATTGTCGACAACTTTAAACTTTATTATGTGTATCGAATTATTTATGTACAGGACTTAACGAATTTTTTGTAGTGTATCGTAATCATATAAGCTTATTTATCAATTCCAATTTTGTCTTTATTTAAAATAAGATTTTTGGATATAAGCTCAATATGTGGGCATGAGACAGTTATTGTTCGACATTTGTTAATTTTCTTATAAGTGGGTGGTTGTTTTAAAAACTTTATATTTGCATAAATAGTTAAAACATTAGTTTAGGTTTTAATTTTATTAGTTTAGTTTATATTAGTTTAATTTATAAATCAATTCTCATTTACATTTTTGCAAATTACTATTTAGATTTTATTTAAAAACCTTGAATTTAAAGCAACTCATATTAATTATAGTTATGTCCTTTTACATACTGGATACAAACTGTTAATATCATATCATAATATCATAATAGCAGTGCCAATCCACATACAAACAACAACTTTCAGGATGATTATGAAATAAGCATTTCTAGACTGTAAATTTTTTAAAAAATTCTCGATCTCTGTAACACAATATATATACATATGTATAAGGTAACTAGGGTAGAGTTAGTTGTCCATAAGGCACACCTAACGGAATATAAAGTTTAAAACTAAATGTTAATTTCAAGAGCGCTTAACGAAAGGTAATAGCTTTAATTTGGTGCAGTACATTTGCAATAAAATATATTTTTTGCATTTAAATTTTTTTAAAACAAAAAGGTTTTAAAACTACTTTGCATTTATTAAGTGGTGGAGAAAGTTGCTTTCTTATGCAAACATAAAAAAAAATTGTACCAAAATTAACATTAACAGGCGGACAAACAGCAATAAGTAAACTCAGGATTTTATTCCAAATTGAAGAAAATTTTTTAAGTTTGTTTCAAAGAAAAATTTCTGATGATATAGTTTTCAAAATAATATACAATATCATAATATTTATTCACCTCATACATAGACTTAGCTAAATGGACTACTAACAACATGGTTCTATGTAATGCAGTTATGAACCGTATTATTTTTAAACAAAAGTTGTAGTTAAACGACACAGAAAAAAATAAATATGAACTTCAATTACGAAATTAATATTAATAATTAAAAAATTGTTTAATTTTGCTCCAATCATCAAAATGATACTATTAATTAAATGAAAATTAATAGTTTTAATTGAAAAAATATTGCGAAAAATATCAATTAAAACAGTATTAAAAAATTAATTAAAATTTCCATAATTTTCAAAAATTATTTTAATTAATTTAATCATGTCTATATTTGAGATTTGGTAATTATATAATAAAATCATTTATTATATCAATAACAAAAATTATTTACTGCCTGTTCAACGATGTCGAAAAAAATCCCAAGCGAACTTTCATTCGTCCAAATATATTAAAAACAACAACAGAAACTAAAAATTTGTTTTTGTTTTCAACGTATTTGTACGAATGAAATTTCGCTTGGGTTTTCTTTCGACATCGTTGGACAGGCAGTTAACCTGTTTAGAAAAAAAAAATAAATATATTTTTTTTGATATTTATATATTCTTAATATACATATGTGGTACATATGAATCTATATTTTTAAATACATTTCGTTATTTATATAAAAATAACTTAGCATAAGAAGTAGGGTTCCATAAGTAGACATACTACACCATATCGAAAGCCGGAGATCCAAAAATAACTGGTAGCATCAACAACCTAGATATAAAGAATATTAACCGGTAAAAAGGCTTGATCAGACAGAGTGAAGAAATTCAACAAACTTACCTACTAAAATGAGAATTCTGTTGAATATAAGGGGATGCAATAATTATTGGATTTGGGCACATCTACAATGAAACTGAAACCATTTATTATATTAAAAACTGAACATATTTTTATATACTTTCACTTACCAGAACTTTTTCATGCAGACTGTCTACTATTTTTATTATTCTGCTCCCTGAATAATAATTATATTAAATTTATTCTAAGAAATTCAAATTTCAAAAAATTTCATTTAAAATAACATTTTTTATTTTTTATTTATTTTATTCAACTGACAGAAATATCTTTGGTTTTTGAAAATATTTAATATCAATTAAAAAAATTAATTTAGTTAATGAAAAATATAATTAGAATTTTAAAACAAATCAAAAAGTCAATTAATTAAACAAATTTAAGGAATATTTTTTTCTGTGGAGAAGTGTTCGTGTTTTAACGATTACATATATTGCTGTCAAGACGTATATAATGGTCGTGTAGATGCTCCATCGAGTACTGACAAAGAGTAGTTTTGAGACTGCTCCGATGGGTTAAATGGTTCAGCCCTAGGACATCGTAATGTGAAATCGACCACGTTTTCTTCATACATTTGGGTGATCTTTGGATTAGTCCTAATCAATTACAGAGTGTACTTTACATGAGTGTATGAACTAGTCGCGTTATCTGCAGATATGTCATGTAAATTACATACATACACTTTTGTTGTGTGTGATCATGTTCATGCAACGTACAGTAAACAAACCAAGATCATCGCTTTACATACATTCGCACACATGAATTAGCATCAAAATATAATAACTACAGCAACCCACACAGTTTTTGCCATCATATACATACATGTACACATGTGTTACTTACATTCGTGCACATATTATATACAATATATACAAAGCAAAACAACGACCCATCATGTACAACACTGCCTACTTTTTGTTGTTGTTTGTTTTATAGAATTTTGTTGCTGCAACATATATAAGAAACAGAGTCTCACTTTGCCTTTTGTTCAAATCTCAACTGCTAATGGATTGAAATTGGAAATTTTCAATAGCAAAATTTTTTTATAGCATTTCTGATAAACTTTTGCTACATACGAGTCCGTGGGATGTATGGAGTCTTCTAATTGTTGATTTTAACGCTCCAACGGTTGGACAGCCAGATATTCCTGGGTTGACTTCTCTATTTATAAGCATTCAGAAAATTACTACTTTGTGTGGCTGCAAATGAATATTGTAGAAGTTACAAATAGAATAATAACAAACTTAAGTTAATCCTTTTACTCTCTCCTGTGAAGGGTATAACAACGAGTAGATCTGAGCAGATATTAAACTAAA
Source organism: Phyto melanocephala (assembly GCA_941918925.1). NCBI lineage: Eukaryota > Metazoa > Arthropoda > Insecta > Diptera > Rhinophoridae > Phyto > Phyto melanocephala. Next base: position 140,170,329 of record OW799233.1, on the reverse strand, counting down.
CCATTTATAGAAATATTATTATCACTAAACTTTAACCATTAACAGTGATACAACCTAAAAATTAAAAAAAGCAATCACTAGATCTGAGAGTATATTAAACTGGATTATTATAAACATAAATTGCTATTATCAAACTTTCTTTTCAGTAAATCGATTATTATGGTGGATGCTAGCATCTGGCACCATCTTGTTGTAACTACAAATTCTTAAAGTTATTTGCATAAACACCTGCAAAGAAGTAGCAGTAGAACTACAAAGAAATGGTAAACAGTATTGCGATTACATCCTTTGTATTATCCCTACAGAAAAACCTTATACAGAATTAACACTTTCGACATTTGTTTTTAAGTACATTTACTCATTATTAGAAATTGTTCACCACAACAACTAAGTACCTCTGGCAAATTATAATGAAGCTATGAAGCAATTTAAAGGAAAGATAATTTAAAAAAAATTAACGCTGAATAAGTAAACGAATAAATAAATACAAAACCATTGTTTACTGTGTGTAGACCATATTTATATATTTAAAAAAATTTAATATTTAACTTGTTATATCCTACCAAAAAGTTTTTTCGTATACTGCCTGTTATTGAAACAGTAGAAAAACGGAGAATAAATTACATTAAGAGTATTTTTTAATTTTTCTTCTTAATACTACCCTTTTTAGCAGTGAGTTAGGAAAATATATAATGATTCGTTTATTCTTAAAATAGATGAAATAAGCAGAAAACATAGCATATGACATTCATACAATTTATAAAAGCCGCTAGGACCAGGTAAGCACTAAGTGGGGGATTCATAAAGCGCTTCTTGGTAATTAAGAATTAAAGGTGAACTGGATGTCTAATATCTATCAGCTATTTAAAATCTGAAAGTACCACACCCACCTTTTTAATTATTTTCGGCCTTATTCATAACAAAAAGTTAGCCACAGTTTATACACTACGTACAACGAGCTGCTAACTAGAATGCCGATTTAGCTTGGCAGCTCGTTAGCACAGAGTTTATTCATAAGAAACTTTTATCCGTCTGCCAACTTCTCATAAATCAACTCTGAAATTGCATGATACCCCTAAAATATGCAACCATTTCTTGTATATAATCCCTAATTTTAACATTTTTGTTTTTCCATCGATACTAAAAATTTTTAAAATTAAAAAAATAAATTAAAAAACAAACGAACAATATAATTTTTATTAAAATGGAAAAGCAACGCAAACGATCTGTAAATTGGGAACAGGATGAAAAGGTAGGTACAAAAATATTGGTAATGTAAAACAACAACACATAAAAGCTGTCTTTCACAAGTTGGCAAACGTTTGGCAGCTCGTTAACAAGAGTATAGCCAGAGTTTGGCATGAGTGTTATGAATAAACTTAATGCTAACTTTATGCCAACTTTTTGTTATGAATAAGGCCGTTTATTTTTAATTTACTTGTATTTATTTTAAACAAAAAAGTTCTTTTATCAATATTTCTCTAACTAGTTTTAAAATTTGTTTCTTAAGAATTTTTAACACAGAAGGGCGAAGTACAGAGACAAATCTATACAAACTCGACTTAAAAGAACACAAAACAGAGGCGTTTAAAATAGCATGTAATAGCTGGTATAAAATAAAAATTTTACTACCAATATATAGTTAGTCATCTGAAAATTTTTAAAAAATATTTTATAGTTTAGCTTACATCTACTGTATTCCCATATTAGTTATTGTGAAAATTTTTAAAAATATATCTTCTGCGATCAAATTTAGTAATTTAGCTAGTTCTGCAGATGTGTAATAATTCTCAGTGCCAATTGTTCTACATTTGTCAAAAGATTTATAAGTGGGGTTCAAAATAATATAAATAAGTGCGATAAAAGGTGTTTACTGTTGGTCTACACATTTTTCACCACATATAGGGTTAGTACAAGTAAACTTATTTTAATCACAAAGCTTGTTTACTTTTACTTTATATTTTTGTGACTGTCCAGGGTTAAACTTACGAAACTTTAGCCAACCTCGCCAACAAATCATTATTTCTTATATTTTTATATTAGGCTATAAGTTCTATCGCCAACAAATAAAATTTCGCCAGAAACGTAAGCATTAACATAGTTTTTCTCATTTGTAGTAAATATATTACTTCACTCCCGTTTTCATTGTTGTCAGAAAAATTAATAAACTGCACAAGTAGCTGAATCTGCTTGCGCGATATTACTTGCGGAACAAAATCGTTTCTATAAGATGGGTTACTGCTTCAATATAGCGAAATATATGGATTGTTCAGTAAATCCATAAACATTTAAATACCAAAAAGCATTTTTAGCTCTGTAATATTTATATCACTTCATTTGTTAATGCGGGATCCACGAGAAATAATGGAATTGGATAGGAACTGTTGTTCATTCAAATCTTTTTGCAGTAAACAGAAAATCACATTCATTGCCAATAGACAGGTTCAGTTCTTGTAATCGAACTTTTCATTTGTGATTATAAAATTTCTATGGCAAGAATCATAATTTTTTAGGGCTGCCTACATATTTATATTCAGAAAAGAAATTCTGTTGCACTTATACTTGCACTAGGTATTTTACCGTAAAATTCTACTATCACAACTAAACTATGCGATTGACAACAATTAAGGTACTCACTGTCGATACCATAAAATAAGAGATAAATTCGTTTTGTTTGAAGCTTCACTTTGGATAATTCTTGTATAGACTTATCTAAGAAAAGGAATGTCCTTATGGCTGTTGTTTATTTTGCCATCAAAAAGCTTAAGAGGAATATGCGAAATGTTACTTGCCATGGTTATACTATTGTATCAATATACTGAAAGCAGCAATAAACAATAAATAAAATAATCGCAATACGCATGTGTTTTGTGTGGCAACCCTGGCACCACTACTAACTACCAATTTTGTTGCCAATTTAAATATTTTATGGCTAGATTTAGTCATTTTTTAACACGCGTAGCTAGAAAAATCTTCGTTTAGGTATAAGCCATTTCTCTAGCCATTCCTAGATATTTTTTTTGCCTTTTTAAGCCATTTTTTGTTTTTAGCTTTCAAGTTTTGTTGTTGTTTCGTTTCCTAAATAGTGAAAAACGTTTCTATAAAATAATGTTTTTTTTAAATACTAAAAGTTGCATCGATGGGAACCTCTTTAAAATAGTACATAAACAAAAAAACAATCAATCAGTAAAAAAAAACAACCAAGCATGTGTATTTAATAAAATAAATAAGAAAAGAAATTTAAGAAAAATAAACAAAATATTCCCAGAAGCTTATGAGGGAATGGTTATCCCACCCATAATTAAAAGAATAGATTATAGAAGTTAAAAAGTTTTTGTAAATATTGTAAATGTAAAATTAATGCAAAATTATATGAAAAACATATAAATGGTATTGGATATACATATTATCGAGACTAAGCCTTCACCTTTTAATCCAATGAATTTTAACCTACAAGAGTAGGAGAATACATTATTTATTGTTATTGTTAAGGAAATTCAAAAGTTTTTTATTTAATGTTAAGACAATCGATATAATTAAGTTCTTAATAAAACGTCATTCAAATGGTCTCCACGATTTCTTCTGTAGGAAAGAATTCGATAAACGCAATTTTCGAGCATTTTTTCCACTATCTCAAGTCGTCATGTCATGTACGGCACGTTCAGTATTGACTTATAAAAATTGTAGAGAGTTTGGTTTATTTCGAAAGACCAATATTTTATTTTTTTTTTATATTCTTTTTTTAAGATACGACTTTAAAAGTATTGTTAAATGCTGTTATCAATATGAAGTAGCACATAATTATCTTAATTCGAAATGATCTAAAGAAATTTAACATGGAAATGACAATAATAGCGAGCTAGATTCTGATGATAATTGGTCCTCTTAACACCATTATAACAATTGTCGTACTTTATAACTAATCAAAGATGTATTGAGTATATTACAAACGGCCTTAGATTTTATTAGTTTTCTTTTAAAAAAATTTTTTTTTTATTTTTTTACTCAAATATTGGAAACTTTCTATTTGAAACATTTAGCCATTTTTTAGCTCTTTTTGGCTAGTTTTTTCCATTTTTTTTTCCAGAATTTTAGCTATTTTTGCTAATCAAATTCTGGCATCACTGGTGCCATGTAATCCAAAGAAGGACACTTGCACTAGGTACACAAAAAAGGTTAACCAAATAATACATCGCATTTTATAAATAAATTTTAATGATTACTTTGAAGCCATTTATTTTAAATTATTTTTTTCATATGGGGGCATTCAACGTGTTAAGCGCACATTTTTCTTCTGGTTAATTTTTAGTTAATTCTATTTTCATATATAATATAATTTTAAAAATCTATTACTTTCTTTTAATTTTAAAATGTCTGGGTTTTCTTAATACAGAAAAATTAAAAACATTTTTTTTTAAATTCCAAAGTATATTCAGAGATTGCAAGCAAATTGAAAATTTTAGAGAATAATCAATATTTTTAAATATTTATTAATGCTGAAATACAAAGAGAAAAAGTACTAAGTAAACAATTTATGCTTTGTAGACATTCCATCATTAAAAACTAGGTAAATTAATAACTTTCGTAGCATTAGTTAGGAGTTGTTTTAAAAATAAAAACCAATTTAGAAACGTTTTTGTTTGTTTTTAAATATAAATAAAAAAGCAATGAGAATGCTTACCATACCGATGTAAAAAACTTTGGTTCAACTGCAGCGCTTTTGTTTAGTTTGTTCTTAAGTTAGTATTTCAAAGTTTAAACATTACAATACAAAAACTATAAATCTGTGTATTTGGTTAGATCTCAATTTTCGTGTTTTTTCAAGTAAATGTCTATACATATAAATATATATATAAATACATATCGATAGCCACAAGTAGAAAGGCCCTAACTCGTATTTTTTATGAAATTGAGTTTTTCAGTGCTCCAATACATTTCACGCAAGTACATCTCGACACATTGATTTATTGCAATAGTAACAAAAATAAATTCTTGTAAATCAATTTTACAAAAGAAGCTACATTATGATAAAAAGTTTCTACTACGTTTCTGCCTTTAGCTGTAAAGCGACAATGATTTGAGCTAGGGCCTTTCCAATTGTGACCATCGATATGTACATAAATACATATGTACGTACCTCACACATGCGTAAAATGTTGTTCAGGTTTATGAATTATATGTGCAGTAGTATTTATTTTCCATTACTGTTACATGCTACAGTATGTTTATATTAACATTTAAGGGCATCTTAAATTCTCTATTTCTAAAAAAAAAAAAAACAGAGAATATAAAGAAACCAACACCCAATGCCCAAGTGCAAGTACATTTATATGTATGTGTACTAAGTTTACATGCATACGTACACACACATAAATGTATGTGTATGTTAAAAATATATCGTTGTCGTCTCTCTATGTCTCACCATCTACAAAAAGTGATTAAATTGTTGCTGATATTTTATGGTGCTGCTGCTTATACATATTCCCGCTGTTCAGATGTTTTCTTTCCCTTGTTTTGCTTTGAGAGCATTGTTACATTTTTTTTTTTTTTTTTATTTGTTGTTTTAATATTTTCGCAAAGTAAAAGTTGTATGACCTCAAAAAAGCATTGCTTGACACTTTACCAATAAACACTTTGTTCATTTTGTTGTTGTATATGTATACATTATATGCATAAACCGGAGAAACATAAAATGTATACAAGTGCGGAGGTCGTATTAAAAATATGTGAAAAAGCTTAAGAAAGTATTGTAAAATATTTTTTGTTATAGTGATGACTATACTACAAAAAAAAAAAGGAAACTAACACAGCTCTTAATTTTTATACCCTTCACACAGTGAAAAAGGGTATATAAAGGTTTGTCATTCCGTGTGAAATTTCTACAATTTTGATTTCCGACACCATAAAATATATATTTTCTGAAGGCTTATGAATAGGGGAGTCGATTAAGCCCTGTCAGTCTGTCAGTCTGTCCGTGTGTCCGTCTGTCCGTCTGACCGTCTGTCCGTGTGTATGTTGAAATCAACTTTTTGAAGCCCCCGACATCGCTTGGACTCGGGTGAGGTATTAAAATATCAAAAATATTGCTTGAACCCAGGTATAAAAATTTTAGAAATATACGGAATTAGATCGGTATTGAAAATCAGAAACATCGGTACATAAACAACTGAGATATGAGCAAAAACCCACGACCACCTCGATTTTTTTTTCACAAAAACAACATTACAACAACAACATACATACATACAAACGTGTATACTGGTTAGAGAAAACGTGGCATCGAATCCCAGCTGAGCAAATAAAAAAAAATTTTTTTTTTTTTTTAATTTTTTTTTAATTTTTTTTTATTTTTTATTTAATATATTATTTATATTTTTATTATTTTTTTTTTATTTTTTTTTTTTAATATTTTTTTTGTTTTATATTTATTATATATATTTTAAATATTTTTCAAAAAAATTTTTTTTAAAATTTTTTTTTTAAATTTTTTTTTTAAATTTTTTTTTTAATTTTTTTTTTTTTTAATTTTTTTTTTTAATTTTTTTTTTATTTTTTTTAACATACATACGTAAATTTATAATTTTACAATGGGATGTTTTTATATATGTATGTTTTTTATATGCTTGTACGTATTTCATATGGGATGAATGGTGATACAAACAATTGTTATTGCATGACTACACGTTGTGAAGGGTATATAAGATTCGGCACGGCCGAATATAGCGCTCTTACTTGTTTCATCTGACTTGTAAACTTTCTCACTGCTAAATACGAACATGTCGTGTGTTAGCATTAAAACATTGTTGGTATAAAAAATATTTCCTGAATCATCTGACAATATTTCAATTAGAGCGTGCTCTATTTTGTTTTGACAAACTACCTGGCATCAGCTGTTGGCAGAAGTCTCTGCTGGTGGAAAACAGTCAGCGGCGGTTGAGTGTTAGATAAAAATTTTGACAGACATAAAGAATTACATATGGATACAAGTTTGCCAAGTCAGCTGTAAAAGACGTAACGTGCATTAACATTTTAATCTCGAAGGTCTGCAATTTTGAAGATAATAACACTTTATGTAAAATATAAAAAATATCGCTGCTGAATGTTAAATTATTTTTTTAACCACTTTATTTAAAAAAAGTGGCTGTATTTTAAAGTATACACTGGGCACTACTGCCCAACGAAAATGTCTATGAAAGTTAGAACTAAAGGACATAAGCTTTGAGTTTATTGCTTTTAAATATTAAATTTTTTTCTGATAACAAATACATAACGACAATATAAACACTTTATCAAAATCTTTTTTTATATTTTTTAATATAATTAGCAAAGTTATGAGAATTTACAAGTTCCCAGCAAATTTTGCACCAGTTCAATGTGAATAACATTTTTCATGGCTTTTAATTTATAAGTTTAAGAGGAGGCGTGAAGAATGACTTTTCGAAATAGTTTGCCTTTAATGATGTGCTTCAAATGATGTGCAAAAAATCTTAAACAACTCATGTAAATAAACATTATTAACTCATGAAACAAGGGATTCTTCTCATCTACTATGCACGCGTTCTATGAATTTATTAGAATGAAGTGAATTTTCTTAATATTTTCATGTCAGCACATGCTCTCCAATGACATATTACTGTTAAAATCATAGATACTTCACATAAATTAAACTACTTCATCAAGGGTTGAACTTATGCATTCACTCTTTCTTTTTCATGTTTGTTTTGCTGGATAGTGTTACAACATTAAACATCTGATTAATTAAAAATATAAACTAATCTTATCACTGTTTTAATGGAATGTTGTTCATAAAATACCTCGTATCAACTTTGAAGTTATAAGAAATTTTAAGACAATCACTAAAATTTGTCTTTTTTAATAAAAGATTATCAGTGGTTGTTCAGCAAATTTCTCATTATTTTAAGGTATTACGTTCTGCATTTTTTATTACATGACAGAGCCAATAAATAAATTTTATCAAAATCTATTTAATTTGCGCATTAAAGCAATATATATGTCATACATATCTATATGTTGCTTTAAATGTGAATTTAAAAATTATAGTAATTATAACAAATATGTTAAACATTAATTTAATTTAATTCATTTTACATATAGTAGGTATCCAACTTTTTCCTATTTTCATAGCTTAAAACTGAAAGCTTTCCTTGTTATCCATATTTGGTCAATGTTATATTTTGTTTAATTAAGTACTTTGCGGCGGTACTAGGGACAGTAAAAAAATATCGATATATAAAAATATCGATATTTAAGTAAAAAACATATCGATATATATGGTCGGTATTTGAAAAACCGATATATTGATACATCGATTCTTATTAACAAGTATCGTTTTTAGTAACTTTTTCGATATTTTAAGGGCTCTATAAATTTTAGACTTTTTTCAACAATACTGGCTGGCATCACCGCATGCATCATATTTTTTACACCATAATCTTTTTTTATGATGTCTAGCGTTGCCATTCCTATTATAGAGCTTCTTGTAAAAGACGCTTTTGTAAAAGAGGTAGAAGAAAAAAAAAATAATACTTTTATTTTAAAGCCACCATAAGGTTTAAACGTATTCTTTTTACGTCTATAATAGCTGCCTTAAATGCTTTATAAAAAATAAGCAATATTATTTGCTCGGAACATAGTAAGGGGGAACAAGTTTCTCCTGCTTACAGATTTGCTAAAAGTAACGGATTGGCAGGGGATCACATAAAGCAAAGAGTAATTCTGATGTCCATATCCGATGAGTACTGGTTTGAATAATATGTAAGCGTAAGGCGATGGCTTCGTAACTTATTTGATGCCATTTAATATTTTGTCGTTTATTTTTTTATAGCTTTAATATGACGAGCTGACAATATTTTTTTTTTTTATTTTAATTGAATTGTTTGCGGAAATAAAAATTTAAAATCATACAATAAGTTTGTACATAAGTATGTATGTATTACCTGTGTTTTTTTTTTAAACTTGAAATATTTCAACAACACTGTTAAGTAAATACGTTTCGATATATATTCGATATATCGATGTTTTTAAAAAATATATATCGATACTGTTAACAAATTTTGATATTTTTTTTCCATTTGCCCATCACTAGGTGGTGCTATATGAGCATTCGGTTTTTTTCTTCAATTTCTGTTTGTATACGTAATCGACCTCTTTAAGAATAGTATATCAGCTATTTCTAGATTAAATTATATTAAAAGAGATGCCTTAAAACTTGGTTTTTAAATATTTATAATTTATATAAATGTCATATCCAAACGATGGTTAAACATCGTGTTTATCCACCCATTATGATATTCATTAAATAGAATTTATTCCTTTGACAATTATAGTCCTAAATAATATGAGGAGATGGATTCGTCAAAATAATTTTAATCTCTTTACGGTTTGATATTGCATTGTTTTGTTTCCAGCAGCATCTAATATATGATTTCTCGCCGATATAGCTGTAAACCAAATCACAATTCGGTTACCATATCCTCATCAAATATATTCTTCAAAGTCTAATGAAATCAAAAAAAATTTTATATTAATACTCATTCAAAATCAACACAAATGTTATACGTAAAATCTAAATGTCTTGATCTTATTAATATTTTGTTCCTTTTGTTAAGCTTTATATCACTTTTTTTTAAATTTTTTTTTATTTCTTTAAAAATTTTATATATTTGAAAAATTATTTAAAAAACAAAAAGTGATCTCAAGCTCAACAAAAGGAATGAATTATATATTACGTTACGTTATGTAAACTAACGTAATTAGTGCCCAGCAATACAAACAATTAATAGTAATCCGGGAATATCCTTAATTCAGAAAATCTTTTATATTGTAAAGTATTAATTGGGGAGTAATATCAGCAATAACTTATATTTTCTTAAATTTAAAAATTAACACTGCTAGCTTTATCAGTAAAAATAATGAAGATGAAATTCTTTATTATTTCTAAAAGTTATTTATCAATAATGACCTTTAACATTGTGAATGTACCAAAATGATTTTTAGACAATTTAACCCAGTACCTAAAATGTAGGAATTGTTTCTATGGTTGTATCTTTAAAAATATCAGGGGCATTTAAGAGGTAATATTTATCTTAACTCTTAAATTAATCTTTAATATTTTGTAGTGACTTCTCAGTTTGTCCGCTCAATATTGTTATTATAAAAAACACTGTTAGTTATATTTGCATCAGCTAAGTTGAGTGTTTTTTTTTTATTTTATTTTTTTACAAGAGTAATAACATCCTTGGTTACGGATACTTCCACATCCATTTTTTGTTGACTGCTGAGTGTTGTCAAGTGTCGTTCTTCTCCTTGTTGTTATTATCGTTGTTTTCTAAATATTTTATTTTTTCTCACATTTTTTCTTTTTCGCTTGTATAATTTAAAATGGTAGCCATGACTAAATGTCACAGAGCTTGGGATAAGCAATATAAACCGCATAAAATCGTCAATCATTATGAATATTTTTAATACAATTTTATTTTTCTCTTCAGTGTTTGTTTTTTTATATTTTTTTTGTTTATTCCTTGTTTAATTCCATATTTCTCTTATACACTCTATAAATGTTAGGAAAATGAATAAGTAACCTTTATTTATCCAGGCGTCCAGTAATTCATTCATTCATCTTTAACTATATAGTGTTTGTGAAGTACTGTAGATTGTGTCATTGAATTAGTTTCTTGTTTTCTCTTAGCTTTTGTTTTGTAAGATTATTGTTATTAAATTATTTTTTTATTTATGTAAATGTTTTTTTTCTCAATTTTCTCTAGCTTCTTTTATTGTGTCATTTACACACAAACATATTGATCAAATTTTGTGACAAAGTATTTACTTAAACATTTAGTTTTAATTTTCTTACTTTTTTAATTAATAGTCACAGTATTCCTTTAAGGAATAGTTCTTTAGTTCACTTTTTTTTTAATAAACCATTTCTGGGGAAAAATTTTTTTCTTCGGACATTTTGCAGAACCACTTAAGTGAAGATAAGCTAATTTTTAGTTTTTTTTTTATAATCATAAAAAAATTTTCTTAATACTTTGCATTTCTGTACATACTAGCTGAGAAGATATCACGTGAAAATGGAATCTACTGTATCAAGTATTCCTTGAACAACTGTTTGTTTGCTTTGCAAAAAATTCGCAGTTTGATTCAAACTACTTTTTAATATTATGCAGTAAAAAATATTTTATATTAAAAAATTTTTAAAAAATCCAAATTTATTTTTTAAATAAAAATAAGCTGCTTTGCCAAAATTCTTCTTTCGAACAAGAAATGTTTTTTCGACAAATTTTCATATAATTACTTTTGGAGCTGCTCCGATGCTCTAATAAGCAGTGACGTTGTCAAGAGATCTTGTATCAAATTAAAAACGATCATGTATTTAATGATGTCGCTAATACTAAATTGTGTCTTGTGCTTATAAAGGCTGTCTTAGTAAGAATACACTTTTCAAATTTAGTGTCAGTGGTAACTCTGAAATTTGGAAGCTATTATATAAGATTTTTACTTTAAAAAAAAATTAAGCCCCTTTCAATATATAACGCTATTTGACGCGTTAAGCAACTGGCACAAAATGTTTCTAAAAATTAACTTTTTCGATAAAGCGCGTACATTAACCATTTACTTTCAAGATATTATGTGCAACAGCGATACTTAATATTTTACTAGTACTTCAAGAAAGTCAGTATTTTTATAACAGAACTAAATTTACAACTTAAATGACACTTATGTTTTTTTCTTTCTATTTTTATTGATCTATGACACTTAGTCAAACACAAATATATATATGATAATTGTATTCACTCCAAATGTACAGCATTTCAATAAACAAATCAAACTATTTTAATTTAGTCTGTACATCCTTTTTAATTCTGTTTTTCAAAGCATAAATTTATTTGTCACATACCATCTCCTTAGAGATAACGTCATAGACGCCACTCTATTTGTATTATGGTAATAACTAAAGCGGTTTTTTAAATTGTGTCCACTTAATCTACTTAACTTAATTTGACTTAATTTTTATCTTTCAAAAACATCATCCCATTTCCTTCTAATAAATCTTTAAGGGTTTCATTATACTATTTTTCGTTCTATTTCATTATCAATTCAGTTTTTAATTTATGCCAGAAAACTCATAGACAATATTTTTGTCACGTCAATTTTTATTACTTTGACTCTTTATCTTTTGTTATCAGAATACAAATATATTTCTTTCTTCTTATTTTCATTATTTATAATAAAGCTACCACATTTATTGATTGAGTGTTGTCTGCCCAGGATTGATAGTGGTAGGGGCGATAGAAGCTAGAAATAACTAAAATTAACTTTAAACAAAAAATATATAAATAAATAAATTGACACCACTCGTTTTTAAGCACTGCTCTATGTGTTGTTGTATAATGCATTTAAATATACTAGAAGTATGTATATGTATATGTATAGTAGGGTGGTTAGATTTTTAGAGCCGATGTTGATTTTTAACCTTCTGTCAGTGCATAGTAAATTTTACATAGTCTGTGCATGGGGTCAACCTGACCCCACATATATTTAAATGCATTTTCTAAGCTTTTTGTTAAAAAATAGTCGTTTCTATTGTTATTTATTAATGAAAAAAAAACTTATTTTATTCAGAATATATAAGATTGACATTAAGATAATTTAAATTATATTATATTACATAAAAAATTAGCCAGATGCATCGTCTGACATGATTTCGTTGTTTTCTTCTTCAAGGGAATCCATTACTTCTTCGTTGACACAGTTTATGCAAACGGTTTTTATATGTGTTGTGCAAGAAGGCTGATTGCAGACATAACATCTTGTTCCTGTTTTTTTATCAGCGGATCGAGGGCAAATGTAACATCTTGGTCGCTTACTGACAGATCTATTCGCCGCTGTTCCTTCAGTTGTTGTGCTCTGTCTTATGTTTATTATATCATATCCAATTTGATGAATAGCAATTTTAACATTTTTTTTCATTGCCCGTGGGTTTGATAATCGGTGCAATATATGATCATTTACCAATTGCATAGCCAGCTCCTTCAAAAAGATTTTACGTTCATTGTTTTTCCGCTGAATATATAGTTGTGGATTAGCACATTTGTACAGATTATAAGCGGCTATACCTGCGATATCAATCATATTAAAAAATAGAACCATTGGCCATCGTTTGGTCTTTCTCTTGCAGGTATAGGTACGAACTAATTTGTCGAGTGTGTCAACACCTCCCTTTGTTTTATTATAGTCCAATATTATGTTGGGTTTATTCGTATCGAGGTCAACAATATCATCATTGTGTAGAGTGGATAGTAACAATACATTCTTGTTTGGCTTCGGAACATAACTTACCAAAGTCAGATGGTTGTCGAAGCAAAATTTAGAAGAATTCAGGTCTCGCTTCTTAATTTCGGCCTTGTTCGTAAATTCTTTAGGTAGATCTGGTTTATTTGAGCGAATTGTTCCAATTATTGTTGTTTTTTTCTGCAACATTTGTTCTGCTAATGGACAGCTTGTAAAAAAGTTATCCATCGTAATAGTTCGTCCTTTATTGATATATGGTGTAGATAATCGATGAACTAAATTTAATGCGTAATCAACCGAACGTATCTCATTCGGTTGTTTGCCTACATAAACTTCTGCTTTCAATGGGTACGAATTCAACGCATCGCAAATCCAAAAAATCTTAATCCCGTACTTGCCTGGCTTTGATGGTATATACTGTCTGAATGAACATCGGCCACGAGTTAATACCAATTGTTCATCTATAGTTAAGAATGATGATGGTTTATAAGGTCCTTTGATATTTGCCAAAAACATATTCCAAACATCATGGAAAGCTGCTAGCTTATCTTCCTTCAAACGTTCTGCTCTAGTCTGATAATTGTCGAAGCGCAGGAATCGTAAAAGCTGCTGCACTCTTTGTAATGACATTGCAGCCCGATAAAAAGGACGATTGTCTAGGCGGTACAATTCATCCAATCTTTCGTCCCAGTTTTTATGAACACCAGCGTATATAAGTATACCAATCAGGGCATAAATTTCATTTGAATTTGTATCATACCAAATACGTGCAGGGTTACTATTTATAGTGTAGAAATGGCGAGCTTTTCTATTTGTTTCGGCCACTATTACATTTATTAATGTCTCTGGAACTAATTTTTTGAATGCGGACAGATGAGTATTTATATTTACAGCTGTTTCTGCAGAAATTCCTTGTCGTTCTCTCAAGATCTGAAAGTCGCGAACTCTGGTTACATTTGGTGGACTTGCTCTCCATTTTCTTTTGTACTTTTTATTTTGCGCGTAATACCAAATTCCTTCTTCTTCCACTTCAGGTTCCTCATCAGTTTCAATATTTTGTACTTCTTCTTCTTCACCAGTTTCTATATTTTCTTCTTCGTTTTCTATATTTTGCAATTCAACAGCAGCTTCATCTGCTGCTAAATCACAATCAGAAAAGTCACTATCAATGTTATCATCTGCTACCTCTTCCTCATCAGATTCGGTAATGCTATCGAAAAGATTTCGAATATCCTGGCTATTTTGTCTTTTTAGGGCCATCTAAATAACAAAACAAATTATTATATGCATAGAAAATTACACTACATAAAGTAACCAAAAAAATATATATACTCACCTTATAATAATAGTTATTTATGTGAATATATTTATAATTATTACAGACAAATAAATTTATAATAAAAACACCTCTATTCATATGTGTTGAATAGAAAACACTGAATGTTTTCTATTTTCAATTTTTGCATTTGAAAAAGAAAGAACTTCAATATATTGTTACACGGGAAATCCCCTAAAACACAAAGAAATTTAAAACTAAATACAAAATGCATAGCAAAATAATTGGGGTCAGATTAACCCCAATGCACCAAAATATGCTTGACTTGCTTAAAACTGTCGTAGCTTAGTCATTTATAATGTTTTTTCGATTATTTTTTTTGCAATGTGTGAGTTAAACATTAGTTGAGGCTTATCTAGTTGCTTGGTATAGTAAGTTGGTGTAAAACCTTATTAAATCACTTTTACAAAGACTGGGGTCAATTTGACCCCTATGCACTGACAGAAGGTTAATAAAACACAAATTATTTAGGAAATTGTTGTCATTTCTTTTTATAATGATAATATTTGTATGGTTCAATTATGTATGGAATAAAATATCAATTAAATGGCCGCCGCGACTTCGGCGGCACACCTCCATTAGATGGTCCAAATTTTCAATGACCATGTTGATCTTCAATTGTTGACTACGATGATGAGTCGAAATTGACTGCTCTCTTGGCAACATTATCGCAAAAAACAGCAATGTTTCCCATTCAGCGAACTAAAATGGCATTCACAGATGTTTTCACATTTCATACAGACCTGTTTTGCTGATATTTAAATCTTTTTCACATTTCTCCCGACTATGGACAAATTTGAACGATTATGTTGACCAAAAGAATTACGAAGTGCACAAAATGCTTTTTGGTTTGAACGCTCATTTTTATAATAAGCCTGAATAACTTTAATGCGTTTCTCGATTGTGTATCTTTCCATGGTTCAAACTGAGTCAGTCTGAAAAATAGAGAAATGTCAAATGAAATGCAGAAAAATGGCTTGACGTTTAGGTGTGGTTCACATTGCACATCGGCCCTTAATTTAAAACCACCCTTATATATATTATGTATGTATGTATGTATTTTTTTTTAAGCAAAAACTTTTGATGCTAGTTAAAGGATAACACCCTGGGTTCAATGCGATATACTTTACTTTTTATTTTCTTTAGTTTTTGCCACCTTTTTTTTTTTGTTGCTCGTTGTTGTTTGGTTTCTGTTTTCTATATCAAAACCAATTTTCTTTACCTCTGATGAAAACAGTTGTGGTCAGATGATAAAATTTTTGTTCTGTTCCATTTTTTCGTCCCTGATATTTTTGTGTTTTCAATCTAATTTTTTGTTTAAAAAATTTCTAAAAATTTTTTGTTTTTACTGATTGTCATCAGAGCTGGAAAAAAGAGATGAATGTGTGTAAAACTGTGTGTCAGTGTTGTTTACACCATGATTTTTGTTACCAAATTTTTTACTTGTTTTTTTTGTTGTTGGTTTTTGTTACGATACTATCGATACTAGTAGTAGTGGTTAGATTGAAGTTCAATTTTTAATTGGTTTGTTTGTTTTTTATTTCATATAGATTTTATTAGATTTTATTTATCAAATTGCTCTTGCTGGTGAGATACTCATTCAGTTTTGTTCAATTCGTGTATTTTTGTTCAAGGATTAAAAATATGAAAATTTTATTGAAACAAAAATCAGTAATTTTGTTATACATAAAGAGAAATTTACAAAAAACCAAATTAGTTCCAAAATTTTTCAAATATTTTTTTACATTAATAAGTTTTACGTTCAATATATATAACGCAAAGAAATGTTTTTCTAAAACTCACAGTTGGTTTTTGTGACCCCAATTATAATAAAAATTAAATTAAATAAATGTATATCAATACTATAATAAAACATACTTATCGCAAGAAACTTATAGTGTTAAATACTTGCGTTAGAATTACATGCTTGTATGCATTTCTATTTAGAAGTATTTTATTTGAGGACTTCTATACATCACTATTTATACTTTTAAAGATATATAGCCACGAATTGAGCTTAAATACAAGAAGTGTTCAATTTAAGACTCAACTGTTGTAAATTTATGTATTTTTGTACTATTTACGTGTGCTACCTAGAGTACGTATAAGGCTTTGCTTTTCCTTTTACAATGTCTACAATTTTCATTTCCAGTACATCAAAGTGTATACAATTATTTGGAATATTATGACAAATGGGGTCGGCTGGGAAGTGTTCGTTTGTTCCTCTATCCTTCTGTGATTGTTGGTTGAATTATATATATAATTATATCTTTTTTATTATAGACAAGAAATAACTTTCTTGTATTTTTACCACAAATACTAAAATTTTTCAGCTCTAAGAAACTTTATAGGCGAGTTTGTTACTATATAATTGCTGATCGGCAAATTATAACCTAAAATAAAAATAAGTAAACATATATATTTATTAGACACAACAAGTTTAACAAGCTCCTAAATAATTTTTGGACATGCCAATGACATCAAATTTTAAGCTGCAGCGGCGAAAATTATGTTTAAGAAAATCTTTTTTTTCGATTTGAAAGTAACTGAAAAGAAACAACCGCTTCAATGTTTCGTAAAATTTTAAAACTAAAAGCGATTAAATCAGCTTCTATGTAACCGAGGGGGCTTGACTAGAAAAATTAAACACTTTTTATGAAATTCGAAATCAATCATGACCTTCAATAAAAAATTGGGTTCAATAAATTTATATATGGGTGCAATCTCAACCTCGTCAATGTTGGTTTCAAAAAGAAGGGCTAGAACAACTAGCGAATAAATTTTTTCTTAAAGCTCTCAATATGGGTATCAAATGAAAGGGCATGGCCGCAGAATACAGTTGACTATGTGATCATTAATAATCAAATATTTGACATTAAATATGGCGTCAAAAAAACCAAAACAAAATAGCATATAGCCATTGGCGTGACTGACAATTCTGGGGGATGCAATGCCCTAAACAGAATTCCTTTCGAGAATTTGTAAAAAACTAACATATAAAATTATTTCTTTTTAAGATTTAAGCAACACACCACTACCACTACTATTTGCTAAAAACATACGGTCTTTATACTCGACTAACCTTAATTTTTTAATGTTTCTTTACACCTAAAATAAATCCATAACTTTGCTATAAATATCTTGTTTAAAGGGCTAATTTTTAATTTTAAGACACCAATGGCCTTCACTAAGAAAAACTCTCACACAAATCCATAACTATAAGTAGTTTTGTACAAATTGTGTATACTCGTATAAAACAGGATATAAGTTGAAATTAAATTTCTTTTTAAATAACAAAAAAAAAGAAACTAAAATGCTATAAATTCAATTTTAATATCCTAACGGATATACATAACGCATAACATTTATATGTATGTGTAATAAGTACGCACTACTACGAGTATAAGTAAAAGTGGGTGTTTGGCCTTAAATACTGTATATTAAAATCATAAAAAATCAAAATGCATAACTTGACAACTTTACATTATATAGACGATACTTACATGCATATGTACATACATATATGTATACATACATATTTATATAGATTTTAGTCTGTAGGTCACTAAGTGAACATAAGGGTGTTTTACACTAAATTCGAGGTGTCGTGTTTTTTTGAGCAACCAGATATCTTACAATTTAATACACTGGGTATTAATACACTGTGTTCAAGATTTTACAACTTGGCATAACAGAGAGGCTTTTAGACCATGCAAACGTTCAGCATACACATACATAATTATATGTGATTGAGCCATTACATAAAAATAAATAAATAAATAAATATAAGATAGGAAAGTTAATTCAAAGTCAATTATTGTAATATATTTTATTATTGAGGGAAGGCAACATAAAGCAACATAAGAGCAACATTTGCAGCTAACAAAAACCACATGCTAGGTACTGTTTATTTAAATAAATAAACAATTTTATATGAGCTTCTTTTCGGTGAAAAACAACCATAGGGTTGCCGACTGGTACCATAAAGTTAATACCAGAGGGTCCAGACCCTCCTCAATGGGTACGCGGTACATAAAAAAATTGTCTAACAGACAAAAAAAAGGTAAACACACAAACAAACCATTTATTTTGTACCATACCGTTGACCTGTTTGAGCAGGGTCTTTCGCTTTCCTCTATAACGTTCAATGATAACATTGTGTCTTTTTCCAGATAAACTATTTGTTAAACGGCTGGTGACAAAAGGGAAATGACGGTCTTTAAAATGAACCGCATCTTCAACTTATTATATGGTGCGTACTTCCAGAGATATGCAACCTAAACCTTTCTTTTTTAAAAGACGAAAACAACTCAATTTCTTTATCTAATTCACATTGCTGTTTCTCATCCAATAAATGAGGATTGCTTCGGTGATTTTCACCTTAAAATCTTTATTCACTTCATTAAGATTAAGTTCTTCTATTTAAAAAACTTTAGGGGCTAAATGGAAAATTTTCCACAATTCTACACCCAAGTAGGCTACCTGTTCTAAATCTTGATATAGGTAAAATGTTATTGGTTCCGTTTTGGGCCTTAAATTGTATATCTATCTCAATTTTTTCTTATAGTCCATGCTGTGGAAAAAACTGAAAATAATGGTTTAAAACCAAATCCTAATTTTTCTACTTACTCTCTTCAACTCTCGAAGAAGTGGTTCAAATTAGGGTAAAATATGAATGATTTTCACATAAAGGTGTCACTAATAAACTGTTCTTCGTTTAAATAATTGCATAGAACGCGTGCATATAAGATAGAGAAAATTTTTTCAGTAATGTTTGTATACATCCCAGCAAAATAAAATGTAGAAAGTAGTGCAAAGTTACATTCTCTAGGTTTCGAAATCAGTAATGCAAAAGCAATCATTTTAAAGAACAGCATTTATGGGAAACTATTGTACATTTAGTGAGGGATAAAAAATGTATTCTATGACTCTGTTGATTTAAAAGTCATCAAAAATGTTATAAACTTTAATCTACTAAATTTTTATTTTCTAATTAAATTTTTATTCGATATTTAAATATGGTTTCTCTTAACATTTACTTTTCTCTTAAACATAATTTTAACTAATTAACGAAATGCCTTAATTTATTAATCTATTATGATTGAGATTATCAACAAATGAGTAGTGAAAAATTAAAATGTTAAACGTTTATCTGCCCTTCTCACTAACTGAGTATAAAGAGTCCGTTTTATGACGTTTTAAATTTCAAATAGACCATTATAAATACTTAGCGTCGTAAATTCTTAAACTCTTTTCGTAAACAATTGTAAAGACATACCATTTTTATTCAAGAAATATACTTGTAGAATTTCATCGCTCTTTGTCATTGCCTGAAAAACCGATTTAGTCCATTTTCAACACTAAATATTTGTAATGTATTATAAATACTTTGGCAAAATTTCGTTGTCGTAGCTATTCCTGTTCGAGCTCTATCATGATTTTAACAGTCGGACGAAAATATCTGGATCGTCCTTAAATGAAACTCAAAAAACATATCCCCCTTTATAGAGTCTAAAATGAGTATTTTGTTGTGATACAATCGGCATGACAAAAAACATACATATCCACACCCTTTTTTTGATGGTGGGTATAAAAAAGTTCAAAAACCACAACTTAATTATATCTTCGGTAGATTTGTGACACAAAATAAAATGACGCGTCACAAATTTGTGTTAGTAATTATTTATAACAAACAAAGTATATATTAAGTACTTGCTTTCTTAAATTTGAAAATCAATCTAATTTTTTTTTTGCTATAACTAAAACGTAACAAATATTAATAAAAACTACAAATAAATATTTAATCGTAATACAAAGCAATTACAGCAACGTTAGTAATACATTTTCATGAAAAAACAATACTAACAACAACTAAGTATGTATTTATATAGTCATTATTTGGCGCATATGGCAACAACAGCAATAATATTATAATACTAACCCACTACGTCGCTATCAACCACTATTATCATTCCTTCAATATTGAAATTATTACTAAGGCAGTAACATTTTGTAACTACAACGGCAACAGTATAGCTACAGCTGACACAACAACTAACAACAACAAGAAAAGAAACAGCACCATCTAACCCTCCAAATTATATACTACATAATATTAGGTTTAGAAAATAAAAGCGGAAAATGTAAAATAGTATTAATGCTGGCAAACATTTCGAAAATAGAATTACAATGTCAGAGAATTACATATTTTTATATGGGAAAACAATAACAAATATTGAAATAAAAACTAAGTAACGGATGTAACAACCATCCACTACGAATGCTACAAGACAACCTACTAAACTCTTTTTCTTACTTGCTGTTTATACACAAGTATTTTGAAGCTTTTTATGTCAGTATGTGTAAAAGTAAAAACGAATTGTGCAACAACAATTGCAGTTACGACTATTCCTAACTATGGTTGTCATAGTCAGTATAAAATACATAGTTGTGGTATAAATCGGGGTATTAGTAATAGTTGGGAATTTTTAAATTGTAGAATTCATTTTAAAAATACCTATTTAATAGCGGACTCAAAAGATATACGTGACACCGACAGCCAGCTGAGCCATAATGACCCCTTCTTTTATATAAATGTTAATTGCATAACTTGGTTTTAATTTTTCGAAAATATCCTTCATTTATATTTAAATATTTTCTTAATTCTTAGTCACAAAACACTAAATATTTTTAACACAAGGAAAACATTAATTAAAAAATGAAAAAAAAAAATTAATAATATTACTAAAATGTAATACTCTGGCTTTATAAAAAAAGTAAAAACTATTTTTGTTATTTCAATAATAGAAGGATTGTGCAGCCACGTCAGGTCATTTTTTCCATTTTTCATATGTTGGTCAACTATGTCGGCATGCGTTCAAAATACAAATATGAAATTTATCAATGTGCCGGAATTCTGAAGAAAGTTGTACAATAACTTTGGGTGCCCTGGTGGAGTGGTGGTCAGTAGTGTGCTGGTCTGCTAGTTTGTGTGTTGCGGGTTCGATTCCCGCCAGTGACTCTGGACGTGTCTGCTTCTCTTCTCTCTTTTCTATTATATTCTTACATTTCTATTCAGGTATCACAAAGGGATCAATATAATGGACCCAAGTGAGCTGCACAACAGCTGCCAGTTCTCCCTAACCTAACCTATACAATTACATTCATATGGGTTTAATGACCGAACCTGCTTGACGTTGTGTTGATAAGTTTATTAGTATATGTTATGGTTTAAGTAAATCAAATAATAGGTTTTATTTCAATTCAAATACTTAAAAGAATGAACATATAAATTTGTACATTTGAAAAACCTTATAATTAAAAATCAATCAGTGCTGGGTTTTCTGATATAAAATAATAAACAAGTATAAAATGTTGTAAGTGTTTCTACTACAATATCTCTCTTTTTTTTAAGAAGTACTGTAGTCTTTTAACCACCCGGGAGGTCGACAATTCCTTTTTGGTCTTAAAATATCTGCAGCCTCAGGTGGTAAGGGTGATATTGTTTCTGCTTCTATTGAATCAGATGTTGAATGAAACGAAGAATCAGGTTCAGTTTGATCAGTTGTATAAGAAACAATTTCAGGATCGTTATCTGCTTGAACTACTTTATCAAGTTCTGATAAAATTGGATCTACTACTTCTGTCGAACCATTTTCTGGTGTTCTATATAAATCAAACAATTCAAATAATACATATGTTGAATTTATGTTCTCCTTAACTGATACAAATCTTTTCTTAATTTGATTTGCATGTGAACGAATTAATTTTAGCTTATGTTTGCCTTTTATTAACACGTTGTAATTAACAGTCCCTACACGTTCCACTATTGAACCAGGTACCCAAATAAACTTGTTATTTCTAAAAATTTGAACAAATATTTTTTCATCGTTTTCGAAACTTTTAGCTTTTGCACCATGTTTCTTGTTGAAAATCGTCTCCTGTCGAACATTACGTTTAATTGGCACTACTTCCTGTGGTTTGAGTAAGTCTAAAGTGGTTTTGATTTTTCGGTTCAGGAACAGTTCTGCTGGTGATTTCGAATCTGTTCTTGGAGTTGACCTATAAGTTTGAAGGAAAATCTCCAAGTTCTCCTTACTTGTCCCCTCTTGTTTAAGTTTTTCAAGTGCACGTTTTAAAGTTCCAACAAAACGTTCAGCTTGTCCGTTAGATTGTGGATGATATGGCGCTGTTCTTAGATGTGTAATACCTCGATCTGTTACAAATTTGTTGAATTGAGCACTTACAAATTGAGTGCCATTATCTGAGACAATAGTATCAGCATCGCCATACCTAGCGAACACTTCATTTAGTTTTGAAATTATGGTCATTGATGTAATATTTGAAATTTCGAAAATTTCAGGCCATTTTGAATAAGCATCAATAACAACAAAATAATACAACCCATTGCAAGGACCAGCAATGTCTATGTGAATGCGTTCCATAGGTTTATTTGCTAAAGGCCATGATTGTAGAGTATGCTTTACTGGTGCAGGACATGTTACAGCACATTGGTGACAGTTACGAACAAAAGTTACAATATCTTTATCAATACCAGGCCAATAAACATGGCTTCTTGCTAAAGATTTCATTCTTTCTTTACCTGGATGCCCACGATGAAGTTGTTTTAAAACACTAGTTCTTAATTTTTGTGGTATCACAATTCTTTCATTAAACATGAGACATCCACGAACCACACTGAGTTGATCTCTTCTAATATAAAAAAGTTTGAGTTCTGATGATACGTTGTTGCCCCAACCATTGTTGATTGCTGATATTACTGACTGTATTGTTTTACATCTGTTTGTTTCCTTTAAAACCATGTTAAACGTAATTGGAAATGAGTTGAAATGATCGTTTAGAGTTGCTGAACATTCTTCTTCTAACATAGTACAGGCAATTACTATATCTTCGTCAGGTTTCATATTGGTATCAATGAGTCTTGATAAAACATCAACACAACCAAAATCTTTGGTATTAATGTATTCAATTTTGAAATCATACATCATGAGTGTTAACGCCCAACGTTGTAGTCTATTTGCCGCAAACGCTGGAATACCAGATTTTTTTCCAAATATTTGTAAAAGGGGTTTGTGATCAGTGCACAAAATGAATTGTCTCCCATATATATAACGATGAAACTTCTTAACGGCAAAAATCAGTGCAAGACCCTCTTTTTCTATCTGAGAATAGGCCTTCTCTGCTTGAGTAAGCGTACGTGAAGCATGAGCAATTACTTTTTCTGACTTATCTGGATATACGTGACATATGAATGCACCAATACCTTTACCTGATGCATCTGCTGCAACCTTGATGGGCAATTTTGGATTGTAATGTGTTAACAGTAAATCTGAGCTTAAAAGACTTTTAAATTTTTCAAAAGCTTTTTGACATGCAACAGTCCACTCAAATTTGACGTTTTCTTTCAAAAGATTATCAAGTGGTGTTCTGAGATTGCTCATTTGATGAATATATTTACCATAATAATTTATTGATCCAAGGAATGATCTTAGTTCTGATATATCTTTTGGTGGTGGTAAATTTATAATGGCTTTTATTTTGTCAGGATCTGGACGTAAACCATCTTGTGACATTATGTTCCCAAGATATTTTACCTCTTTGGTGAAAAATTTGCATTTCTCAAATTTGATGTGAAAATTGAATTCACGTAGTTTCTGAAGAACTTTGTTGACGTTTTCCAAATGCTTTTGAACTGTAGATCCCCCAATTATGATGTCATCTATATACGCTGCAGCATCATCTATACCTATGAGCATTGTATCCATGATTTGTTGAAACGCGCCAGGAGCACTTTTAACTCCAGGTGCTAGACGATTAAATGTATAAAGACCTTTATGTGTGTTAATGGTAAGTAATTTCGCTGAATCTGATGTGACTTCTGTTTGTAGATATGCATCCGAAAGATCAATGTGTGTATATAAACAACTATTGGCCATTTTTGCATATAAATCTTCTGGGCGATGAAGAGGGTATTTATGAGCTTCCAAACTTTCGTTCAACCCAGTCGAATAATCCCCACAAATACGGATTTTTCCATTTGCCTTTTTTACAGCAACAATGGGTGCTGCCCATTCAGAGAAATCGACAGGTGAAATTATTTTCAATGAATATAAACGATTAATTTCCTCTTCAATTAATGGAAGCATGGCGTATGCCACAGGTCGTTTTGCTCTAAAAATTGGTTTAACATCTTTCTTTAGGTGTAGTTGAACTTTTAATTTCGTGCATTTTGCTGGAGTATCTTGAAATATATCAGCAAAATCTTTTTTTATTTTCAGTAAGATATCTGAGCTGACTTCATCTTGCCTCATTTGACTGCAGATTTTGTTTAGCGGTTTTTCCCAAATGCGAAAGATATCACATAAATCTGTACCAAAAATTAAAAGCGTATCAATTTCTACAACGGAAAAACTACAAAGTTGTACTTCACCTTTAAGTTTGACTTGACAGTCAAACTCTGCTAACAGTTTAATTTTGTTATTAGAAGCACTCGTTACGTAACGATTATTGAATAGCTTTCCAGGTTTACCCATTTTAAGCCAAAGTGACTTTCCAATCATTGATATATCTGAGGCGGTGTCAACTTGAAGTTTGACATCAAACCCAGGATTACTTTGAATTAACGGTAGAAGTTGTATATTGACGTTAACATATTTTCGCCTTGACGTATGTGAAACTTTGTTAATTTTTACAACATTTGATTGTGGAGAGTCTGATTTTCTCTTATGATTCTTGTTTTTCTTCTTGTATGTGAATTTAGTTTGATAAGAACTGCTTTTACCTGAGGTTTTGCAGTATCCTTCTTTATGGCCGACAACATTGCATTGACTGCACTTGTGGTTGATGAAATTACAATACTTGGAGTAATGCATTAAACCACAATTCCAACATGGAGTTTTAGGAATGTTCTTTTTATCTTCTTGTTTAAATTTTGATTTAGATTTAATAGTATTGACGGATGTTGTACTATCTTCGACCATAGCAGCATCATGTTTCAAATTCATCATTCTCTGAGCTGCTGTTACTAACTTATTGACTGTCTGACTCGAATCATCTTCCAAAATTGACAAAGACTTCATTCGAACCTCTATATCTGAGTGAGATTGCAATCCACACACAAAAATTAGACATTTAAATTGATCAGCATTAATTTCTGATAATTTAAAGCGTTCACATAATTCATTTATTCGAGCTGCGTAAGACACTAAATCCTCTTGAGGGTTTTTAACTGTTTGGAAACACTTATACCGCACACTAAACATAGATTCTTGCACACCAAACATTTCTTTTAATATCTTGATCGTTTCATCAAACGAAATATCCCTTACATTCTTGGGAAGAATGTATGCGGCGTATTTACCATAAGCGACAGTATTTAATTTCCTCATTAAAAGTCTTACACGAGCTGCGTCATCCAAATTTTTACCATCCACTAGGAATACATCCTCATGACGGCTGTACCAAACATTGAAAGTAATTGAATTTGTTGGGTCAAAAAAAAACTCGGAAATTGAATTTGATAATTTGTCCATCAATTGTTCTTGGCTAATTGAAACTCCCATAGACAATCTTGCTAGGATTTCTCCTTGCTTCTGTAGTAACTCCAAAATTTTAGGATCAGTTGCCATTATCCTCGTCGCCACAAATATGTTATGGTTTAAGTAAATCAAATAATAGGTTTTATTTCAATTCAAATACTTAAAAGAATGAACATATAAATTTGTACATTTGAAAAACCTTATAATTAAAAATCAATCAGTGCTGGGTTTTCTGATATAAAATAATAAACAAGTATAAAATGTTGTAAGTGTTTCTACTACAATAGTATACATATTTGATTTTATATAAATTTTAAAATTCTATTAATTGGCACTTCAAGACCTTCAGTTTGTACAAAAATAATCTAATTGTCAGACTGCAGTGAAACCTTTTAACTCAATAAGTACACAAATTGAACAAATATCAGTTTGATCCCATTTTTATCTTATTATTTCCATAAATAATTCCATATTAATTTATAATGGTGAAAACAATATTTGATATTTTATGAAAGCGAATAACTTTCAATTGATAATATATATTTAATTCTGAACCCACTTTAAATGCTCCACTGGTACTTTTTTCAATCCGCTTACTATACTGTATGGTTGTTGTTAGTAATTTCCATTAAACAATTTTGTGAAATGTAACAATTTCATTTACAATTTATTCTGTATTGATTTTTACAGTGGGAAAGTAGTACAATTTTTGCAAAATCAAAAATAGTTTTTTTTTAATGTATTTTCTCTTCAAAATAATAAAAAAACATTCATTGAAGGTAAAATGTTCAGATGGTTTTTTAAGTTTTCAAAAAAAATTTTAGATTAAGATGTAGGAAAATTCCTTCAAAATAGTATAGTTTTGATTTTTTTATTAATATCGTGAGCATAAATTGCGTAACAAAAAATCAACTATAACCCCTTACTTTGATAGCGCAATTCTTACTATTTATTGAATGCTCAAATTCTGTTTTTATAATTAAATATTTTTGCTTCAATTTATGAAAACTTGTATCTTGATTCAATTTATAAAATAAAATAAAAAATAGAGTAAGGATATATCGGTCATAAATTATCTATCTAAAACCAATATCAATGCTAGTGAGTTTCAAAAATTAAGATTCATAAATTCAGAATTTGCAAAAATTAACCTAAAGATAATAAAAATAAAGTAGCGGGTTAACAAAGAACATCTTAATAAAGTTCAATTTTGTTTTTAATAACAGATAATACAAAAACAATGTAAGACTGTTGATTGAACCATTATTTTTAATTGTGTAAGAATATTGTGGGTTTTTTTTTCTGATTGGTATTACATAGACCATTAGCATATCGAATTTTTAATTTTAATTTTGTGTTCCCAGTTTTATTTTGTTAACCTTTGTGTCTGCAACCAAAAAATTTTCGGTAAACATAGATGGTTCTATACCCGGGTAAGTCGTATACTTTGCAAGGGAATTTGTTCAGATTAAACCACTATTTTTTGTTTTTTTCATCAAATTGAATGATTTGCATCCGTATTTCTGTATGCTTTTAAAAAGCGGATTTCCATTCTTTATCTTAGCTCGGTTGTTTGAACTATAAAGCAGAGTGCTAACAATTTGATAGCAAATCAAATTAGTTTTTAACCGTTATATCAGATTTAATAATGGTAGTTCCCGCGAGCACCGTAAAGATAAGCAGCAGCCATATCTGAAATATTGCTGATGCTGATTTGAAACCTATAGAACAACTATGTGGCAGAAGCCAACACAACTGTTTTTGAGCAACTTTATTCCTTTCGTGGTTGCACAGGAATTACGCAGTATAGTCATTCAAAATCTGCGAAATATGGGATAAAGGTTTGGCAGGTTTGTGATTCTCTTACATCTTATCCACTCAGTGGACAGATATATACTGGCTTGGCGCTTTCTGGAGAAAGGGAAAAAACCAAGGTGAACAAGTAGTCAAAGATTTGTGTTGCAACCGTTTTCATGGAAGTGAAATCAACATCGTCTATGTGTGAAGAGAAATAGAATCTTCAGTCTTTGGATTTAGCAACAACATTAGTATGTTTTCATATATCAAAAAAAAAAAATCGGTTTTGCTACTATCTACATCTTATTATAATACCGAGGTTGGAGTTGAAAAAAAGAAGCCAGTAATAATACTGGATTATAATAAAAGCAAAGGTGGATATAACAACATGGATAAATGTCTGTGCGAATATATGTCAAAGAGGAGAACAAATACATACCCCATAGCGTTTTTTATAATATTATTGACGTAGCTGCATTTGCAGCTTTTGCCATTTATATGGAGAATAATCCCAGTCATAAATCCTCAACGAGCCGAAAAAGACTGTTTCTTCAAGATTTAAGTACACAGTTAGCTATTTACGCAATTCAGAGCCGCTCAGAAAATCATCATATTATAAGAGAGCCTTTATTTCGCAGTGGAATAGAATTCATTTTGGGCCAAACAGTAGAGTCTTATTAATATTAAAATGGTAAAATAAAGCTTGAATTGGTTTAAATTAAACATTCAAATAATTATTTAAATTTTTTTTGGACTCAAAAAAGTTTTTGAATTGTTCTATGCTTACCCGGGTAATTCGGATGTATGGTTAAGGGGTAAATCTCAAAAACATTTTGTAAATTTTTTCCAAAAAAATATTTTTTTAAATTATTTCATCTGATGTTGAAAACCTATATTTTAGGCACATATTAAAATTTTCAAGTCGATACCTGATTAGATAGCGAAAATATATTGAACGGAACATGTAAGTGGTTGTAGACATAAGGGTTAAAGCTATTTCAAATACCGGTTTTTATAAAATTTATTAGAATTATTGCAGTATTAATCGAAAACACTTTGTCAAAAAGTGCCAGTCTACATTAAACTACATTTATCTGAATGTTAATTCGCAGTTTTATTTTCTCTGAATAAAATATCAACTTTGTATAATGTAAATTTTAATTATGAAAAAAAATACCATCGATGCATAATTGAGTTCTTAAATATGCGTTTTGCATAACTTTATGTAAAGTTCCTAACTCTGTTGCCCTGATCCCTGATATGTGCTCTATAGTTTGGTAATTATTAACATATAATCGATATAACCTTATAAAAACAATTTGGCAGGTAAAACTGGTGAACTTGCTGGCTAATTTAAATCTAAATTTCTTAAGATAATTCGGTCAGCAAGTTTCAAAAAATTAATACTGTACCACTTTAGTGTGTTGATTGGTCGTTAAATTTTTTGGATTAATAATATCTAAAAAATTAAAAAGTAACTATAAACAAAAATGTGACTTTTGGCCCTACTTGTTATAATTATAATTAATAGCGCGTAACCACAAAATAACATTAGGAGTAAGTGACCAAGCGAGGTATATGTTCCGAGCGACAAATAAAAAAATTATTGAAATAATAGAAAAATACTTGAGACCTGTATATTCGGACGTGCCGAATCTAATAACATCCTTCACCGTCATGTACATAGGTGTAATGACGACATCGTAGCTTAGCCTAGATTATATATTTCATGTAACATACTATTTATAGTTTTCTACGCCATATTTGATTTTGAATGTTTATAGTTAACTGAATTCTACTAGTCAAGCCCTTTTGTTTCAGACGCCATCTCGAATGTTTCATTTTTTATGGTTACTATATTGTACTGTTCGAGCGTTTTTATTTGATCCTATATTGTGCGGGTTAAAGGGAACAAAGTTATAGCTATATAGGTAAAGTATTTGAGAAATAAAATTTTAAAACACCGCTCCCCCAGAATAATATTTGTTTTAACTCTAAAAATGACAGCCATAAGAAAAATTGTCACATTAAGACCACTATTATTATGATGTATATAACTAAATGCATTTATATATTTTATTTTTTATTAGTCTGTAAGGAATACTGTTCTTTAGACTTTAATAAATAAATAAATGGATTGTAGAGATAATTTTTTACAAAACAATAATATAATAAAGACAATCTATTAGTGATGACAACATCTATAATCGCAAAACCGAAATGATACCGCAACTTTATACATGACCATCTTAGCTTCTCTTTGTAGCAGTTGAGAAAACTTTGCATAAACTCCAACAGTTGAGTCATACTAGAATATTTCAATAAGATTTTTGATACCCTGGTGCAAATTTTTAGTACTCTTTTACGTATATTATATTTTTTTTTATGAATATTTATAATATCATTAATTATTTGCTTAATTTACTTTCTTTTTAGGTAAGTTGTTTAAATGTGATGGAATAATTTATTTATTACCTAGAAGTTAATGTAAGTATTAAAAATTTAATTATGATTTTTATTATAATTATGGATTTTTATGCGTTTCTTATGTACAGTTTCTATAGTTAAATAAAATCTAATAAGATATACAAAAATAACAAACGTTTTGCACGGGTAGTTTCTTTTAGTGGAATTACGTTGTTATTAAAGCTTGTTTGAAATAGCGATAAGATAAAGAAGTTTTGTCTGAATGGTGCCAATTACTAAATATTATACTATAATCTTCTAAAGCATTTTAAAGCGCAAAGTATTAAGGATTATTTAGAAGTAATCACTTTTTTATCACCACATCTTTAAAACATAAATAATTAGTTTTTAAAATTTAAAGTAAACATAGTTTTTGGTCCCTTTTATATTTAACAAAAAAGTCTTAGAAAATTGCAGAAATGTAATTAATTTTTAAAATTGAGCGGTAGTTTTTATACAATAATTTTCAAAGACTTAAAACGTTATTTATTAAATGATTTTTGACAAATCCTTAACTCTGCACAAATATGCAGAAAAAACTCGTTTATTAGTTGGTATTACAAAATATTACCACTAAAGCATACTGTATTTTTTATACCCGCCACCAAAAAAATGGTGGGGGTATATTCATTTTGTCATTCCGTTTGTAACACATCGAAATATCCATTTTAGACCCCATAAAGTATATATATTCTGAATCGGGGTTTGATTTTATGACGATCTAGCTATGTCCGTCCGTCTGTCCGTCTGTCCGTCTGTTGAAAGCACGATAGAGGTCGCACCGAAAAAGCTAGGGGGCTCAAATTTTGCTAGAATCTTTCTTATAGACAAGGTTTGTTTAATATTGAAAATGGGCTAAATCGGAATATTAGGAAGAGAGTTATAGCTCGAAAAGCAAGAGTAGCTCGTAAAAACCGTGTCCTACGAACATCGGAAAAAATGGAATTGTGTCCAAACGGATTAACGTAGACTCATGAAACTTCGAATATATATTTCCTGGGTAAAGACAATATTTTCCCCCAAAAATTGTCTAAATCTATGCATTAGGAGAGGAGTTATCGATCAAAATGTACGAAAATTTATACCGCACAGTGTATTTTTCGGTATATTTAAAAACAAAAACGTCATAAAAGCAACAAAATTTGATGTACGACTCTGAAATTTTGCACACTTTGGTTTTTGGTGAGACGCTTTTTTGTAACGGAAAATCAATGTGCCACGCCCACTTTTACGCCCACCTCCCATATAACGTTTTAACTAAAATTCATATAATTTCTCTATTAATAAAGATTTTGGAATAATAAAGGCCTATATTTAAACACCTCAGTTGTACTCATTGGCAAAAATAACTTTGACACGCCTACTATAACGCCCACTTTTCACGTTATCTACCGTTAATGAAATTTAAAAGCTCATAAAACCGCTAAAATTAGAGGTATGATGATAAATTTTGCTACGTCTATCCCCCTAGGCAATTTCATTACTATGCCAAAAAATTAAGGTGCCACGCCCTTTTTTACGCCCACCTCCCATATAACGTTTTACCTAAAATTCATATAATTTCTCTATTAATAAAGATTTTGGAATAATAAAGGACTATATTGAAACACCTAAGTTGTACTCATTCGCAAAATAACTTTGACACGCCTACTATAACGCCCACTTTCACTTTTGAATTGTGTCCAAACGCATAAACGTAGAGTCATGAAACTTCGAATATATATTTATCGAGTCAAAAGAATATTTTTCCCTGAAAATCGCTTAAATCTATGAATTAGGAAAAGAGTTATAGATAAAAATGTACGAAAATTTATACCGCACAGTGTATATTTCAAATTCTGAAATTTTGCAAACATGGCTTTTTGGTCAAAGTCTTCGTTATAACGGAAAATAGATGTGCCACGCACACTTTTTTCCTTAAAATTTTATAAAAATATATTAGTCATATATATTAGCATTTATTCATCTTACACTGCGACATTTATTGTACTGTAGCTAAATATAAGATAAAGATGATAAGATAGATGACTCTACTAGCAACTACTAGATGGCATGCTAACAACTTATGCTTATGTTCTCCTTAAGTTATGCTCTATTAAAAATGCGAATTTAGGAAAATTTTGACCTAAGTCAAAAAAAATTATCTCTAAACATTATAAACAATTTATTTTCATGTGCTAATGGCTAACAAATTTTAAAATTATACAAAACTTATTTCGTTTCAAAATCTTTTAAAAGCAAAATGTTATAGAAGTTTAAAAATCAAAATCTTACTAATAAATTTCCCGTTTTAGAAAAATGCAGAGAATGTATATTTTAAATCACCCTGTGGCCCTTAAAATTTAACTTTCTTCCTCTTAAATTCATGTAAATTCTCTATGAATAAAGATTTTGGAATACTAAAGGACTATATTGAAATATCTAAGTTATGTTTATTAGCAGAAACTTTATTGACACGCGTATTTTAACGGCCACTTTCATTGAAAGACTAAATTTACGAAAACATTTTACTAGCATACCGAAGTTATAATGGGTGGTTTAATTTTAAGGGATTATGTTGATTTTGAATAAAATTATTATGAAATTATTATCATTTATTTTTATAATGATAATATTTGTATGCTTCAATTATGTATGGAACAAAATATCGGCCAAATGGCCCCTCAACCTAGTCGGCACACCACGATCCGATAGTGCAAATTTTCAATGACACTGTTGATGCTCGATTGTTGGGCACGATGATGAGTCGAGGTTGCTTGCTCTTTTGCCACGTTATCGTGAAAAACAGCAATGTTTCCCATTCAACGAACTAAGATGACATTCACAGATGTTTTCACATTTCATACAGACCTGCTTTGCAGACATTTAAATATTTTTTACAATTCTCACGATTGTGGTCGAATTCGAACGATTATGTTGACCAAAAGAATCACGAAGTGCACAAAATTAATTTTGATTTGAACGCCCATTTTTATAAAAATCTTTAATATTTAAAAGCGTTGCTCGATTGCGTATCTTTCCACGGTTCAAATTGAGTTAGTCTGAGATTGAGAAATGTCAAATGAAATACAAGAAAATAGTTGAAGGTTACATGTGGTTCACCTTAAACATGGGCCCTTAAAATTTAACCACCCTCTACAAAGAAAGTGATACATATTTTATTATAAAGAGATTATTCTATAGCGATTAACAAAATAACAAAAAATATTGTGCTTTAAATGTACACAAAATTGGTGGTGGGTATGAAAGATTCGGCACAGCCGAATATAGTGCTCTTACTTGTTTTTCTCTATAAAGATTTTATTTTTTACCTGATATACAAATAAGCAAATATTATTAGATTCATTATTAAGTTGTTATTTGTTTCCAATTGTCAAAAAGTTCACCTTTAGAGAGAATAATATTTTAATGTTTCATCATAACCAAAATATTAACTTAAACAACTTTTAATTAAATATTTTGAAACTCTTAACTTGAGTTCTTAATTGTAATTATTTGGTGTCGCCCTGAAAAAATCTAAAGTTTTAATGCTTAACCATTGTATTGTAGCATTTTAACTAACTAACAACAAAGAAAAAAGAAAGTTTGGCGGTAAAAATACTTACGGCTTGGTAACCCTATTTTCTATATACAATTTGTATATAAGATTAAAACTAGTTTGGTATTTGCCGCTTGTTCTGGCAACAAAAAACTATTCGTTTTCTTCGCACATAATACATAAATAATTTTGTGTATTTTTTGTAATTGCTTTCTTTTGTTGTTGTATTGTATTGTTGCTTTATATATTTATATTTAAACAATGTATGGAATAAAAAAAAAAGAAAAAAAAACCAACAACAACATTATAAAATCACTTTCCGTTACATACTTGTAGAGGGCGTTTGAGTATTTTTTATATGTTCGTATTTGTTTTTTGTTTATGTAAAGTGTAAGTGTTAGTATTGGTGACTGTCGGTGTGTGTAGGTTAATAGTTAACACAGTAAATATAGCAACAATGTTCTCCACTAATACTTATATACTCGGTTGCATGAGGCAACAACAAAAGCCGGAAGCTGACGAAATATTCAAAAAGCCGATGCTTTTTACTGCGCTTGCTGCAACAACCAAATGAAATTGTAATATTACATCGCATATACATACGATACATAGACTTATTGCATGTTGCTTTCAACTGGGCAGATTCTTGGTCTCAAGCGAATGGAGGGAACTTGAGCATATAGTGAAAAAATGAAGGAAAAAAGTTGCAAAATACTAACAATTTAGTGTGTTTGTTGCTTTCACCCAACCCTTTCATACGTTCATTCACTTACAATACTTAAGGAGCTTTAGTTTTCTGTTGCTGTTGGAATTCTAGCGCGCATTATTGACACCCAACAATTGTAGAAACAACAACAATAAGAACATCACGATCTTATCTGTGTATGTATGATAGTATGTGCAATTGTGTAGGTGTCTGTTGCATTTACTATAGTTACTTGTTTGTTGGTGTCAGTATTAAGCTGCTGATGTGGCACTGATAATGTCAGTCTATTGTGGTTGTGGCTGTTTGTATGCAGCAGTTTTGGGATACAGAATTTATCCTGGTATTTTATACTTTTTTTTATATTTTTATTTTAAATTAGAAATTTTGTTTTAAGTTTTGTTTTTTTTTTCATTAAATTTTTGTGTGTTTGCTAGTAGTTTATGCCAACTAACACAGCACATACATTTTGAAATTTATTGTTTAACCGCTTGGGGAAATCTAAGCGAAAGTTTTTTATTAAAAGCAAAAGAAAAAATTATATTAAATTCAGTTTGTTTGTATAAAATATTTTAGCATTTGTTTATTTCCAAATTGAGATTGTTTGTGAATTTAATTTTGAAAAATTCTTTAATTTGCAAATGTTAAATTCTACAGAGGTTTTCAAGCATTTGCTTTAACTTTTTTTTTATAATTCTCTTATAGTTTTTTTTTAACTTGCATACATACAAATATACGCTTATGTACATACTTATCTAAATACATAGAATAGCTTATGTGTATATTATAATATATAAGTACTACATATACGTAAAATAACTAAAACTAAATAGTTAAAAGCTTTATGTGGTTTAGTTATAATTTGTCAAAAGTTTTTTTTTTTATTTTGTTTTTTCATGTGTTTTTTGTTTTGGGATACATACGAAAATTTTAGTTTCACACAACTACAAACAACAAACAAATTAGAAATCAAATATTCATACACTTTAATACCCACACTAATAAACATTATCTTTATATACCAATAGTTATTAACAAATACATGTAAAGAAAACTCTGCTGCTGCCTTAAAGAAATTTTTGCTAAAGTTCAATTGTTGTCCTTTGTGCAAATATTTAATAAATTCTTAATTTGCTATAGTAGAATTTTCTGTGTTTTAAAGTTTTTATTATTAGCACATAGTTTTACATATAATTTTGTGGTGTTTTAATTTTGGTGCCTGATGAAAATGATTAATGAGTATTTTGTTGCGAATATTAAATTTTAATTACATATTTAAAATTTATTAAAATTTTTAATGTAAAACTTGATTAGTCATTAGTCTTTTAGTGATCAATGTAGGGATTGAAGGTGTTGGCTTTTTTGTGTACACTTGGGTAGAATTGTTTACACATACACATTTATTTTATTTTTTAAATAGAAAAAACAATGTATATTTTTGAGAGATAATTACATAGAAAATGGATGATGTACGTATGTATGTGTGATCTATTATTTATGGTATAGGTATATGGCCTTGAGTTTGTTAAAAATTAAATTCTATAATTTGAGTCAATTCTTCTACATTAAAATTTATTTTAAATATAATTGTTCATTTTACATCCCCGCATTGTGTTCTGTATCGTCTATTGAAATACAAATTTAGTTTATTTACTTGTGAACACAATTGGTATTGTATCGGTGCATGCTTATATTCCTAAATGTCAAACTATATTATTTATAATTTAGTTATTGATAAAACCTTACTTCTGCAGAGCTATAAAAAATATCTTGTATCCAAGAATATCTTGAATAAAAGAAATTAGCTGAATATTTAAGGGACATTTTTTTAATATATTTATTATTGTGGAAGCAAAACAAAACACACAAAAATATTTTTTGGACTCTACCAAAAATTGTAATATTCCACACCTGTATGAATAAAATATATCAATTTAAAAACATATAAAATTAAATTGTATTGGTATACAAAATATTTAGCTAATAATATATATAGTGTAGAAAAGTGTATACAAATTTTTTCAAAAATCTGACTCGTTTAGAAATCCCGTTTGGTGCGGAGCATTTTTGAAGCGAAATCACCTTAAAAAGTATATTTATAATATTTGTATGAATAAACGAAAACCCTCGCAGCAGACGTAGTGTGAATTCGTACATGTGTGTATAAGCATAAAATAATATAACAACTACAACAAAAACATACTCTGTTTGTACCATCATATGTTTTATTTATTTATTTTAATACTAACTTGTGCCCGCGACTTCGTCTGCGTAGTTATCGACTACGACTTCGCGTTGTTATCGTGATAAAAAAGCCTATATGTTAATCTAGGTTGTTATCTATCTACGTGCCGAATTTCATTTAGTTCTGTTCAGCCGTTTTTGCGTGATTCAGTAACAAATATCCAAACATACAAACATTCTCATTTATTTTATTAGTAGGATTATTGGTAAACTTACAAGAGTTCATATACAATATAACTAATGGACACTTATTAAAATTGTTATCTTGAGTGATCTTGTTTGGCTTTTATAACATCTGTTTATGTTGGAATGTTGTTTCTTAGGTAATTTTGTTACACTCCCCCATTGAAGCCTTATTCTGAGCTGAAACTGACCTGATATTACTTTTTATAAGGTTACGTTTCAGAACATACTATAAGGTCTCTTACCAGCTTTGAATTACGTATTGGATTATTGTCTTGCAGCAATACATAAATAATTCTCACCTTGTTTCGGCCATAGTTTTGTTAATGAACCTCAGCTTGTCTACTCTATTTGCGGCCAAATATCCCAAAACTATAACCGAGACGCCTCCATGTTTTACGGTTTGTTTAATTAAAATTGGATAATTTGTGACCAAACAACACCTTCAAAAGCCAGAAGATTATATTCGTTGGTGAATATTACACGTTCTAAAATTTTTAATCATTTGTGTGTATATTGTAATATTTTAGGGTGCATTCGAAATACCTAATAAGAGCATTTAGAATGAGCATTTGCTTTTCGTTTTTATTGTTATAAACAAATTTTGTTATTATAATCTCAATTAAAAGGGTTTTTTTTTCCAAAATCTTTGCCAGCAATGAACCGATAAACTAATATCTTTATTAATATTTTTGTATGCATTTCTTAGAGGGGAGTTAAACCAATGACTCACGAAGTTATCTGAAAGCTTAACAGATTTGACCTTGTTTCGTAATTCATAGGCATACCTTGTTTTTTGCTCATTATCAAGCGGTTAGTTAGCTAAATTTTGAAATTTTGAATTTCTTATTGGTACTACGAACAATTTAATGGGATATGTATGGACATTAAAAAGTTTAATTAAACACTAAAACGGACAGACAGATGGACAAATAAGCAAATGGGTATTAAGTATAACCATGGGGATTCAGAATATATAGAGGTAGGCAGAACAGGCAGCTGTTGTACAGCTCACTTGGGTTCATAATATAGATCTCTTTGTAATACCTAAATAGAAGGAACATTATAGAATGGAAGAGAAGGAGAATCAGACCAGTCCAGAGTCTTTGGCGGGAAACGAACCCCCAGACTAGCAGACCAGCACACTACAAACTTGTCCACCGGGGTATCCCGGTAGAAGTGGTAGAAATTACAAACGATATAATAAGTTTATATATACTATTCCGTGGTATTCACGTCATAACCATGTGCTTGCCCTGTGTCGTTGTTACATATTTATTTAATTACAATGTGACTTAAAATTTAACTTCAATTTTAGTAATCATTAGGCTGCAAATAAAGGCTATTACTGGCTAGTGAATGAATCAAATAATTACGCACAATTCCAATAACATGAAAATATAATGTCTACAATTTTACTCAAATAAATGTATCGGCAACAATTTTATACTTATTGTTTAAAGAAGCCCCCCTCTTATTATCGTCAAGGTTATAAGACTTGAAATTTAAATTGTAAAATAAAATAATAAAATAACTCGGTTAAATTTACAATGCATTTTCATAATATTCCTAAATTTCATTAAAGTTTAAGCAAAATTCGCATTTTTATTAAAAGCTTCTTATGCGGTAATGCTTTATACAGAATTATGATGATTTTTAAGTAAAAATAAATAAATTATCTTTGTCCGTATTAATTTTTATTTAGTAAAATCATTTTATAAAAATAACGAGATTGAAAAATTTATTAATATCTTAACAATGTGTTTTTATTTTTGGACTTAATTTACGGATTTACCGAACAATTTTACATGAAAACTAGCAGGCAAAAATAGTAAATTGAATTTCTTTTCAAAAATTTAATAAAATTACCTCATAAAATCATCACATATTTTCAATATTCGATCATAACACACACTAAAAGTTTTCTGTAAAGCTGATTACCGAACGACCTCATTTGTTACGGGTGGTATTTTTTGTGGCATTTAATAAATGTTGAACATTTTATGCACAACATCTATTTGTTTATTGTATATGTACAAATTACAAATAAATTAAATATTATCTTTTGTGCAAAATTTATTTAGTTTCCTGATAATAAATGGAAATACTCACTCGCAAACAAAAGCACACTTGTACATAATCAAACGTGTAGATACCATCATACATATTTATGTAATGTTGACATATGTATGTTGGTGTGGTGTAATTATCCTATTCTTATATTTACATATAATTTATTTAAGAACTTATTTTAATATGATGAACAAATACACATTAATATGTATGAGCGTGAAGTTGTTGCTGTTGTTGAATAATCGTATTTTTATACCATACACTGCTAAAGGTTGAAAGCATATTACTATTTGTGCTAATGTGTTTTTTTTTTTCTGCATCCCATATGAGTCCAACAAAGGGTGTGCGCTGCCCTTCCACATGCTTTTTAATTGAAAATTTTTATTTTTGTCTGACTCTTGGTGTATGAAAGACAAATACAGTTAGCAGTTTTGTTAACATGTAGTTTATTCAAGCTTAGACAAATCCTGTTCATCTGTCTATAATAAATTACCAATATTCTATGGGAATTTAACTTTAACATATACATCGTCTACACAAAAATTCAACAAACAAATTGTTTGTAAACACATACTTATAGAAGATAACTGAATTTTGTAACGGTTCCTTTAAATATTGTATTGTAGGTTGTAATATGTTCGAGTTTAACCGTTTTTAACTGTTTTACTTATGTTGTTGTTTTTGTGCTGCTTTTGATATTGTTGTTATTGTTTTTGTTGTGATGATGCGTGTCTGTTTAAGTCTGAATAATTAAATATCCTTGACAACCTGTAATTTTCTTTTTTTGCATTTGTGTATACACATGTAGCCGTACAAGTTATAATAGTGAATGTAATACAATTCTATTTGTAGATATGTATGTATATGAGTACGTTATTCCATAAACTCATGCATGTACGTCATAAAGAGTCATGAGTTTTCAAAAAACGTACTAAAGCGATATGTGAGCAAAAGAGATAATAAATATAAAGTTTTTAAATGCATGCGAGAGTAAAGAAGAAAAACATATATTTAAATGAAATTACTGCTTGGAGAGTAATTAGCAAAAAATATTGCTAGTACGTGCTTCAAACTTAATGCAAAAGCTACACCACCAACAGCAATTGAAAGCAAAACGAAAAAAAAAGTTGATAATATTTTATGGGAATTTATATATTTATATTAGTTTGAGCAATGAATAAGTACCAAAGATGTAATATAGTGAAATTAACAATAATACATGTATGGGCTTGTATGCGCTTGTATGTGGGTGTGTATTTTTATTGAGAGATACATACATATATAAAAATTAAAACGTATTTCAATTACTTCCTAGAGAAAAGCATTAATTTTTTTCATTTGAAAATAATTGAAAAAACGATAATTTTTGTTAGAATAGTGACTTAGTAGGTATTAAACTATAAAGTTTTTTATGCTAAATAAATTATAATAAATTCAGATTAAATATACGAATATAGTGATGAGAATAATCTGATAAAAAAAATAAAAATTGTTTTGCTTAGTTTTTCATAGAATATTACAAAATGGCTTTGAGTTAAAAGTACTAAAGAGCTTTATTTGTGTCTATGCGATTCAAACTAAATGCATTCAGATGTACTTGTTTAAGTGAGGTGTGTTGTTGTTTTTTTTAATAATAAAAAGAAACACTTTAACTATTAAAAATTTAAAAAAAAAATTATTTTAAAAACAAGTACAGAATCACATATATAAAACATTATATCAATCTATATATATAAAAGTGAAACTCTGTGTGTGTGTGTGTTAGCTATAGACTCCGAAACTGTAAAACCGATCGGGCTCAAACTTTAGTAAGTTGTTGTACACATACCAGGGAGTGTTTACGGGTGGAAAAAAGTGGGCGGGGCCACGCCCATAAAAAATTAGTTACCATTTTAAGCTACTTGCATATGACCGGTTTTTCTGAAACTCTGCACACATATCGAGCTCTCGTGAGTAAATAATTTCGTAATAAAAAAAGTGGGCGGGCCCACGCCCATAAAAAATTTTAATTTTGAGGTACTTGCAATGGACGGATTTTACTGAAACTTTGCAAACGTATTGGTCTGTCATGACTTTATAATTTCGTGATTAGAAAAGTGGGCATGGCCACGCCCATAAAAAAAAAGTTATAAGTTTGAGGTACTTGCACTGGAATGATTTTTCTAAAACTTTGCAAACACACTAAGCTGTCATGACTTTACAATTTCGTGATTAGAAAAGTGGGCAGTGCCACGCCTATAAAAAAAAGTTATCATTTTGAGGTACTTGCACTGGACCGATTTTTCTGAAACTTTGCACACATATTGAGCTGTTATGACTTTACAATTTTGGTATTAGATAAGTGGGCAGGGCCACGCCCATAAAAAAATTATAATTTTTAGGTTTCTGCACTTGATATTCAATAAAAATTCAGAATGCACTTTGATTCATTAAGGGGCGTAGCAACGCGCGCCGGGTTTGGCTAGTTAAAAATAATAATAATAAAGAAAAAATTGAAATAAACTATCGACGTGTTAAAAAGCATAAATAATTCACTAGCGAATTTAAACGTTTGTAATTACATAAATACTATTACAATATCCGGTGTCACTTACGAATTTCTGCTAAGTTGTTTCATGTCTTTCAGCTGCCAAAGATCAGACCTACGCAAACATATTACAGGGGTACCCGTGTACCCTATAGTTTTAGTATGAACAAATGATTGGATAAGGTGTAACCAAACGATTTCATAACGTATTTTTCATTAAAACTTTTAAAAACATAATAAAATAAATTAGATTAATTAAATATAGAGAAATATATTATTTATTATTGTCCAATGAATGCAGACGCAATTTGTTATTGAGTGTACCATGTACATTAGTTTCTTGTTAATACTGCATGCTTTTGTGTTTTTTTTATCTTTGTTTTATATATAAAGAACTAAAATAAAATCACTAAAATGCTGTTAATAATTTCCTTTGACAAGAAAAAGAAATTAGTTATAGGTATACCAAAATCAAATTTAGCTTGAAATCTTTGCACGTTTTATTTCGTTAAACAAACAGGAAACAATCGGAGGGATCAAATTTCAAAAATTCAAATGTATCAACGATAAAAAGTTATTGAGCCTCAAATATTTTAAACTATTACAACAATCCGGAGCAGATCTCCCCTGGCTAGCTCATCAGCACGCTCGTTACCATAGTGGCCCTTATGCGCAGGAATCCAAACTAGAGTAACGTCAGCCCGCTGACCAAGCCTTGACAGTTCCTTTCAACATTGGCCAACTAATTTAGACGTAATAATGTATGACCTGAATGACAAGAGTGGCGCCTGACTGTCGACAAACGTACATGTAACACAACACATAAATTTATTTTGAAGTCAAATTAGTAAGATTTTTTTATTAAAGTCAACTTAGTAAAAAGAATGATTTTTTTTTTTCATTTATTTCAATCATTAAAAGAGTTTCTATATAAATGACCGAAAAATTATGCTACAACAAAAGATAAGTAGTTACAATGCTACAACTTAATGAGTAGTAGTCTCTGTTTTTCTTTTTCTTTTTCACGGGTGGATAAATAACGTTAATTTTTTGGTGTACTATTGGTAGTCTTACTACTTATCTTGCTTTTATACATGATTGTCATATTTTATCCCTGGTATGAAAAAGTTTATTTTTTCAAAAACATGCCTTTTCTGAAAGCATTACTAAATTTTATATTGTTTTTATGTGACTGTAACCATTTTGAAATTTGTCATACAAGTTAATCAAAAATGTATCGATAAAAAACCACACTGAAAGTATACAAATAATTCAAATAATTAATTAAATGTATTTTTGTAAAAATTATAAGGAATATCTTCGACTGTCAAAAGTGAAACTAAGTACATAAATAAATTAAAACGAATTTCGTATAATTTAAAAAGAATTAAATTTACTTGATTTGTTAGGCATGTGCTTTGGTTTATAGGAATTTTTTCTGTTGATCAAAAGAAATTCACAAAATAAATATACTTTATTGAAAAGTTGTCAAGTAAAACAAAACAGCAACAAAAAGTTTAATTAATTCAATAGAAAGTAAAGAGTAAGAAGTAGAAAAATAATAACAACTTTTGTAAAAGCAACTGCTGCCAAGCAAAGGAGTGGGGGTGGCAGAAGCAGCAACAGGAACAAAG
Organism: Phyto melanocephala; assembly: GCA_941918925.1. Taxonomy (NCBI): domain Eukaryota; kingdom Metazoa; phylum Arthropoda; class Insecta; order Diptera; family Rhinophoridae; genus Phyto; species Phyto melanocephala. The sequence continues at coordinate 140,126,956 of OW799233.1, read as the reverse complement.
CAAACAAATAAACAACTTGATGGCAATTTAAAAGGCAAACAAATGTTAAAGGGATATTAAACCAATACCAATACTTTTTTTACACACACAGATTTATGTGTAAAGGACAATACATACAAATGAACAAGAAAAAAAAATACAAACGCTGTCAAAAGGGGGCACAAATATACAAACAAATGATAATACGGTTTTAAATACAGACAAAAGAAAACCAAAGCGTAGGATGTAAAGACGAAAAGATTTAAGTAGAAAGAGGTGTATCCACAGAAAGGATGATGACAAGAAAACTTAACCGAAATCATGAATAAAAAAATTTATAACCCAAAGCAAAATAAAAGGGTAAACAACTATAACAGGGCAGCCATTAAATGTAAAAATTGATAAGAGGTGGCAACTGCCATTAACTTACTCTTTATCTACAACTTACTGGTTATCATAACTAAGTCTCGACATATAAATATGAACTTATAAAAAAAAAATTAAATTGTTCATGGACTGATAAAACGGAAATTTTGTTTTTAGTTAAAGACAATTTTAGTTAAAGTATTTTTCAAGAAATGTTTTTCATCACTCTAAAGATAAAATAACTTTCTTCTTTTACAGATTAATTGATATAATTTATTTACAAAAAATTAACACAAAAGTATAGGAGAAGAATTTTATAAGAGATTTAAAACTTTGTGTGGTTTCTTAAATTCAAACTATCGCTATTAGTGAAAATTATACATTCGAATTCATCGCTTGATTTATAAACCCACCACATTAAACATTTTTTTTTAAGTAAAAGTTGGGTTAAAATCTAAACACTGATTGGTCCTAAATTTTATATTTTATAAGTTAGATCGGAGATATTCGAGGCAGAGTGGTTAAAAGGTCTTTGTGTCCTTAAATTTATATAATATGTAAGCCAGATCGTTCTGGATTTTCCTATTCTAATATGAAATCAATCTTTTAGTGTTTACAAGGGCATAAATATTTTTATTGAACTCTGTCCATAACATTATAGCGGATAAGCGATTTGTGTTTCTCAGCTGGCTATGTTTTTAGGAGTGACACTAAAACTTAATTATACTTTAGTCTTTCATTTTAAATTTTAGTTTATTGTTTAACCATGTCTTCATTTTTCTCTTTTACTTTTCTTGTTCATATCTATACCATATTAAAGGGATAGACTATTTTGCTGGAAGGCATAGCAAAGATAAAAGAACGGAAATTTGTTTTTGTGAGGTAACAAAGCGGCTGTTTATTAACAAAACAGTATCGAAATTATTGCAACCCATTGCAAACGAAATTATTTTTTTTTTTTTTTTAATTCCCATTTTCAAGATAAACATACTTAGTATTACTTTACAGTTATGTGAAGGATACCAGACATGCTCAAAATAATTTTTAAGCCTTTTTGTAGTATTGTCAAAAATGTATTTGAATGTGTTTTGCCAAATTCAACCCTGCTGGGTGACTGATGTCAGGCGTTGACAAGTCATCAATTTTGTCGACTATTTTGTTGGTGTTGTCAAAAAACGTCTACAGATCTTGTGTTTTGAAATAATAAATAAAAGATATTTTTAATTTGTTAATTAAAAATATTTTAGATGATAAAGTGTTGTTTAATTTAATATTTAAAAAACAATACATTTATTGGAAAAGGTACCCAAAAAGTAGACAAAAATTATTAAAAAGAACAAGTAGACATCTGGTTTCAATGTCGCCATACTGTTCATAAGAACTACCTAGTCAAAAGTTATAGCGTCACTAGTAGATTTTCACTTACAAGCGCATATTTAGAGACTTTAGTAGTATTGAAGACAGAGTCAACAATAAATTTAGGAAACACACAAAAAGACTACGACAAATTTTGCTGGCTATTCGTGAAGTGTGTCTAATCCCCTTAACTCTTTAACTAATTTTGTACAGAATTGAAATAAGAGTTATCTGGCAACAAAAGAGAGCAAAGTATTTCATAATTGATTTAAAGGCTACTGAAATCCTTGAGCATATACTCTTTAGACCACTTTCTGCATAAGAGCTATTTTTTAAAATTTTCCTTCAACTTACGTTTTAATAGGCTCATCGAGTACGCCAATTGATCTTAAACTGACCTTGAGCTTTTCGTACTTCTACACAGATAGATCGCATTATGTCAATGTTGCCATCATTGATAATTCTTTACAAGGCAAATTTTCTATTTGGCTCATTGATAAAACTGAAAATCAGAATTTTATCGCACCATTTTATCGGACTACGTGCTTTCTGAAATTCTAGTGCATCGTCTCGGTGAGCTCTTGTTTCAACAAGGCGGTGGTACGAGTCAATGGGTGAGCTGAAAAACCTATTAACCTGCCATATAGTTACCCGGGCAGCACATTAGCATGTGTTTTTATTTCTTGTTTTTTTGTGTTGACATATAAGGATTAAACAACTTAAATGATATACATTCATTGTACAACGTTGACGCACATGTTTTGTTTGTTAGCGCTTAGTATAATGCTTGCCGTTCTTTTTGTGGTTTGGCTGTAAGGCTTACGTTTGTTAATTTTTAAATCTGGAAATCTAATACAAATACCTTAAGGAACTTGCAATAAAATAAGTTATAAATTTGATTTTAAAACCAAAATGTTACTTATAGGTAAGCAAAACTATAATTATTTCATTGCGTTTGAAAGGATTTAAGAAATTTTAAATATCTGTTATTTTCCTGCAAGAACGTTTTTTGCACAACGTCTTAGTATTAGATATTATAATGTAAGCATTCCATACTTTAATGTAGTTTAAGACTTTGCTTCTAAAATTATTTAGCATTATCCTCCTTTTTTAACAATAATAGAAGCTGTTGTTGAGCTGCATCTTGGTTACCAACTCTATCTTGTTTCGCAGAAGTATGTAGTTTAACGGTGTTGAAATAAATATATATTTGTTTTTGTTCAGGAAATTCTTTTATTTGCTGTTTTTTTTATCTTTTTTCTTTTTTGTAAATTGATTTATTTGATGTGTTCGTATAATAAATATTTCAGATTCTACTTGTTTACTTTTGCTCTAGTCTATCGTTTTTTTAAGTATTTTTTTTAGATTTTATTTATTTTCTCTTGTCTTTGAGGCTTTTGTCATTATTTTATATAGAGATTTAGTTTTCACTTACGTATTGACATAGGCTTTTAAACACCCTGTCTAGCAGACACTATGATTTATGTTGAAATGATGAAATGACATTTAGTTGTAGAAAGTATAAAACAACAGTACAGTAGAAAAAAAAAAAACCAAAAACCCTCCATTGAAAGCGATGCAGGAGAAAACAAATGTTAAGTAAACAATTTACTGTTAAATGATTTAGTGAGGGATTTTGATTGTTACAATGGCTGGCAATACAATAAAAACAATAATACGATTTTCTGTTTTTTTATACATAAATATCTACGAGGACGTCTAACAATAACTATAATATTTTGTGTAAATTGAATGTAATGCTAAAAGTTATGGTTAACAAGTGGTGGCGGTTAGAAATTTTAACTTTTGTGTTTTAATTTATAGTCTTTAAAGGTTTTGTTTAGAGTTGTTTTGGAAAAAAACTTTTATATTGACAATTTTAGGATTATTTATTTTATTTAGTAAAGGATTTTGTATTGCAATAAATAATTATTTTGTTTTAAAACTATATATATAGATTTATACACTGTTTAGAAATAAATTTGTTTGTTAGGATATATCGAGCCTTAACCGTTAAAATAAAGTAACGTACGAAAAGGGAAGGTTTTTTAAAACTTTTTTTTCCAATATGTTCAGAATTTTGTTAAGCAAATTTACCCATGGTTTTATACAACTCATAAGTTTTATCTTACGCTGGTTCTCCACGTAGCATAAGAAACAAAAGTCGGCAGAATAATGGAACTTTATTACTAAAGTTTCGACACAAGTAATTTAGTATATTTGTTTTAACTTTTATGTTTTTTTTGTTTGTTTCATTATTTTATTATTATTAATAAGTTAAATTTTTTTTAATGTTCCTTTGTTTCTTCACACACAAACAAAAAATTCAAAGAAAATTAAACAATTTGACAGTTTAATGAGGCAATAATATCTCAAGCATTCAGCAAAGCAATGATAGTGCAATAAATTGCTACATGTGGCAATTTTTTGTCTGCAAGTCACAATTTCTATGGAAGCAATCAATTACGTAGTATATATTGCTATGGGGTTCTCCACGTATACAATACAGATATTTTTTGTCAGTTATGTTTACTTTGACGTTTACATTTCTGACAGGACAGACTAAAGTGTCACCTCAAAAAAAATAATAATAATAATACACAGAAAAAATTGTGAAGAAAATTTCTTACTAATATTTCTTATTTTATTATACAAAGTCACATTCTACACTTAGTTTAATAACCTTATCCAATATTTTGATTGAATATGGAAATTAAATTAATTACTTTCACACGGACCGCGGTGGACATGATATCTTTACGAAGTCTCCACGCTATGTCGTTATTGCTAGTTCTGGTTATAGATGCGTTACAAGCACTTCTGGTTCGGTCATAGGAGAATTACGTACCTGGTACTTAGAGAAGTTAGGGAGACTCTAATGCCTGTAGTGGTCATGACCGCTCGAGTCAAGTAAAGGTGGTCTAGAGGCTGCACTACACCCTCACAGCAAAATGGTTCATGCAGAATGAGAACATGAATAGTGATATCAGTGTCTTTACTAATGGGACATATGACAATTCTGAACCTTGAACTAAAAGAGGTTAGAAAAACTCAAATCGCGGTAGGCTAAGAAACATAGATAGGCACAAATTAAGTGTGAATGCTATAAAATTTTTCAGTCAAACAAAGATGCTGGCGGTTACGAAATATATTCCGATTAATGTTGTCGCCAATTACTAGTCGCAATATGAAAATGGGCAGGAAATAGTAGTGGCCACCTTCAAAATTCCCACAAAGTACACAGAGGATGTACTAAAATTTACGAAAGATTTAAAGGGTGTCCCAAAATTATGCAAGACTTATATTTGCTACCATTTGTGCTGTAAAGTATAGGCTACCATAACTTTTACTTATCTTTAGGAATCAGCATTCGAAATGTATTTGTATTGCTGAAATGGTGTCAAATTCAAATTTTGCGTTAGTCTTGGAACAGGATTTAAATGCTGCGGTAATCTTGAAATATCATTTAAATGCTGCGTTAATTTTATGTTACTAATTATAAGTCGAATTTTTTTAATTTTAACTGCGGTCAAACTCCAATTTACATTTCGAACCAAGAATTAGAATGTTTTGATTTTTCATTTAGAATCGGTTAAGAACATTACGACAAACACTAAATGCAAGGGATGTATTATGGGCAGTTATTTCATAAAAAATGTTTGAATAAATTTTAATAATAAAAATCTAAGACTTATTTCGTTAATCTGTTTTTTGCCCTGAAAATGTTGTGAGAGCTATGATTTTTCCATCGCAATTTATTTTCATTATATAAATGTGAGCTGGAGAATTATTTTGCATTAAAAAGTTAATTTCTAAACATATGTCAGTTACGTTATTTTTGCTATTAGGGCTCTTTGTTTTGATACATATTCTTAAATTTTCAGTATCGCACAATTAAATTCTCCATTCCCTGAAATGTTTGATTTTACCCAGTATTCAAAATTTTGCATCTAAAATGTAATGATATATTCTGTTGAAAATAATTTAAAGTAAGTAGTCAACAAAATATATGTCACCATACTGTAAGTCCCTATTAGTTATGACATGTAGTATGGTTAGACGCAAAACAAAAACATTGACAACAGACAAACAGACACTCGAAGATATCAATGTGTTAGCACCACTAGCAAAACTCTTACTTAAATCAATGACGAGCACGCACATACTCACACACTGCTGCAACTGTAGTTGGTCGTACATAAATATATATTTAGTAAAATACGGTTCATAGATAACAGTTTAGGGTAGATGTGACTGTTTTACATCTACGTACTGACAACACTACTGCTACTAAATGTCATTAAGACATGCTAGCCCACAATGATGTAAGTCATAGATATAGAAGTTTTATGATTGTCATAAAGTAAGGATGAAAAATCATTTGAAATTTGTAAGAGCTTATAAAATGTTACTATTTAAAAAACCAAAATTTTATTAAGGCTAATTTTTTTAAACTTACTTTAAGATGATCATACAATCGACGGGCCATTTATGCCAATATTGAATTTAAATTAAATATAATAATTTTAAGTATTTATGTTGTTTTAAAAATATTTAGAACAACAGAATTAAACATTTACTTTCATACTTAGGAATCGCTCAGTGATGCAAGTAATGCAATCGTTTAGATCGTAAAAAAACTTTTAGGATTGGCTAGCTACAATAGAAGTATACAAATCGTTCTAAATTGGTACGTTGGTGATGATACGCCAGAATATTTATGTTATTCGTTTTGACTTTTTGGAGTATTACCATAGAGACTTATATCTTAGAATTATTTAAGTAAAACAACCTTACGCTTAAATGGAATCTACTGTAAATGTCTATGAAACATGGAGAAAAATGTATTTATGTACATATACAAGACAACACTAGGCTACAAAACATTTTTTATATAAAAAAAATTAAAAAATTTTTAGAGTGAAATTTTTATTAAAAAAAAACGATAAAATAGTTTTTCCTTTTAGACTTCATAATTTTAATGTTTACTTAGTTGCCATACGTTTAAGCTTTTATAAATGATTTAGCTTATGGTACACTGTCACCCTGTTTGATTAAATTGTAAATTATCGAAATTCCCATATAAGTTAATGAATTTAAATCAAAAAAACCAAAAAAAAATGCTGTGAGCTCTCATGAGACTTGACCCTTTTTAAGAATCTGCAATTTCAAAAACTAATTGAAATATGAATTATCTACTTTTTCACATATATTAATATAGATATAAGGGATAAATAAATTTAAAAAAAAAAAGAAATTTCTTGTCTAGCTTTTTAATAACGTCCAGAGCTCTAAAATAGCAAGAAGAATAAATTTCTAATTGCGAAAGCTCTGCTGAACAGTGTAACTGAATGTTTGTAGATGTGCATGTATTTCACTTAATTTCAAATCTTTATAAATGTATGTGTGCTCACTATTTTTGGTTCATTTTGTTTTTTTGTTGTTGTTGCTTTTAAAATTATTTTTGTTGATGCGAATCTGGTTGCTACTACTGTTGTTTGCTCAATACATGCTTTGTTATGAGTTGTGTGTTAAAAGAAGAAAAAAAAACAGAAACAGAAACATTAAATTTGTCTCTTGACTGACAAATGTCCCCCAAGAGGCCGCATGACAAGCCAGCAACAAAAATAATAATAAAAGAGTAAAAAGAAAAGAAGGAACAGCAAAAAAACGCAAAATTTAAGAATAAGAGCATGATATAAGTTGTATCGTTGCTGTTGTTTACTTGACGATATGAAAATGTCAAATTGTATCTTCTAATGCATTAAGCGTAATATTCAACATATGTACATACATTAGAAGTTAAAAAAATAATAATCTATATGTAAAAGAGCATAGAATAGAACTGACAAACTATATTATAATTTAAGGCTAACAAGGCTTACCGAGTGGTATTTTGAAAACTGTATAATTATTCTTAAAACCAATAAATATATTAGATAACCGCTTCGTAATATATAAGATGTATTTAATGTTTAAAAGTTTTTATTTTAATAAAAGATTCAAATTAGTCTTTATTTGTAGAATTTATAATGCATTTCATTAAATAGTTTACAATTTTATTTGCAGCGAAAAAAATTTATTTTCAAAATTTCTTAAATTAAAAGAAAAACCATAAATATCTGCATGTGACTTATATATATCTGCGTCAGATTATTTATATATTATGGATACAAAAGTTAGTCCAAATGTGAAAACTATATTTTAAAGATTTCTGTTTAACCCCATTAAAGGAATGTCAAAACTGATTTCAGTTCAATCAATATTATATATTCATTTAAACTTAAATTTGAGGAAAGTTAAGAAAGTCATCTACTCAAATAATTGTGAATATTTGAAACAACAACAGTAGGCCAAATCTGTTTTAAAAAACGTTATCGACATCTATGGCGTAATTTGTCGTACTTGTCATATATACAAAAGCAATTAGCAGCAGATGTCTGCATAAAAATATCACCTTAAATTTAATACATAAGAGAGTTAACGAATAATGAAGTTTTTACCATCCAATGAATATTTGTTATTTAAACATTGAATTATAGTTAAATCCCATAAATTAAATAATTTTTTTATTATTATGCGAATCAGCCAAAGTATAAGGCACCAATCGTTTCACTAAATTTTTTTTTTAATTTTTAGTTTGAACTCAGAATTACTGCATATGAAGATAAGTCGTAGTCGGCCTAAAATATCGTTTATCGGTTCATAAGAAGTATATGCATAAAATATGTATATAAAGATTCTCATTAAAAGAAAATATAGTCAAACTTTTTTAAAAATTTTTTTAATTTTTTTAATTAAATTTCATACAAACTTTTTTTTTTCATTTTTTTATTCTTATATAAATAGAGAAATGATTTTCTATATGTGATAATGTAAAAATAAACTGTAAAAATTAAGTTTTAAGTCGAGTGGAATAATGATTACCAAAACCAGCTAAGATTCTTCGATCGGAATCTTTAGTGTTAGATATAAATATCATGTATTTAACTATTTTAAATAGAAAACTTAAGTCAAACATCGCCTGTCTTTTCATACTTAATGTCATAAGAAGTGAGATCGAAATTTACCACAGCTTTTCGATCTTTGTTATTCTTCAACTTTTCACTACCACATTCTTTTTTATTCATGCAATTGTTTTTGCTTTTATCCATAAGTCATAAGGTAAAATAATCTTTGCTGTTATTGTTTATTGTTTTTCATAATTTCGCTTGCCCAGTTCTTCAACAGTTGTTGTTGGCCTTTATGTTAATGTTTTTAAAAGACATTATTTTTTTTATTTTTGGCTGAGGTTCGTTTATTTTTATTTCTTGTATACGAAGATAATAAATTTTCTATTTGTAAAATTTTTATCAAATACAAGATATGTTGAGAACTTGCCCTTATCACAATAGCTAGTCGGGAATTATAGTTAAATTTGCGTTGATTTTATTTATTTTCGCAGCAATGGTAAGTTTTTTTATGCTACAAAATTGTTTTTATTTTGTTTATTAAAATAACTATTTATATGTTTATTTATATTTGTTGTTTTTATATCCTTTATCATGTATTTAACAAATGTTTTTTCCTTTTTAAATCAGATACCGTTGAGATAAACTGATCATTGAAATTTAACCATCCTTGACATATTAATTTACCTCATTGGAGAAGATTTACAAAAAACTTGCTTTCATTTGCTTTGCTGTAGAAATTCCCAGCTGCATATACCCTTATTAATATGACTTCATTATGCATAATACTTTTATATATTGAAAAAAATCAATAAAATAGTTAATTAAAGAAAAATAAAATTTTAAACGAATTACAAAAATATAAATTTTTTAAAATTCACTATTTCGTCGTTCGTAAATTTTTGTGTCCTATGCGACATATGAAACCTATACATATAGAACACAATAATTTACGAACGACGATTTGATAAAATATCTTTCAAAACTGTTCGAAAAAAAACATCAGAAGTTTGGAATCATAATTTATATGCCTCTTGAAGATCGAATCTTTTGAAACAAGCATATTACCCATTCAATGTTTTTCCAGGGGTATATAAGGGCTTTTATATTTAAAAAAATTTGCATGTTTTACTTCATAGAGATTTTTTAATAAATACAATGGATGATCATTCTGCCTTACACTATAATCGTATCTTTTAATGTTATTTTATAACACCTTTGGCTTATTCTTACGTCAAGTAGAAAACAATTCATAACCATAAGTAAGACTTGACAGTGATGTCGATGTCAACTATTGCTCTAAACCACAAAGTTCCTTACTTAACGTATACATTTACAACAAGCAAGTTTTTGTGGTTAAACGACTGCTAGATTTTATTCCTAGAATTTTTGCTATTGTTGTTGTTGTAAGTTAATATTTTCATTGTTAAAAACGATATCTGATAAATTAATATTTAGGTTTTTTATATGTTTAACCAGACCAAGATTACAAATTGTCAATTTGCCTATGCCCAAGGATCCTCTTGAAATCATAATTAAATTTATTAATATTTATGCGCGATATATCGTTGCTCACAAGACGAAAGGCAAAAATGTTATAGAATCTGTATCATCGCAATGTAACTTTTTTTTGTTAAATTGATTGAAAAACTATTTGGTTTTGATGCTATTGCATTAAATTTTTGCATCAAGGTGTATTTGTGTGGGATGTATTGAAATCACTTAACAAAAACCCAATTTCGTAATAAATATGCGTTAGGCCCTTTCTATTTGCAACCATCGATATGAACGTTGCAGCGAAATATATTAAATTCCTTATTTATATAATATTCTTTTATTTGTGAAATAAATAAAAAATAAAGTAAATAAAGGAAATATTTAACATTTTCTTGAAGTGCTTGTTTTCCACACTTTTCTTTCAATTAAAAAAACTTGTAAACACTGTTTAATATTCGACCAACAAATTCTATACACACCATCATATATTTGCTAAAACCTATTCAAGTTTAGCATATGAAATTCATCCGCATACAAAATGGTTTCCCAATAAATCAAAATGCTTTCTAAAAATACAAATTTACTTACATACTTACTTACTTGCTTACTTACGACTTTTGCATGTAGAGTGACATTTTGTATCAAAATATTTCTAAAAGTATTATGTACAAAAGTCTAGCATTAACATGATTACCTAAAGTTAGAAATTAATATTTGTGTCAACTTAGTTGTCATCTCGATTGGTTTGTTGGGTTGTTTTTGAAATTTTTGCTTTTAGTGGTATGGGCATGTGCATAAGTTTGTAATTTAAAATCTTAAAGCAGAGAATATTGTTTATTTTTTAACAGCAATTGTAAGTCAACATGTAATACTGTTAAGCATTACACGATACTGACACAAAACAGTCACTCAAGTAGTAGTCGTTTACTCTATGTAACAAGCGCTCCAAACAACCAAACCACCAAGCATTATCATACCACTAATAAATTACAACAATAAAAGGTAGAATGTAGTAGTTGAGATAACAAAAATGTCGTTAACAACTTGAACGAAAGTCACTGATATTTTGGGCATCAACATTTGTAGCGTGAAACATGTTTATGCATGTGTATCTGTATATTGTTGTATGTATGGACCAAGTAGTGTACATTACATATTAAATAAATAGAAAATTTAATGTTGTTAATATCATATTTATCATACTTATGTAAGGGCAGATATTGTACCTCGCTGAATGCGGCTTACGAATTGCTTATAAATACTCAATTTTATTTTAAAACATAAGAATAACATTTCCTTTAACATATAACAAGATATTTTTCCCTGTCATGAAGAGAGCTCTATTCCCTGAGCCAATTCCATAAAATTTTGGCTAATTTTTGCATAATTGGCATTCGAAAAAATCACACAATACTAAAACACCATAATTATATAATTTTGCAGATATTTTAGTATTCCTGGTGTTATGGCTGCTGATAAATTCGTTTTGGGAACACTAATTTATATTTAACAAGTAAGAGCACTATATTCGGCTGTGCCGAATCTTTTATACCCACCACCAATTTTGTGTACATTTAAAGCACAATATTAATTATTTTGTTAATCGCTATGGAATAATCTCTTTATAATAAAATATGTATCACTTTCTTTGTAGAGGGTGGTTAAATTTTAAGGGCCCATGTTTAAGGTGAACCACATCTAAACTTCAACTTTTTTCTTGTATTTCATTTGACATTTCTTAATCTCAGACTAACTCAATTTGAACCGTGGAAAGATACGCAATCGAGCAACGCTTTTAAATATAAAAGATTTTTATAAAAATGGGCGTTCAAATCAAAATGCATTTTGTGCACTTCGTGATTCTTTTTGTCAACATAATCGTTCGAATTCGTCCACAATCGTGAGAATTGTAAAAATATTTAAATGTCTGCAAAGCAGGTCTGTATGAAATGTGAAAGCATCTGTGAATGCCATCTTAGTTCGTTGAATGGGAAACATTGCTGTTTTTCACGATAACGTGGCAAAAGAGCAAGCAATCTCGACTCATCATCGTGCCCAACAATTGAGCATCAACAGTGTCATTGAAAATATGGACTATCGGATCGAGATGTGCCGCCTAGGTTGGGGGGCCATTTGGCCGATATTTTGTTCCATACATAATTTAAGCATACAAATATTATCATTATAAAAATAAATGATAATAATTTCATAATAATTTTATTCAATATCAACATAGTTCCTTAAAATTAAACTACCCATTATAACTTCGGTATGCTAGTAAAATGTTTTCGTAAATTTAGTCTTTCAATGAAAGTGGCCGTTAAAATACGCGTGTCAATAAAGTTTCTACTAATAAACATAACTTAGATATTTCAATATAGTCTTTTAGTATTCCAAAATCTTTATTCATAGAGAATTTACATTAATTTAAGAGGAAGAAAGTGAATTTAAGGTTAAATTTTAAGATCCACAGGGTGATTTAAAATATACATTCTCTGCATTTTTCTAAAACGGGAAATTTATTAGTAAGATAGTAACTTCTATAACATTTTGCTTTTAAAAGATTTTCAAAGGAAACAAGTTTTGTATAATTTTAAAATTTGTTAGCCATTAGTTCATGAAAATAAATTGTTTGAAATGTTTAGAGATAATTTTTTTTTACTTAGGTCAAATTTTCATAAATTCCCATTTTTAATAAAGCATAACTTAAGGAGAACATAAGCATAAGTTGTTAGCATGCCATCTAGTAGAGTCATCTATCTTATCATCTTTATCTTATACTAGCCAAACCCGGCGCGCGTTGCTACGCCCCTTAATGAATCGAAATGCATTCTGAATTTAATTGAATATCAAGTGCAAAAACCTAAAAATTATAATTTTTTTACGGGCGTGGCCCTGCCCACTTTTTTAATCACAAAATTGTAAAGTCATAACAGCTCAATACGTGTGCAAAGTTTCAGAATAATCGGTCCAGTGCAAGTACCTGAAAATGATATCTTTTTTTTATGGGCGTGGCACTGCCATTTTTTCTAATAACGAAATTATTTAGTCATGACAGCTCGATATGTGTGCAAAGTTTCAGAAAAATCGGTCCAGTGTAAGTACCTCAAAATGATACCTTTTTTTATGGGCGTGGTACTGCCCACTTTTCTAAATACGAAACTGTATAGTCATGACAACTCAATATGTGTGCAAAGTTTCAGAAAAATCGGTTCAGTGCAAGTACCCCAAAATAATACCTATTTTTTAATGGGCGTGGCACTGCCCACTTTTCTAATGACAAAAGTGTAAAGTCATGACAGCTCAATATTTTCGCAAAGTTTCAGAAAATTCGGTCCAGTGCAAGTAGCTAAAACTGATAAATAATTTTTTATGGGCGTGGCCCCGCCCACTTTTTCAATCACGAAATTATAAAGGCATGAAAGCTCAATATGTGTGCAAAGTTTCAGAAAAATCGGTCCAGTGCAAGTTTCTCAAAATTAAAACTTTTTTAGGGGCGTGGCCCCGCCCACTTTTCTTACCACGAAATTATTTAGTCATGACAGCTCGATATGTGTGCAAAGTGCGTAAAAGTGGGCGTGGCACCTTAATTTTTTGGCATAGTAATGAAATTGCCTAGGGGGATAGACGTAGCAAAATTTATCATCATACCTCTAATTTTAGCTGTTTTATGAGCTTTTAAATTTCATTAACGGTAGCTAACGTGAAAAGTGGGCGTTATAGTAGGCGTGTCAAAGTTATTTTTGCGAATGAGTACAACTGAGGTGTTTTAAGATAGGCCTTTATTATTCCAAAATCTTTGTTAATAGAGAAATTATATGAATTTTAGTTAAAACGTTATATGGGAGATGGGCGTAAAAGTGGGCGTGGCACATTGATTTGCCGTTACAAGAAAGCGTGTCACCAAAAAGCAAAGTGTGCAAAATTTCAGAGTCGTACATCTAATTTTGTTGCTTTTATGACGTTTTTGTTTTTAAATATACAGAAAAATACACTGTGCGTTATAAATTTTCGTACATTTTGATCGATAACTGCTCTCCTAATGCATAGATTTAGACAATTTTCGGGAAAAAATATCGTCTTTACCCAGGAAATATATATTCGAAGTTGTATGGCTCTACGTTAATGCGTTTGAACACAATTCCATTTTATTCGATGTTCGAAGGACACGGTTTTTTCGACCTACTCTTGCTTTTCGAGCTATAACTCTCTTCCTAATATTCCGATTTAGCCCATTTTCAATACCAAATAAACCTTGTCTACGAGAAAGATTCTGGCAAAATTTGAGCCCCCTAGCTTTTTCGGTGCGACCTCTATCGTGCTTTCAACAGACGGACAGACGGACGGCCATAGCTAGATCGTCATAAAATCAAACCACGACTTAGAATATATATACTTTATGGGGTCTAAAACGGATATTTCGATGTGTTACAAACGGAATGACAAAATGAATATACCCCCACCATTTTTTTGGTGGCGGGTATAAAAAATAGTAGGCTACAAAAAAAAGGTTCTACAGTAATTTAACCATTAGAAAAATATAATTTAGGTTGATGAAAATTGGGAAGCATACATAACTTTATATATGTAAGCAAAAAATAAATAAATAAATAAGTAAAAACCGCAGCAGTCATTCTCTTTCTTTACTGGTACAGTGTAGACTGTAGACAGTGTAATAAGTTGCCGCTTACTATACATTTCGTCAGCTTTTGTTGTAATCCAAACAATTAGTATAAATTGTGTCGTGTAAAACAATAATTAAAAGAAAAATGTGTTTACATTTACCTAAGAAAAGAAATAAATATCAATAATTATTTTCTAAAAGTAGGTGTGGCTGTTTGTAAATAATATAGAATTTCCATAGAAATCCTTATTAAACTTAACATATTTACTTTGTTATGGTCTTGAGTAATATTCCTGCAAACATAAATACCAGCATACAGTTTCGGCTTAATTTTAAGTATGAAGTTTAGTTGTTGTGTTTATTTAAACAAATGATAAAAAACGTTAAAAAAAATATTCACAAAATATACGAAGGTATAACATATACGAAACACCAAAAGCTTGTAGCTCAAACAATTGTCAAAACCAAGGCATATTTGTTCATCAGGTAATTGAAGTTTGGAGATAACTCTTTATTTGTACCTTTAACATATTAAGTGTGACAATTGAAATAAATTAGAAAAGAGAGAAAATTGTTGTTTATTTCTGCATTTTGACAGCTTAAATTTAAAATAAGTGATGAAACAATAATCAGAGTAACTGATGAATAAATATGTTTTGGTCCCAACATTAATTTTTTAACTTTTTTGTTGATACTTAGAATAGCTACGTTCTATTTTATGCTATAATAAAGAAAAGTGACCTAAATATTGTGTGTGATAACTTTGTAGTTAGTTACCATTTGACGGCTATTTTGATATTGGACATTAATTTTTCTACGTTTGGTACGGTAAACATAAAGCAACCAATTGTCCTGGTCGAATTATCTAATCCAAATAGAAGTGAAAATATCTGATAAATCTTTGCACTTAAACGCAAAGAAGAACCATGGTTACGACATATCATGGTGGTCATATTAATGTACAATCTACAATCGATAAAGACGTGCACACAAAAAAGCCATGGGTACATAGTGATCATGACCGTCATACTATATATTCTATGTAACAATATTTGGTTATCGAAAACAAGTAATAGTTATTTGGATTTTATTATATATATATATATATATTAGTATATGATAAAAATATTAATAAAAACAATATGGTTTTAAAGTTGAAAATAATCATTATATGTTTTTATCACAATCATACATTCTAATCATAGTATATTACTCTAAAGTTATGGTTTTTACAATTTTGATTTTGCTATAAGATGTTAAAAATCGGGAAAAAATAAAAATTTACAAAGTTGTACCTACTTCATTGTTATTTTCTAAAAAAAGATACATATATTTCAGCAGATTCGCATATTTAGAAATTTCACATCTCTAAAAAGAGTTGCATGGGGTATATTCATTTTGTTATTGCTTGCTTAAAGCATTGCCACATTACTGCATCTTAAAGTATAATTTAATTTATAGGTCACGAAAGATGGCTCTAGGCCTTTCGTATAAAAAAAATCATATTTAAGGATACAGGGGCGTAAATTACGGAATTTTAAAATTTTGATCATGTTCGAATGTAATTTGCCCTCAGTTGAGTCAGTTACCTTAAACTTTTAATTTTTTTTATTTCTATGTTATATTTTCTATCTAAAAAATTTAGCACATTCTAAAACAGAGATGACAAAGACGGCAATTTTCTAAGTAGTTTGAGATGTAATTTAGCCCAGTTATATTATAAAGGGTGATTTTTTAGCTATTATCTTTTTGGCAACACTAGTTTAAACAGCTGACGCACGTTTCGGGTTTTGTTTAACTGTCAAACATCTTCAGTTTGGTAATTTAACCATGAATCGTCTTACAAACGAACAACGCTTTCAAATTATTGAAATTTATTATCAAAATGCGTGCTATGTTAAGAAAGTTCATCGCGCGCTTCTTATCGAAAAAGTATGTTCAGCGACGAAGCTCATTTTTGCCTCAATGGGTACGTTAATAAGCAGAATTGTCGATTTTTGAGTAAAAATCAGCCAGAAGCATTGCAAGAGCTACCAATTCATTTAGAAAAAGCCACAGTTTGGTGTAGTTTATGGGCTGGTGGCATCAGTGGACCGTACTTCTTCAAAGATGATGCGAATCGTAACGTAACTGTGAATGGTGAGCGCTACGGTGTGATGATATCCAACTTTTTTTTGCCCAAAATGCAAGAGCTTGACTTGCATGATATGTGGTTTCAAAAAGACGGTGCCACATGCCACACAGCACGCTTAACAATGGACTTATTGAGAGGCGAGTTCGGTGAACATTTTATTTCACGTTCGGGACCGGACTATTTTTTTTTGGGCCATATTAAAGTTCATGTCTATACACACATGCCCGCTTCAATTGACGCATTGGAACACAACATTGAAGCATTTATTCATGAGATACCGGCCGAAATGTTGGAAAGAGTATGCCAAAATGGGACTAAGCGAATGGACCATTTGAGGCGCAATCGCGGTCAACATTTGCATGAAATAATCTTCAAACAATAAATTATATGGACCAATAAATTCAAACACTAGTACGTATAAGTGTTAAATTATTAATCATACGCTCTAGTATTTTTAATATAATAAGACCAGCTTTTACTCCTCCCCTTACATGTGTATATTTATAAATTATTTTTATAATTATATGTTAGTGTTAAATATGTTAACACCTGTGTTACAGCGACATTTTATACCCTTTTGTTGAAAACTTAACCACATATTCGACCTTCATTAGATGTATGTGTGTGTGTGTGTGGTAATTTTTTCATTATTAAAACATTTACTCTACATTTTGTAGTATTTAATTTTGTTATTTATTTTTTTGCTCTAATAAACATTCTTTGTTATAGTTTTTGCCGTTTATTCCATAAAGTTCATATTACTTTTTTAATGCCTTTTGGCGATAAATATTTTTTTTTTTAGCTTTTAGCCTGCATATGGCAGGTTATAAAAATAATAAAAACCAACAAAAGATTTTTTACTAGCATTTTATAGAGGCAAAAATTATCCCCTTGGTAGGAAAATATACAGATGAGATGTGGGACTGGGAGGAAAAAATTTTTAAATTTAAACGATTTACTTAAAGATAAATAAAAAAGTTTTGGTTGAATCAGGGTAAAAAAAAAATTATAAAAAGAGAAAAACATTAATTTTTTTATTATTTTGTAAGCATACAAACCTATATTTTAAGTATTCTTCAATAAATAAAAAATTCTTTAAATTTTGATAATATTTAAAATAATATTTTTGTCGATTGCCTTTTTAATCCAGCTAATTATTTTTAAACCCGCCACCAAAAAAATGGTGGGGGTATATTCATTTTGTCATTCCGTTTGTAACACATCGAAATATCCATTTTAGACCCCATAAAGTATATATATTCTGAATCAGGGTTTGATTTGATGACGATCTAGCTATGTCCGTCCGTCTGTCCGTCTGTCCGTCTGTCCGTCTGTCCGTCTGTCCGTCTGTTGAAAGCACGATAGAGGTCGCACCGAAAAAGCTAGGGGGCTCAAATTTTGCCAGAATCTTTCATATAGATAAGGTTTGTTTGGTATTGAAAATGGGCTTAATCGGAATATTAGAAAGAGAGTTATAGCTCGAAAAGCAAGAGTAGGTCGAAAAAACCGTGTCCTTCAAACATCGAATAAAATGGAATTGTGTCCAAACGCATTAACGTAGACTCATGAAACTTTGAATATATATTTCCTGAGTAAAAACAATATTTTTCCCCGAAAATTATCTAAATCTATGCATTAGCAGAGGAGTTATCGATCAAAATGTACGAAAATTTATACCGCACAGTGTATTTTTCGGTATATTTAAAAACAAAAACGTCATAAAAGCAACAAAATTGGATGTACGACTCTGAAATTTTGCACACCTTGCTTTTCGGTGAGACGCTTTTTTGTAGCGGAAAATCAATGTGTCACGCCCACTTTTACGCCCACCTCCCATATAACGTTTTACTCAAAATTCGTATAATTTCTCTATTAATAAAGATTTTGGAATTATAAAGGGCTATATTGAAACACCTAAGTTGTACTCATTCGCAAAAATAATTTTGACACGCCTACTATAACGCCCACTTTTCACGTTATATACCGTTAATGAAATTTAAAAGCTTATAAAACCGCCAAAATTATAGGTATGATGATAAAATTTGCTAGGTAGTTCCCCCTGGGCAATGTCATTACTGTGCCAGAAAATTAAGTTGCCACGCCCACTTTTACGCCCACCTCCCATATAACGTTTTACTTAAAATTCATATAATTTCTCTATTAATACAGATTTTGGAATAATAAGAGGATATATTGAAACACCAAAGTTGTACTCATTCGCAAAAAATCACTTTGACACGCCTACTATAACGCCCACTTTTCACCCTATATACCGTTAATGAAATTTTAAAACTCATAAAACCGCCAAAATTAGAGGTATGATGATAGAATTTGCTACGTATATCCCCCTGGGCAATGTCATTACTGTGCCAGAAAATTAAGTTGCCACGCCCACTTTTACGCCTACCTCGCATATAACGTTTTACCTAAAATTCATATAATTTCTCTATTAATAAAGATTTTGGAATAATAAAGGACTATATTGAAACACCTAAGTTGTATTCATTCGCAAAAACAACTTTGACACGCCTACTATAACGCCCACTTTTCACGTAATCTACCGTTAATGAAATTTAAAAGCTCATAAAACCGCCAAAATTAGAGGTATGATGATCAACGTATATCCTTCTAATCTAATGTTATTGTTGTGCCAAAAAGTTTAGGTGACACGCCCTCCCATCCACCATATAACGGTTTGTCTTAAATTAATGTAATTTCTCTATTGACAAAGTTTTTGGGAAAATAAAGGACTATATTGAAACATCTAACTTTTATTTGTTAGCAGAAACTTTATTGACACGCCTACTTTAACGCCCACTTTCATTGAAAGACTACATTTACAAAAACATTTTAGTAGCATATCGAAGTTATAAATTGGTGGTTAAATTTTAAGGGCCGACGTTGTTTTTAAATAAAACACAAATTATTTAAAAAATTATTATCATTTCTTTTTATAATGATAATATTTGTATGGTTCAATTATGTATATAACAAAATATCGGCCAAATGCAACCTACCCCCATCCTTGGCGACACTCCTCTATCTGATAATCCAAATTTTCAATGACAATGTTGATGCTCAATTGTTGGGCATGATGATGAGGCGAGGTTGACTGCTCTTTTGCCACACTATCGCAAAAACCAGCAGTGATTCCCATTCAACGAACTAAGAAGGCATTCACAGATTTTCTAACATTTTATACAGACCTGTTTTGCAGAAATTTTAATATTTTTTACAATTCTCCCGATTGTGGACGAATTTGAACGATTATGTTGATCAAAAGAATTACGAAGTGCACAAAATGCATTTTGATTTGAACGCCCATTTTTATAAAAAACCTGAATAACTTTAAAGCGTTGCTCATTTGCGTATCTTTCCACGGATCCAATTGAATAAGTTTGAAATTGAGAAATGTCAAGTGAAATGCAGAAAACAAATTTGACGTCTAGGTGTAGTTCACCTTCAACATGGGCCCTTAAAATTTAACCATCCTCTACAAAGAAAGTGATACATATTTTATTATAAAGAGATTATTCCATAGCGATTAACAAAATAATAAATATTGTGCTTTAAATGTACACAAAATTGGTGGTGGGTATAAAAGATTCGGCACAGCCGAATATAGTGCTCTTACTTGTTTTTATTTAATTTTTTCATTAAAGCATCTGATATATAGATATAATTAACAAAATAATATATGTATGTTAAAACCATCGTTTTGCTAGCTAAACCGCAATAAAGTAACTTTTAGCTTTAATATAAACCTATGCAACTGACAGTTGTTAAACTTGTTATGCTATTTTCATATATTATGATTTTAAGTTAATTAAAGTATAAACAAAAAAAAAGTGCTTCATAATTTCATTGCAATATGTAAACGATTGTTTTGCCTACATGCAAGGAGTTAGAGATAATGTATTGATTTTAATAATACATATCATAAGTAGTATGGCTCAGATTAATATTTATACGAAATTTTGCTTTTTAGCGATTTAATATTATTTCACACTTACGTATATACCTTGATACAAGAATTAAATGAAATAATATCAAAAATAATCAGCAATTTTACAAAAGAATTTACATTTTGGTAATACAGTTTATATTACGTATTTGCTTTTTTCTGTAAAGTTAAAATCATTTCAGTTAGAGCCTTTTTATTTGCAACCAACGATATTTAAAACGTGAGCACTTAAAGACTAACATAAGTAGATATATGGAAGTTTTGATCTGTAGATACTTATGTATATATATGCATATAAATTAGTACAGTTTTTGCAAAAAATGACAGTAATTCATTTAGTCAATGCTTTAGCTACCTTGAAAATTTAAAGATATTTTTAAGGACAATATATTAAATGTAATAATTAAAAATTTGATCTTGCTGTGCTATGTGGTTTATGCATCACCATATATAGTTTACTACTAAAATTCACGTATGGCTAAATTGACGTTTCCGGAAACTGTCTTATAAAAAAATGTCATACAATACATTTGGCAAAAGAAAATTTAATGCTTAAGTCGACATAAGTTAAAATTGAGATAATAGCGCCATTTCAATCCCAGAATATATGACTACCTTCGGGCAAATTTTAGGCTATTTCGGGCAACTCTACAGATAGTTGTATATTAAGAACATATTGTCTAAATTTTTTTAAAACCAATATCATTTGGAATAACAACTCATTTTAAATTGTAATTTTTCTAAATATACGAAAAAGCTATTCAGTTTAATTAATGCAACGTGAAATTTATGTAATAATTTTATTGTTGAAGAAAGCAATTTTTAAAAATCAACTTAAAAATTTAAAACTACTTTTCTAAAAAACTATTAAAGTAGACAGAAGCAGTTTCTTCTTATTGCCATAGATAAAGTGCCAGTATAGCTTTTGCTGTACAAAAACTTTTAATTTCACAGTTCAACAGATTGAGACTTAAGGCCCAGGATGTTAATAAATGTAAAGATTGCCATAGTAGATTTGAAAGAGATCTATGTAGTTCACAGCTTTTAGTTCCGAATTACATTGCAATAGTTTTTGAAAAATTTTGTAAACGTGAAACCATATAGCATGATTTCGCAAGATTATCACAACATAAAATATGATCGTTGTTTTCCGTTATATTACTCCTATCATAAATAAATTTTCTTCAATTTAAATTAACGAGGCCGACTAAATGACTGAGCGGTTCATCGCCGAACAGCCCAAGAACAAAAAGTGAATGATATGGAATTTGGACAGTGATATTCTTTTTGATGTTTAGTTTCACTAAGAAATGAGTTTTAGAAATTAGATGATTAAGGGGGTAAAAACGTTTAAAATTTTATATCTGCCAAACTAAAAATGATATAGATTAGCAAGTGGTCAAGTAATTACATAAAGCATATACTAACAGGTATGTGGACTTTTTAATTTTCTATCTCTAATGGAAAAATGCGGATAAAAACTATAACTTGGTACTTTTTTTGTACTCCAAAGTGACATTAAACACATTAAACTACAAAAAAAATTTTAGTTGCGTTAGCTAATCTGCAAAAAAATATTATTAGAATTTTAGCACTTTGGCATAAGGGATACAAATTATCCTCTATTTGGTAATTTTTTGAAAAAAAAAATTTGTTATATTATTCAACAGTTAATTGAGTGATAACTACTATAGGCTAATGGAATATGGTCAAATATTTAAGATAAATTTTTAAAAAATTCTAGGGAGAAAAAAAAAGTCAGCGAAAAGAAGAAAATACGGGAAAATATATATAATTCCTAATTACAGGACAACCACGGAAAAAAAATAAAAATTATGTAACTAAGTAAAACTTGAATTTTAATTCATAACAGGGTAGAAAGGGGAAAATTCCGGAAAAGATTTTGGTACTTTTTAAAACGAAAAAGTTGGAGATTTATGCGCTTTAAATTTTGTCAATTAAACTTAAAAAATATTTGAACATTAAAATCTAGGAATACATTGATATGCAAAACCCGAAAATGTAATTTTTCTGTTTATTATGGTACTCTTTGAATTTTCTAAATTTATGAATAAGGAATTTTAAAACAAGGGATTTTAGATTTAAGTTGTGGTTGAAAATTATGTGGACATCCCAAAAGGTAGTTTTGTTAATTTTTATAGTGCTTTTTGTATTTTTTCATATTTCTTAAGTTATATTTTTGAAACCAGTTACTATTGATCCAAGATGAGAGTAAAATTATTATGTAGACAAAAAAAGTATATTTAAGCTCTAAACACATAGCCGCCAGCAGACTTCACAACTTCACGGCTTCAAATGCTGCCAACTTTAAATGCTGCTCTGAAGTCAGCTTCATAATTATTTTGAAGACAGCAACAACATAATAATCAGCTGATGTGTATTTTTGCAATACGAATTTCAGAGATGCCGCATATATATTTTATAATGAATAAAATTAAAGTTATTGATAAAAATATGTAATAATATCACGAAAAGCTATAAAAACACATAAATTTATTTCTTTATTGTATTTTTGTAATGTTCTTTTATGTTTAATATCAAAAATAAGTTTTTGTTCTTTTTTTTCCAATTTAATATATATAATGGCAACACTATATTTGTTTCTTGCTGCCCGTCAAAATAGAAAATAGCCTAAGTTGGCAGCAGCAGCAAATGCTGTTGTGCAGTCGTGCTTCTGTGCTGCCGTCAAAATAATCGTTTTCATTTAAACACATGGATTTTATTTTTGACATATTGCTGCTTACTGTCTGCTGTCTGCTGTCGTCTATGTGTTTATAGCATTATTTTCTATTTTTTTTTTTGTATTTTTGGTATTTTCAACGTTTATGAATCTAAATTAGGGGCTATTGATCTAAGTTGAGATAGAATAAAAGTGGGCAATCAAAGAGGTACTATTTCGGATTTTTGTGAAAAAGCCCCTTTTTTTGAAATTTTATGGTATTTTTTGTATTTTCAACGTTTGTGAAGCTAGAATTTTAAAATTAAAAACTATTGATTAGAAGTGAGACTGAAAATATTTGGTCGACAAAAGAGGTACTCTTATATCTGTGGCTTTTGAGCTAAAAGGGCCAATGTCACTTTTTTGCTCTTTTGAGTTAATCATTGCATTAGATTTGTTTTCTTGCTCTATTTCATTATGGTAAAACAGCTTTAATCATATTTAAACCAGAATAGCTTCATAAGTGAAATGCTAACCAATGTCACTATGAAAGCATCACTAAAAGTTAAAGTTCAATGCCAATTTTCTTAAAAGTAAATATTTTGACATTGGGCCTTTTAGCTCCAAGCCACAGACATATTTTCATATTTTTACTTTACTACGTTTATGAATTTTAATTTTTAGATCAAAGTCGATATTATGTAAAGTTAATTTTTCCGATGTTTATGGTCGTTTTTGTATTTTCATGAAGATGGAATTTTGAAATTAGTTACAATTGATCCAATGTCATATTGAAAACATTATGGACCACTAAAATAGTACTTTTTCTGTTATATAGTAGTAGTTTTTATATATTCTAGGTTAATGAAGGGGAAATTTTGAAATAATCGCTGTTGATTTGAGGTGAGACTAAAAGTGTTATAAGCGACCGAAAAGGTACTTTTTTGGATTTTAAAGGTAGTTTTTGTATTTTCTAAATTTATGAGGATGGAATTTTGAAATTTTTTTTGTTTCAATCTTGAAAATATTATGAACTACTGATAAATAATTTTTGGGCATATCAGTGGCACTTTTTGTATTTTTATGAATTATGGACTACAAATTCATGTTTACAATTAATATGATATCGTCGACATAAAAAGAGTTTTTTTTATTATAAAAAATACAATAAATAATATTACAAAAAATCAATAAATAATATGTGAGACAACAGTTGTAATGGACGCTGGACAAGATAGTATTTTATATGCAATATTTATATGACGAATTTATTTAATATTATAGGAGTTTCGTTAATGGTAAAAGTACTTATTTATTTTTACTACAAAAGGTATATTCAGTTCTATCGCATGTAAGGGGTTAATTGGCAGCTAAATTAGTTAAATCATCATTACGATCTTTATATACATTGTTTCAAATAAACGTTTATTTACTTATTTTGTGTAAGCATATAGAAACAAAATAAAAACTCAATGTTTTGGTTTCTCTCATACAGGCTTAACAAAGGCTAAGCTGCTCTTCGATAATTTTTACCAAAAATAAATGCAAAATAACCTTTAATCTTCTTTATTGTAATTAATATTGTTTTTATGGTTTGTACATAATAATCTCTGGCTGTGTGTGGAACGTAAACTATACATATTGTAATTAAAACAAATAATGTGTACATACTATATACATAAGAAGATTTTACTTTTGCGAACATACAAGTGACTAAAATGGACATAAGATCAAATGCTTTGCATTTATATATCTTTGATAAAATATTTAAACATTTTAAGGAAATAAAATTAGCTTACATAATTGAGAGATCAGGTTAGTTTACCACAGCAAATGAAATTGGCAGGAACAAAATGTATTATGACTCCGTTTGCAAAAATACAAATAGTAATGGTACAAAATAAAAGTAGTAATGTCTCAAATTATGTCAAAACATAAAGCGTATAAAAAGATACGTTTTAATGCAACAAAGTAAACTGTAATTGAATAGTACTCAAAAATAGTTTTTTTTTTCGATAATCGAAAATTCTTTAGATTTTTCTAGAACGTGCAACGTGAAGGTATAAATAAGGCGTTTTTCGAAGAGACACTTCCTTTTAATTAGTACTTGCAATAAGAGCTCAACCCATAGAACACATTTTGTAATCCAATTGGATTTTCAACATCCTTATAATATTTCCGAATTTTATAAAAAAATTAAGGACCAGATAAACGTCGTGAAAAAATAATCAGGAACGTGTTGTGAAGAAAAATCATAAAGTGTGCGGTAAGCCAGGCTTAAAAATTCCTTAAAATAATTGGGTATATAACATCTATTTGCCACATGTTTGTGTGTAACCCAAGGTAATTACAGGAGATTCATAGGCAAAAAGAACTTCTACTATTCCTATTAAAACGCACGCATTTATACCTAGTGGGGCTAGAAGATCCCAACTGCAGTCTAAAAGTAAGTCTCGTACTAGATTACACCGCACAGGAAAATCATTGGGTCTAAATCAAATAGGTAAATTTCTCTTGAAAAAAATAGATAATTTCTAACCAAAAATGTTAAAACCATGTGTTTTCTAGATCCAGTGAGTAAAATCTGCCTGTCCAATTGAATATTTATTCAAGTAAAGTAAATAACTTTTACATTTCAATAATAACAAAGATTGGAAAGTTATTTAAGATGTTTCAACGTTCAAATTCAACCTCAACAACAATAATATTCTCGTGCTAAGTAGAACCTAAATAATATATGTATACATAAATCAACTGTCATCGTGTTACTCTGCCTAATTCAGTCCACATAAACGCAACATTCATATCACACCTATAATGAGACATTAAAAACCAGAAAGTGAAAAAGAAATAGAAAAATATGTGAACTTTGAAAGTAAAGAAAAAAAAAAAAAACAGTTTAAAGTTAAAGTTAAATAATTAAAATAAGTGTAGTTCGTAAGAGGAAAAATAATTTTAAATGTTAAAAGAATTAAGAAAAAGACGAGAAATGTGTAGATAAAATTCCTCCAATCAAAATTGTTGAAGAAATATATATGCATATATCTAGTATATATATAAATATTTATATATATACATATATACGTATATCTATACATATGTGCATAGGTATGTGGCAATTCTAAAGAAAACGTCAAAATTAAAAAGAAGAAGAAACCTAGCTATTCGTAAAATAAAACCAATTTGGCTAATCTAACTGAGGCAAGAGCTATAAACTTCTAACTCTTTTAGCACCTACATCGCTGCACTGGAAGGCCTTCTACTGTTCGATGGAAAAGGGGTAAGTTCGATCATGCTTAGTATCTCAACATAAAATTATGTTTATAGTTCTTGCAATTTAATTAAATAACATAAACTACTAGTTTTTTTATTTAACAACAACAATGAAATGTCAAAACTTTTATTTTGTTGAAAAAGTATGTTTATATACATCCATCAAAGCTGTCACCTAAAATGTAATAAAGCTTTTCGTGGAATAATGTTGGAGTGAAACAAAAGAACTCCTATAAATAGACTTGCACAATAGGGAAATTATTCTCAACGTAAAGTTTTATGAGAAATATTGCTATTGATCTGGCGATTGTTGTTGTTGAATTATATATGTTTTATTATGATATTAATATGTCTCAGAATTGTAGAAGTAAAGCCTAAAGTGAAAGAAGAAACTGGTTTTTTTTATTGTAAAAGCAAAATTTGGAATGTTTCTTTTTCTCCGTAATTTTCGTTTTTATTTTGTGCTTAAAATATTGCACATCTCGCACAATGGGTAGAAAATTTTGCCTAACTCTTATTTTATAATTAATGAATTTCATGCACTTACTCTTAAATATCAAAATTAGGTATAACGTACATATATAGTTAAATATTATATGAATTTTTTTTTTGAAATTTTCTTTAAATATTTGATTACTTCCTGTTTAAATTGAATCATGAAATTAAGTATCGATATCGTGGAATTTCATATCATTAAAATTTGTGTAGGATAACTTAATTTGTATTTGCAAGAACAATAAGAATTAGATTTAAAATTTAATCATGAATATATATATGATACCAATTGTACGTTGCACAATGGGTTGCTAAACTAAAAGCTAAGGTGTTTTTATTCTAAGAG
This sequence comes from Phyto melanocephala, assembly GCA_941918925.1. Taxonomy (NCBI): domain Eukaryota; kingdom Metazoa; phylum Arthropoda; class Insecta; order Diptera; family Rhinophoridae; genus Phyto; species Phyto melanocephala. The sequence continues at coordinate 140,099,292 of OW799233.1, read as the reverse complement.
ATGAAGTTATAAATAAAGGTATATAAGCTAGGGGTTCCAAAAATAGATAATACGCCACTGGAACATTTGGTTGGTGAGGGTATAGAGGCGGCCATCTCCACGAGACCTGAGAGATGTGTGTTATTGCAAATTCACTTATACCTTTTAGAGTAGATTTTTTTTTTCGTTTACAAAAACGACTAGACTGGGGCATTTGGTTTTGTAAATCTAGTCGTATTGGCCCGTAGTAAAATTAAATTTCATAAATAAATAGGGAGTCTATAATAAAGGTTTGTAATAAAAAATGGTGGTACTAGGATGGGACCCGAACCCCCCACCCGACTGCTGTGCTGGCATAGTAAAGGCTCCCGCAGTCCTAATTCTAACACCACTCATGTATGCTCTTGTTGTTCTTTGGAAAATTTCTATTATGTAAATTTGACACTGACATCATGGTGCATGTTATACCACACAGTTGTGTACCTTGGTGTGTACTTTATACGTATGTCCCAAGGCAACGCAATGCTACGAAAGCGTATATTAAACAATACGCGCATTACACAGTATGGTTAGAAACCAATCAATTATTATTTTTAATAATAATTCGATTTTAAGCGTGCTTCTTTTTGTGAATAAACTTTTATTATTTTAATAGTTTGAAATGTCAAAAAAAAAAAAACACAAAAATTATGAAAAAATTCGAGAAACTTGAAAATAAACAAGATTATTTTTAAAAAGTATTGGTAAAAAAAATTGTATTAAAGAGGTAAGTAAATCATTTTATGCAATTAAAAGCTCAAGACAAAAGTTTTCCGTAAAAAAAACAAATATTGTCGATTTCAACTGTAGTCATATTGTTATTGAATCATGCTTCAATTAAACATAATAATGATAATTGCGAACCATTGTATGCTTTAACTACAATCATACAATTCAGTCGTGGCATCTATATTGCTCTTCGATTATAGTTACCACAACTATATTTTCTCTTTGCGTGTACATATAATTTTTGTGACACACTTGTAATTGTAAGCTTATTAGGATGAAAAATGTTTGACATGATGCATTTTTATAAGTTTGACCTAGACCCATACACATAATGTTGTATCTATTGCACTAAAATTTCTTGGATTAACATACGAAGTGAAAAACGTATCGTATATATACTGATGTCGCCACTCATGATGGTGGAGGATATAAAACTCAAATATTAAAACTCTTTTATACTAATATCACACAGTAACCAAAACATTTCATTAAGGAGAAAATATTTTAAGTGAAAAATGTGCATAAATATTTCAAAACCTTGATGTGATTAGAACATGTGTATTTTTTGTTCAGCTTTTAATTAATAGAATTTGCATAAAATTAGATTCTCTAAATAAAATCGATTTTACATCATAATCAAACCACACCCATACAATTTTTGTAACTGCATACATAGTATATGAGCACTGAAAAAAAAAATTAAATACAAGATATTCTAATAAATATAATTCAAGGTGTTATTAATTAAATACAAAAAATATACATAGTTATAAATAAAATATTGTACAAACAATAAGTGCACAGGAATAAAGTGGTTCGAAAACGCAGACGTACGTACACTTCAATGTAAAATCTAAATTAATAAAAAATTGAATAGAAATGAATCAGAACAAAACACCAACTGAATTGTAAAAGTGATGTTAGAAATAAAATCAAGCTAAAAATTACACAACTTTAACGTGTTAACCTATTGTGGACACTACCACTACGACAACTACTAAACAACTAACAGTACAAAAGCTATTCTGTGTCCGCACATACAATAATGCCTCTACATATGCAAGTGTAATAGATAAAATAATAAAACCGAATATAACAACAAAAAACTGCTGGTACGTTCGAGGCAATGTGTATGTTTGAGGGACTAAAACTGAAAACTATGACAAAAATTGTTGGTACAGTACGTATAAGTTTACATATTCATATGTCTTTATACTAAAAATAAAACAAAAAAAAAAAAGAACTACGGAAAAAGTCATAATGGAAAACACGGTCAACAAATGTGGAACTCTTTTTTATAGTTTTTCCGCAAAACAAACAATACAAAAATGAAAAAGTAAAAATAAAAAATGTCACATGCACGTTCGTAGAAACGTTGCAAATAAACCATGGAAGAAAAAAAAAATATTCACAATCTAGAATACAAATCGAAATTAAATGACCACACTTGTATACAATTTAGAGAGCGAGTGCAAAAATATACATAAAGAAAATCAACAACAGCAGCAACTAAAATAACTACTACAACAGCAAAATAAATAAATAAAAACAAACAAACCAACACATATAAAAATGCATTTGCATGTAGCTGTATGTAATTAGATATACGAGGGTCAGTTAAACAAGCATTACAAATTATTTTGAAAGGTTATCATTTTTAACTTTATTAGTACTAATAGCCTTTTTACACTTACTCACATCTTAGCGGAATGCGTGGAAGATGTTGAAAATGAAAAAAACTTGTTTACATTTGCAACATCTTTCATCCTTCATCTTTCATCTGTCATAATATTTATTGTAAATGTTTGCGCAAATAAAAATTTAAAAAATGAATTTAAAAATTCTGTATTACTTGTATTAATTATTGCCCTTGGAGAGCAATTATTATTACAATATGCAGATTTTGTTAGAGAATGAAGATATTAAGATATTTTATTTTATACGACATATTTCAAGTTCACTCGTTGTATGTATTTTTTTTGTTTTTGGCATTTATAATTTTTTTCTAGTGATGCCATGTAAATTTTCGCAACAATATTTGTTTTTTCTAGTGAAGACACTAAAATAATCGAAAGATGTTGAGTGGAACAAAATGATTTAGGAACATCTTTAAAAGATGTTGAGATATGTTGACACACAAACACGTACAATTCATATGGGAAGATGTTAACATCTTGTTGATTTGATGAAAGATGAAAGATGTGAGCAAGTGTAAAAAGGCTATAAAGGAATTATGCTGAACAGCATTTCCAATCGAAGATTTTCAAAAAGAAACTTTTGCTTTTGTATACTCCCCAAATCACTTTTTAAGAAAAACTTTTCCGATTGCTTTCATATCGCCGTCTGTTCGATGTCAATTGTAGAGTCATGAAAAAAAGACCCAGCATTACATTGCTACTCACACTTGTTCATGTAACAACCATACTTATGCAAGTACAAATGTCAATCGTACAAGGGTTTGTGTAGCATATTCAGCATGCAATTTGTATGTGTTCGTACTCAGTGCCTACTCTCATTTGTTTCTTTATGTGTGATGAAAATATGTATATCGTCCAAGTCTCATGGTATACACAAACAACAGAACTTACTTTCAATAGTGTAACTGTTGTATGCGTAATAAAATTTAAATTTAAATTTTATTTATATTTTAAGAATTGAGTTAAAAAAATATAAAAAGATGTGAACGTTTTAAACTAGACATAATAAAATTACTTTCATTTTAATAAAACATGTATATGATTTGAACAAACCAAAGTTGTAAATAAATTTCGTTATAAAAAATAAAAACAATTTTATTAACTTTCACTTAATCAATGTTTACAAACTGGCAATAAACAAATGCTTGTTTACCAGCAGCAGCAGCAGTAGCAATAACGCAAATAAATAATAATAAAATTTTCACAGCTGTATCAAATAAACTCCTAAAATCATCAATCAATTACTATATAAATGGAAGCTTTAAAAAAACCCCTTTTAAAAATTGTTTGTAATAATAATAAAATTTCGAATTGAAATAAAAAATATTAAACGGAATAGCTTTTTAACTCTTTAACTGTAATTGGAGCATATAAACCTTATGACTCTATTTAAAAGCGAAAGGTCTGCATTTCTTATAAATACATGTATAATAAGCCGTCAAAAATTTAAAGTTTAGTTGAAAACAAGATATTTTGATTATAAGGTCGTTTTATTAATAAACTACACATCATTCTAGACAAAATAAGTTTTTTTTGTTACAATTTGTTCATACTGTCGACAACTTCTCGTCACTATCTAGCCTATAAAGGTAAATGTAATGATTTCTGCTACCGTTTCCATTTGAACAGTAAGAAATGGTAACTCCTATATGAATAGGGGTAATACACACAGAAAACAGATTCATTGTGGCAACCGAATTTGTTGCCAATCGAATTCCTTCGGTTCCACGTACTATCTCTTAATTCGTTTGTAATAACTAAAAAATTTGTTTCTTAGCATGGTAGATTTATTAGCAACAGTAGAATTTTAGTAATGAAACGGTTGTGTTAGCAGATTTTATTAGTTGGTATTACTGATATTTAAAAAACAAACTGTACCTGATTCCAAATAAATGATTGATGTAATTAAAATAAAATATTGAGTTGGTGTTACCAAAAGAATAATTAATTATTATTATCAATTCTTCGATTAAACCAGGAATATAAAAAACACATTTTTTCAATTAATTTTTTGCATTTTTAATTTATTAATATTGACATTATATACCAATAAAATAAAAATCTACATACTATGTACATATATATACATTTAAATACTAAAATAAAACTAGAAATTGCAAATATTATTGCGACAAACCCTTGATTTTCTTTTTAGTCTTTAAAATTATACTCGCCTTATCTAACTCGGGCATTACGCGGCGATGCAAACGCTGCAAAGAAGTAAACAAAGCTAAGTAAAGCGACATAAACTTGCTAAAACCTAATACATGTGTATATGTATATGTTTTAAGTGACTTTAAATTATATTGCATCCCAGAACAGCACCATCAATGACGTTAGTATGTACTTGCAAATTTCCGCATCTGAAAAATCATTTTGCGTATTGAAATGCATGATAATATTTTAAAATACACAATCAACTTCTTACCTTATAAAACAGTATCTTGCAGATCTTATTTTGTATCACAAAAAATTAATTGAAATATTTTTATATATTTTCATTTTTAAAAAATGTTTCTCAATAAAATATAAAAAATTTTGATTTTGACTAATGTAAATTTTTCACAAATGACAGAAAAATTAATTTTTTTTTCAAATATAATATTTATTAATTGTTTGTAACAAATAATTATTACCAGTAACAATTTTCGTTTGTAGATACCAAATATAGCTTAAATCTAAGCATTTGTTTAATGTAATCGAATTGTAAAAACACAAGTAACCAATAATTATTTGCAATAAATAAAATTTCATTTTTATTTAAAATAAAATATTGGAATATAGGATTTTTTATTGCATGAATTAAAATTCAGTTGTGAACCCTAATACAGATAATTAAATTCGGTTGTGATATAAGTGAATTGAATATAAATCTTATTAATAAGGCTAATTGATTGGAAGAACTAATTTATTTGTCCTGAGCAAAAAATTTCTAATACTGCTATGTTTTTTCGTTTATAAATATATAAAATCTGTTCTATTTACAAACTTTTAATATTTGCAATACTATTTTTATTGTTTTAACCGTTTTCCAACCAATCTTTTTCCTTAGTGTAGGAATTCTCCAGAACAGAAAAGAAATTTTAGAATTGTTTGATCATTTTATATTTCATTATCAAACGTAAAGGTTTATCCAATCATAATGCATGATATTAACTGTAAATCACACCTTAAGGTCAAGCTTATTGACATTGTGTTTGACACATTCAGCCATGGAAAGGTACACAATCGAGCAGCGCGTGTAGATCATTGAAGCCCTTTACGAAAGGCGGGCATATAAATCAAAATGCATTTTAATTCGTAATTTTTTTGTCCAAATGTGTCCACAATTGGAAAAATTGTGAACAAATTTCAGTAAAACAGATTTGTATGGCCTGTCAGTTCGTCAGTCGGAATAGTGTGATATAAGTTAGATAGTGTGATACAATAGCAGTCAACCTCAACTCGTCTGCATGTTCAAAAAAGGAACATCTCACGAACATCACTGATGCGAATTTTGAATAAAGATTTAAATCAGCATGCTGACAAAGTTCAATTGACTCAAGAAGTTAAGCCTAATGAATTTTCCAAGTGTTTTCAATAAGCCAAATGGTTAGCTGAACAGAAAGCAGTAAATAGTGACTTTAAAAAGGATACTATTTTTGGGGAAGACGCATATTTTTACTACAGTGGATTTGTTAACAATTAGAATTGCCACATTAAGGTCATTGAGAGTCCACAAGTGATTGTTGAAAAGCCGATAAATGCACATAGAGTTACTATTTGGCGTGGTTTGTGCGCTGAAAGCATCATTTAAAATTAAGTCAGCGAAGTAGTTACCGTGTGCACTATCGCAAGACAATAACAGACTTCTTGTAGCTACCAACTAAGGATATGGACGTAGATGATATGTGATTCCAATAAAACTCAATAAAACAATGGCTCCTTTGTGCAAACAGCTCAATTGCCAAATTATCTTCCGTCGTGGCAATGCAAGTTAGGGCCACAATCATGTATTTTGAATGACACCGGTAGATATCTTTCTTAAGAATTATTAAGGAAGATGATCGTCAGTAAGCCATGAATAATTTTTTAAGCCATGAAAAAAATCGGTGCACTAAAGAAATTAAATCTTAATTATGTCTAACTGATACTGAAAATATGTACGATCGGATAAAAGTATGCCTCCGTATGTCTGGTGAGCTTTTGGCCGACATTCGTTTTACTCATATTTCTTATAGATCTTTCGGTCAAATTAAAAATATTAAAATAATTATTTGAAAATATTTTATTTTATTTACAGTTAACAACGTGTAATTTGGCTGCACTACCCTGTATATAATGCAAGTTTCGCTGTAATATTTTTTATCACCAGAAGAAAAAAATTTAAAATTTTAGTAACACATTTGTCAGTCTTAAGCTACCTTCAGATTTTGTAATTAGTTGCCCAAAAGAGCATTAGTATTATATATGATGTATAATCAGTCTTGTTATAAGTTGCATGATCAAGATGGTTTTCTATCGAAAATTAAAGAGTCACTTCTAGGTCTTATTTATATCAAAATATATGGAACGAAATTTACAGTAAGGCTAAATTGTCCAATGCCAATGTCCAATAATTTGTCATACCAAATACAGTCAAAACTTATATTTATTTTAGAAAAGACAGCTTTTACTTTAATATAGATTTACGAAAAACGCCAGAAATTGTTACACTTTAGTTGTTAAGGCTATCCAGCAAAATAAGACATTATAAAATAATGAGTTGAAAGTACTAGAAAGCAGTTTTTCACTACTTACAATTTGGCATTTAAACCCATTACTTTAAGACGGCTATGTCATTTGAGGCAAGTACTTACCACGCTCGCTGACAAATAGGAACTTAAATAAGCACTTACCACCCTAGCTTACAAATAGCGACTCGTATAAGTACTTATTTCGGTCGCTTATAAATAGGGATTTAAATAACCTAAATAACCCGTTCGGTGTTCTAAGGACGAATTAGATTAGATTATTCTGCGATACGTTAGTTTGAAATTGAACAATCTGTGAAAATCAAATCAAAGCAAATTTCGCAACAAGAATTTGTATTGTATGTGTAGCTAAGCAAATGTTTGAATATAAATACCTACGTATCATATTATATTAAGTCATTACTAAAATACTTTTTAGTAAGAAAGACTATATGTTATAGTCATTGAAAAGTATGTTGTTTGGTAAGAGCAAGTCATTACCTAGCTTTTGCTGGGTATTTAGTCACATATTAGTGTATTGTGAATACACCTTAGAACACATTCGAATTTCTATGTGCATGTGTTTCTAGTGTCTAGTATGTAAATGTAAGAGGGTGTTGTAAATTCGATACAGCAGACCACACAAGGTTTGCTAAGTTTGCCATTGGGAGCAAAAAAATAATTAACTTGCTCGTTGTATTTATATTTTGTTTTCAGATTATAAAAAAAAATCACCCGGAAAAGAAATAATGGAGGGCTTCACAACTGTGCAAAGAATTAGAAAAATGGAATTTTAGTGTTTGAATTTGCAATCTATTATTGTAACACAGAACTTTGCCCTCTGAAAAATGTTATGTAGCAAATTTTAAAAACGGTACTCTAAAAAGGAGTCATCACTACTAAGTTTAAAACAGGGGTCATATATGTGACATTATTTCCCATAGTTAGTATGAAAAAGTTTCCATTTTATATGCCTTACAATCTAAAAGAGAGTTAAATTTTTAAATTTCATGGTGACCTTTAAATTACCCTGTAGCATTTAATTCTTAGAAGAAAATAAGACTAATTTTATATATTCTACATTTGAATAGATGAATTTATTATAATCAATTTTATAACTCTTTACTTTTATATTTCTTTTTAGGTAAGTCTTAGCAATTATTCGAACAATTGTCTAACAAATTGTAAGTACGAAAAATACATAACGATGACTTTATACTTATTTTATTAAGTTCTAAAAAACGTTTTTTTTTTTTGAGCTCGAGGTCCGTTAAAACATTTAAATAAATAATTCAAATTATGCCAATATTTCGGTATTCCTTGAATACCATTATCAGGACTAATTTATTCAATAAGAAAAACTAAAAACGTAATAGTTAGTTTTCAAAAAGACTAAAGATAATTATCAAATACTACATAAAACCATTTACAGTGCATGACTTTTTCAGTCACCTTTTTAATGTACTGTAAATGTTTTCAAAGAATATTCAAAAACTGACATAATTTAAGTTATTAACGGACCTCACACATAAAAAAATAAAAAAAATTTTAAAGAAATCTTAAAATGATTTACAATTTAATTAGTCCTCAACGGATTGTAGTAAATTTTATATTATGAACAGCTGTAAAAAAATTTTAAAGAAATTTTAAAATGATTTACAATTTAATTAGTCCTCAACGGATTGTAGTAAATTTTATATTATGAACAGCTGTAAGCAAATAAAAATTTATATATCAATAAAAATCAAACTTGTAATATTCAATCAAAATTTACTCTTATGTCTATACCTATTTATATATAGATTGGTGCTGGGTAACTGAATATCTTCATACCAAAAGGCGGCTAAGTCCAAATGGTCCTAGGTTTTGGGTCTTTAAATAATTTATATTAAAACGTAATTTTTGCAAAATAAATAATGCCAAAAAAGTATTTAATAATAAATAATTTTTGTATCTACAAGAAGACATATGTAAGTTTCGTATTGCCATGGCAAAAGTTTTTCACGAAAAAGTTAATATGCATGAAAACAATTACACAACTTTTGAATGTTTTAAAAATATTTTCAAAATTAATGCATTGTGACAATGCGACACTTAAGTAACCTTAAAAGTAGCCCAATTATTTTAAAAAATTTATCCAGATAAAACTAAATTAATCGTGTCCTTGGTATCACTTATTTGATACAGAGTGCAAATAGTATTTTGCTTTCCTCTTTCAAACACTTATTAGTAAATTTAAAATATATATTTAAGAGAAATCAAAACCTTTAAAAGTTTTTCTCTGGCCATTATCTCAAAAATCAAAATACAATTATAAGAAAATACCAATCATTTGTAAAGAATTTTATTTACAAACATTAAAAAGGTCCTTTGTATTTCTTGTCTAGTCACCTTTTTCTTTATTTTTTTCCTAAATTTTTTTTTCTTGAACCAAAACCAATCAGCTGAGAACATCTCAATATATTTCTCTGCTATCTATGTTATTTTTTTTATTGTCCAAATGATAATATTGTCTATTTAGTGTTTGAAATTCCGAAGGGACCCAAACAAAGCATACGCATCGTTTGAGTATAACATGATAAATCTGTTTGTTTTCATACAATTCTGTTATTTTATTTTTATAATTTTTTTCTTTTTGCGTGTTTGGACAAATTATATGAAGGAAAATAAAACTTATTTGTCATCTTTTTATACACATAGACATAAAACTCCTACTTTTTTCATTGTTATTGATGATAATGATTATAGTGTTTAAATCATGTTTATAATCCAGTCACCATAGGGAGTCACTGGAAGGAATGTCACAGACAAAACAAAAAAAATTCCAAAATACTCTGCAGAAATGCTATACCAAAATTATTTATTTCTGGGTAGAGGGAAGAAAATAGGTAGGCCTTAACATAAAAATTGGCACAATTTAAGTATCAAACAAAGATATTTTGTTCTAACATATGCAGTCGTGTGTAAGTTGGAAAATACAAGACCACACTCAAACTCATCTTTGTATATAGTAATTTGGGAATAACAGTACAGACACTCTTTTGACTACATTCTGTGTAATTCTGCATGCAATACCCAATTGATGTTATCGCGTAACATTTGTTAAGAAATATAAAGAAATCTTATAAAATGTTAAAAATTGCATGTAAGTCCTTAAGGTCAGCTTTTGAAGCTTATTTTGTCTTTACTCAAAACTTTAGAAAGTTTACATAAAACACAAGTAATCCAACGTACATTAAACCATTTTTTCACCACACGCCTTCAATTATTTATTGGGTTATCCTTAATAGTCACCTACAACTGAGCAATATGCGAATATCTGAATTTTTTAACCCAAATGGAAATAGTTTTTTTTTTCATTTCATTCAGACAGGGAAGAAGATATTTGTGGCTATGCGTATGTATGTGTATAACATGGCCAAGTGTGTGAGAAAGGCCATGATTTATTTATGATATTTTCAAAAGTTAACACACTCGTTTATTTTACATTATATATTTTATTTTATTGTTGTTGTTCTCTTTCCTATCTTAGTCGTTATCAAATAGAAATGTTTTTAAAAAAGTTTATTTATGCCAGCTTCTTTTATGCTGATTGGTCTTTTATTATTCCTTTTATATATCTGCATTAAAAGAGCCCCGGTGTTCTTCGCCATTTTCTTTTTGTTTCGGTGTCATGTTAAATATTCTTAAATCTTAATTTCTGAGATAAATTCACGAAATATAAAACCAGAATATAATCGCACCTTCAATAGCTTCAAATGTTATCGTTTTGTAATATTTTTCCCTGCTTTCTCTAATTGCCTCAAGTTAGAAAACGTATGGTTTTGTAAATAGCTTGGTAAGACATTAAATAAATTGGTGAAAATTTGAGTGCATTAAAATTAAGATCATGAGAATATATATTGGGGAAACATCAAAGCGGTTTACTACTATTTCTAGTCACATTTCGACTCAAATCGCTTCCCAGTCATTTAATGGCTACCAATCGGCATCTCTTCTTTTATTAGGTCCCGCGTCTTTAGAGATATTTCTTCTAGACTAGAAAATAATTTCACATTACTGACTGGTAATTGTTGACAATCCTAATCCAACAGTCCTTGGTAACCACCAGCATCTTCGCTAGACTGAGGTCCTCCATAGAATTCATACGTAAAATATGCCTACCTGTGATTCTTCGTCTACCGCGATCTGAGTCACTCTAACTTTTTTAAATATCAGGCTCAGGATTCATTAGTTAAGGTACTGATGTCACTTTCCATTATCTTATTGTGAATGGATTTATCCACTGTGAGAAATGTAGCCTGTCGACCATCCTCACACAAATCATAAGCTTTTCCCATATCACAGTCTCTCTAACGGCCTTTAGTTCACGGTCCAGGATTCTCATATGCCCTATCAGCAGAGATACTGATTTCACTATCCATGTCCTCTTCATCCATGTATCCATCCGCTGTAAATGAGCGATGCATATCCTTGACCACATTTTCCCGACTCATGCGTTGCATTGACGCTTCACCAAGGCAACATTCCACCCAGGCACAATTAGAATATATACTGACTTAACAATATGAATTCCTTTACTTTACTTTCGGTGATAAGTTTTAAAAGCCATATTGTTAGGGAAAACTCAGTCTGGCATAATACTGAAAACTTTCATTAGTTTTAGGACTGCGACATTGCGAAACCTGCCTGAGTGTATATAAGTATCTGTCTATATTTATTTGCATATGTATGAGAGAATGGGTGTATGTAAATTTATAAGGGCTTGACTGGTTATGGTTTTTTTTATTATAGTTCCATTTCCAATTTTACTGATTTATTTATTTGTTTTTTTTTCTTCGTTTATTTATGCATGGACAAACATTTGACATTACTCAATGGTGTATTTTGTTTTTAGCATATCTTTTTTGTTTTCATTATACAACTCACTAAAAGCTAAACAGATAAAGAGAAAAAAAATAATAGAGAACATGAAGTATGAGCTGTTGAAATCTTGTCCTAGGGGTGCTTTTATCCTTTCGATTTATGTGGTCATTCATGAAATTGCCTTATTTGAAGCAATAGAGATCCTTTAGAATTAATACAGAATTTATGTATGTATATTCGATTTTTATTTTATTTCATTTTATTTTATTTTTGATTTGATAAATAACATTAAATGAAAGCGTATGTATGTTTGGGATTTCAATTTAATATTAAAAGCTTTAGGATAAAATAGCCATCATATTCTTATTATTGGTCGATAAATAAGGGACTTTAACTTAAATCTAATAAAATTAAATTTTTTTCAAATATTATAAATTTTGTATAAAAGTTTTAGGAAAACCTTTAAAAATATTGGTTTTACAAAAACCAAAAAATTAAAAGTGTTTATAAAAATAGAAATTAAATCAGTATGAAACAAAAATAAATAAAAAAAATTTCCTTAAAATTAAAGAGTACAAACAGCAGCCTTCTAAAGCTCAAACTAATATAGACAACAAATTTTTTTCCCATAAAATAAGGTTGTATCCTATAAATTATTTTTATTCTGGAGTTCAATTTTCTATTATTCAAGTTCCTAAAAACATAAATTAATTTAAATAAAAATTTTAATGTCGAGTAGTTTCGTTTAAAATCAAAGCAGTAACAGCTGGTATGTTAAACCCTTGAAATGCATGCATTTTCTTGCCGCAAATATCATAATCCATTGAATAGACTTTAGTCATCTTTATAAGCTTTTTGAAGATCATAACAAACAAACCAAGAGCTTAGCAATGACTGGCGCTATTAGAAAATATATAAAAAAACGCGCAGCAAATTTGACGAAATATGAAATTGCAAAATTAAAAACAAAATATAATTGGTAGTGTTACTGCACCATTACTATGCAAATAATAGTTAGACACGCATATAAGAATCGTCTTAAAAAGTTTTAAACAAAAAGAATGTATAGCTAAGTAATGAGATGTTAAAACTAAATTATTTTGATTGTATACTGATGAAACAGCGACAAACAACATCTGTAAAACTGATTTCATTTATCTTATCAGGTGGATAGTTGTTAACATTGTGGTGTGGAGCTGTATAATGACTTATTAATTTGCAAAATTATTTCTTAAGCAATTGTGAAGACATCATCGAAATATTACCCTTGATCCTAAAAGCCTTAAATAGTAGGATACAGTAGATAATTACAAATTAAAAACTAAATATGGTGCCAAAAATTGAAAAGCCAGAAAAAACTTAATCTGTCTATATTTATAAAGTTAGATACAATTTAAACCGTTCAATAAATAATCTTGAAAATACCCAAATTTATTATATACATTTAAATATTGTAAGAATTTATTAATAAAATATTGGCATGTTATTCGGTTTTAATAAATGTATAAATTTTTTTTTTTATTCTTACATTCAAGATCTTATAGCTGCTTTTGTTACAGACTGGAACGAGGTGGCCCACTTACGATTAACATGGGACTTGACCTGGGATACCTTTCATGATCTTTTTAATTCATAATAAAATTCTTGTTGAATTTTTTTTTTTTGCCCGATATTGTTTTTAAAAATTACCTTTTCCATTGCATGCCAATCCTGACTCGATCAATACATATGGAAGGGAATTTTTTTTTTTTTTTCTTAATAAAATCTGAACTAAACTTTTATTCTCGTTGCTTTGCTCCTAAGCTCTTTACCGCTTTGTAGTCTGTAAATTTTTGTACTTTATACGACTTAAACCCAGCATTTGCTTTGGCTCTGCACACAAAAGAATCATTTAACTTTACTACCTGGTTTTCTATTACAAGTGTTCAGTGCTTTTCAAAAGATTTGTCTGTCCTCTTTTGCTTTATCGATATCAGTTAGAACCTTTTATCTTCTTCTTGTAATTTTAAATGGCTTTTGTACTTCGAACTTTTTGCTGTTGGATCTTTTGAAAAGTGTTAATTATTTTTAATATACTTTTTTTATACCCGCCACCAAAAAAATGGTGGGGGTATATTCATTTTGTCATTCCGTTTGTAACACATCGAAATATCCATTTTAGACCCCATAAAGTATATATATTCTGAATCAGGGTTTGATTTGATGACGATCTAGCTATGTCCGTCCGTCTGTCCGTCTGTCCGTCTGTCCGTCTGTCCGTCTGTCCGTCTGTCCGTCTGTTGAAAGCACGATAGAGGTCGCACCGAAAAAGCTAGGGGGCTCAAATTTTGCCAGAATCTTTCTTGTAGACAAGGTTTGTTTGGTATTGAAAATGGGCTAAATCGGAATATTAGGAAGAGAGTTATAGCTCGTAAAGCAAGAGTAGGTCGAAAAAACCGTGTCCTGCTAACATCGAATAAAATGGAATTGTGTCCAAACGGATAAACATAGAGTCATGAAACTTCGAATATATATTTCTCGAGTCAAAGGAATATTTCTCCCCAAAAATTTCTTAAATCTATGCATTAGAAAAGGAGTTATAGATAAAAATGTACGAAAATTTATACCGCGCAGTGTATTTTTTAAGTTTAAAACGTAATAAAACTGACAAAACCATATGTACGATTCCGAAATTTTGCAAACATGGCTTTTTGGTCAAAGTCTTCGTTATAGCGGAAAATAAATGTGCCACGCCCACTTTTTTCTTTAAATTTTTATTAAAATATATTAGTCATATATATTAGCATTTATTCATTGCAGACGGCATCATATGTTGAAGGCGCCACTACATTTTGCAAACAATGTGGATGATTGATGTCTTTGCTAAATATCACGTTGAACACTAGATGACTCTAATCACATTTTTGCTAACAAACTCTTTTATATTTTGGACAAACTACAAAGAAATTTTAAAGGGGTTTGTGAAAACGAAAATGACCGAGGTTGTTTCCAAAAATTAACTAGACTAATGATTTGTGCCCAACTTTACATATAGGTGTACCCACAGTCTTAAGGGGTTTATGATTTAAAAATATTTAAAAATAAATTTGCCACAGGGTGATTCAAAATAGACATTCTCAGCATTTTGCTAAAATGGGAAATTTATTAGTAAGATTTTGATTTTTAAACTTCTATAACATTTTGCTTTTAAAAGATTTTCAAACGAAATAAGTTTTGTATAATTTTAAAATTTGTTAGCCATTAGTACAAGAAAATAAATTGTTTATAATGTTTAGAAATAATTTTCAAAGTCAAAAGTTTCCTAAATTCCCATTTTTAATAGAGCATAACTTCTAGAGAACATAAGATAACAAAAAGAAATTAGCACCATTTAGTAGATAAAACTCTTTTCTATACCCCTATACCCCATTGTATACCCGAAACGATCCGACCGTGAGCACCAGACCAATTTTTGTGACACAAGGTCAAAAATTTTTTGCAAAATATTAGTAAAAGAGCTAAACAAAAAATTTTTTGTAATGTGTTTTTTTAAGTGTTTTAGTTTTTATACTCCCCCACTAAAAAAATGGTATGTATATATATATTCTGAATCGGGGTTTTATTTGATGACGATCTAGCTATGTCCGTCCGTCTGTCCGACAGTTGAAAGCACGATAGAGGTTCCACCGAAAAAGATAGAGGGCTCAAATTTTGCCAAAATATTGCTTATATATAAGGTTTGTTTGGAATTGAAAATGGACTAAATCGGAATATTAAAAAGAAAGTTATAGCTCGTAATGCAAGATCAGGTCGAAAAAAACCGTGTCCTTCCAACATCGAATAAAATGGAGTTGTGTCCACCAGCATCAACGTAGAGACATGAAACTACAGATATAAACTACCTGAGCAAAAGCAATATTTCTCCCCAAAAATTGTTTAAATGTATGCATTAGGAAGGGAGTTGTAGATCAAAATGTACGAAAATTCATACCGCGCAGTGTATTCTTCAGTATATTCAAAATTTTAAACCTAATAAAACCGCCAAAATTAGGGGTATGATGATCAAATTTGCTACGTTAATAACAAAGAAATACATTTTGTGCTATGAATTGGGTTATTTCCCGGAAATTCGACTTATTTAATCTACTCGACTTCCCGGGATTATTTTTCGGGATCCCGGGAAATAAAAAAGGTGGCTACGAATCGAAAGGAGATGTTTATATTGTTTATATTGAAATTGAATTCTAGTGATTTTATTTTTGATCTTATAGCTGAAGTATCTGTATTTTTCTTTTTGTGCTCATATTTGATCTCGTATCTAGAGAATAATATTTTTTTCAATAAAAAATATTTTTACTTAATTTATATTTAAAATTCAAGTTTTTTTATTAAGTTTCTTCTACATTATAAACTATTTTATGCTTTTGAATAAAAAGTTTTTTATTAATTATTATACCCGCCACCAAAAAAATGGTGGGGGTATATTCATTTTGTCATTCCGTTTGTAACACATCGAAATATCCATTTTAGACCCCATAAAGTATATATATTCTGAATCAGGGTTTGATTTGATGACGATCTAGCTATGTCCGTCCGTCTGTCCGTCTGTCCGTCTGTCCGTCTGTCCGTCTGTCCGTCTGTCCGTCTGTCCGTCTGTTGAAAGCACGATAGAGGTCGCACCGAAAAAGCTAGGGGGCTCAAATTTTGCCAGAATCTTTCTTATAGACAAGGTTTGTTTGGTATTGAAAATGGGCTAAATCGGAATATTAGGAAGAGAGTTATAACTCGAAAAGCAAGAGTAGGTCGAAAAAACCGTGTCCTTCGAACATCGAATAAAATGGAATTGTGTCCAAACGCATCAACGTAGACTCATGAAACTTCGAATATATATTTCCTGAGTAAAAACAATATCTTTCGCCGAAAATTATTTAAATCTATGCATTAGGAGAGGAGTTATCGATCAAAATGTACGAAAATTTATACCGCACAGTGTATTTTTCGGTATATTTAAAAACAAAAACGTCATAAAAGCAACAAAATTGGATGTACGACTCTGAAATTTTGCACACTCTGCTTTTTGGTGAGTGGCTTTTTTGTAACGGAAAATCAATGTGCCACGCCCACTTTTACGCCCACCTCCCATATAACGTTTTAACTAAAATTCATATAATTTCTCTACTAATAAAGATTTTGGAATAATAAAGGGCTATATTGAAACACCTAAGTTGTGCTCATTCGCAAAAATAACTTTGACACGCCTACTATAACGCCCACTTTTCACGTTATCTCCCGTTAATGAAATTTAAAGCTCATAAAACCGCCAAAATTAGAGGTATGATGATCAAATTTGCTACGTATATCCCCCTAGGCAATATCATTACTGTGCCAGAACATTTAGGTGCCACGCCCACTTTTACGCCCACCTCCCATATAACGTTTTAACTAAAATTCATATAATTTCTCTATTAATAAAGATTTTGGAATAATAAAGGGCTATATTGAAACATCTAAGTTGTGCTCATTCGCAAAAATAACTTTGACACGCCTACTATAACGCCCACTTTTCACGTTATCTACCGTTAATGAAATTTAAAAGCTCATAAAACCGCCAAAATTAAAGGCATGATGATCAAATTTGCTACAAATATCCTTCTAATCAATGTAATTGTTGTGCCAAAAAGTTTAGGTGACACGCCCACTTTAACGCCTACCTCCCATATAACGGTTTATCTTAAATTCATGTAATTTCTCTATTGACAATGTTTTTGGGAAAATAAAGGACTATATTGAAATATCTAAGTTGTATTTATAAGCAGAAACTTTATTGACACTCCTACTTTAACGCCCACTTTTACTAAAAGACTACATTTACAAAAGCATTTTAGTAGCATATCGAAATTATAAAGGGTGGTCAAATTTTAAGGACCGATGATGAATTAAAATAAAACACAAATTATTTAGGAAACTATTATCATTTCTTTTTGTAATGATGATATTTGTAAAGTTCAATTATGTATTTAACAAAATATCGACAAAATTACCCCCCCCCCCCAATCCTTGGTACCACTCCTCTATCTGATGGTCCAAATTTTCAATGACAATGTTGATGCTCAATTGTTTGGCATGATGATGAGTCGAGGTTGACTGCTCTTTTGCCACACTATCGCAAAAACCACCAGTGGTTCCCATTCAACGCACTAAGAAGGCATTCACAGATTTTCTAACATTTTATACAGACCTGTTTTCCAGAAATTTAAATATTTTTTACAATTCTCCCGATTGTGGACGAATTTGAACGATTATGTTAATCAAAAGAATTACAAAGTGCACAAAATGCATTTTGATTTGAACGCCCATTTTTATAAAAAACCTGAATAACTTTAAAGCGTTGCTCATTTGCGTATCTTTCCACGGATCAAATTGAGTAAGTTTGAGATTGCGAAATGTCAAGTGAAATGCAGAAAACAAATTTAAAGACTAGCTGTAGTTCACCTTCAACATGGGCCCTTAAAATTTAACCACCCTATACAAAGAAAGTGGTACATATTTTATTATAATGAGATTATTCCATAGCGATTAACAAAATAATAAATATTGTGCTTTAAATGTACACAAAATTGGTGGTGGGTATAAAAGATTCGGCACAGCCGAATATAGTGCTCTTACTTGTTAATAAATACAATTCTCCCGATTGTGGACGAATTTGAACGATTATGTTGACCAAAAGAGTCACGAAGTGCACAAGGTGCATGAAATGCATTTTAATTTAAACGCTCATTTTATAATAAGCCTGAATAGCTTTAACGCATAAACAATTTTATGATTTTATAAAAAAGTTTTTTTATTAATTAAAAACAAATTTACTTTTTATTTGTTTTGCTGCGGGATCCTGGGAAATTAAAAAATAAATCTCGCATTCTCGGAAAACAAAAATTTTCGGGAAAAAAACCCTAGCTATAAAAGAACGGAAAATTGGTGGTGGGTATAAAAGATTCGGCACAGCCGAATATAATGCTCTTACTTGTTAAATTAACAAAACAGATCTATGACATATTTTTATACCCGCCACCAAAAAAATGGTGGGGGTATATTCATTTTGTCATTCCGTTTGTAACACATCGAAATATCCATTTTAGACCCCATAAAGTATATATATTCTGAATCGGGGTTTGATTTGATGACGATCTAGCTATGTCCGTCCGTCTGTCCGTCTGTCCGTCTGTTGAAAGCACGATAGAGGTCGCACCGAAAAAGCTAAAGGGCTCAAATTTTGCCAGAATCTTTCTTATAGACAAGGTTTGTTTGGTATTGAAAATGGGCTAAATCGGAATATTAGAAAGAGAGTTATAGCTCGTAAAGCAAGAATAGGTCGAAAAAACCGTGTCCTTCAAACATCGAAAAAAAAGGAATTGTGTCCAAACGCATAAACGTAGAGTCATGAAACTTCGAATATATATTTCTCGAGTCAAAAGAATATTTCTCCCCAAAAATTGCTTAAATCTATGCATTAGAAAAGGAGTTATAGGTCAAAATGTACGAAAATTTATACCGCTCAGTGTATATTTGAAGTTTAAAACGTAATAAAACTGACAAAACTATATGTACGGTGCTGAAATTTTGCAAACATGGATTTTTGGTCAAAGTCTTCGTTATAACGGAAAATAAATGTGCCACGCCCACTTTTTTTTTAAATTTTTATAAAAATATATTAGTCATATTCATTAGCATTTATTCATTGCAGATGGCGACATCTGTTGAAGGCGCCACTACATTTTGCAAACACTGAGGATGATGTCTTTGCTAAACATCACGTAGAACACTAGATGACTCTAGTAACATTTTTTTGCACAAACTACAAAGGAATTTTATAGGGGTTTGTGAAAACGAAAATGACCGAAGTTTGTTGACAAAAATTAACTAGAGTAATGATTTGTGCCCAACTTTGCATATAGTTGTACACACAGTCTTATGAGGTTTAAGATTTAAAAATATTTTAAAAAAATGTGCATCAGTAGATTTAAAATAAGTATTTGAATATTTAAAATACATATTTTAACAAATTTTTTTTTTTATCTATCTATTCTTTTGTAAAGGGTGGTTAAATTTTAAGGGCCACAGGGTGATTCAAAATAGACATGCTCAGCATTTTGCTAAAACAGGAAATTTATTAGTAAGATTTTGATTTTTAAAGTTCTATAATATTTTACTTTTAAAAGATTTTCAAACGAAATAAGTTTTGTATAATTTTAAAATTTGTTAGTTATTAGTAAATACATGAAAATAAATTGTTTATAATGTTTAGAAATAATTTTTTTTTATCTTTAGGTCTAAATTTTCCTAAATTCCTTTTTTTAATACACCATAACTTCTAGAAAACATAAGATAACAAAAAGAAATTAGCACCATTTAGTAGATAAAACTCTCCTCTCCTCTCCATTTTATACCCGTTACGATCCGACCGTGATCAGCAGACCAATTTTTGTGACACAAGGTCAAATATTTTTTGCAAAATTTTAGTAAAAGAGCTAAACAAATTTTTTTGTAATGTGTTTTTTTGAAGTATTTGAGTTTTTATATCCGCCACCAAAAAAATGGTATGTATATTCTTAATCGGGGTTTTATTTGACGACGATCTAGCTATGTCCGTCCGTATGTCCGTCTGTTAAAAGCACGATAGAGGTCCCATCGAAAAAGCTAGTGGCCTCAAATTTTGCCAGAATATGTCTTATACACAAGGTTTGTTTGGAATAGAAAATTGGCTAAATCGGAGTATAAGGAAGAAAGAAAAATTGCCTAAATGCATGCATTAGGAAGGGAGTTAGAGATCAAAATGTACGAAAATTTATACCGCGCAGTGTATTTTCCAATATGTTAAAAATTTTAAACCTAATAAGAGTGACAAATTTCCACGTTATTTACTGTTAATGAAATTTAAATTTATAAAACCGACAAAATTAGAGGTATGATGATAAAATTTGCTACGGAAATCCTTCTAGTCAATGTTTTTGTTATGCCAGAAAATTTAGGTGACACGCCACTCTTACGCCCACATCCTATATAATGCTTTATTTCAAATTCATATAATATCTCAATGAATAAATATTTTGGAAGAATTACGGACTATATTGAAATATCTAAGTTGTACTTATTAGCAGAAATTTTATTGACACGCTGACTTTAACGCCCATTTTCACTGAAACACTTAATTTACGAAAACATTTTACCAGCATATCCAAGTTATAAAAGGTGGTTAAATTTTAAGGGCCGATGTTGATTTTGAATAAAACACAAATTATTTAGGAAATTATTATCATTTCTTTTTTAATGATAATATTTGTATAGTTCAATTATGTATGGAACCAAATATCGGCCAAATGGCCCCGCGACCTCAACGGCACACCTCGATCCGATAGTCCAAATTTTAAATAACATTGCTGATGCTCAATTGTTTGGCACGATGATGAGTCGAAGTTGACTGTTTTTTTGCCACACTATCGCGATAAACAGCAATGCTTCTCATTTAACGAATTTAGAAGGCATTCATAGATGTTCTAACATTTTATACAGACCTGGGGCCGAATTACGGCATTCGATATCGATCGAAATTTTACTCGAACGATCGAGTATGCTTTAGGTATATAGATTTTAATAAGAGTTTTCAAATTTCGATCACGTTCGAGTGCCGTAATTCGGCCTCTGTTTTAAATTTAAAATGCAACCACCCTCTACAAAGAAAGCCATTAACAAAATAATAATTATTGTGCTTTAAATGTACACAAAATTGGTGGTGGGTATAAAAGATTCGGCACAGCCGAATATAGTGCTCTTACTTGTTAATAATGATATTAAGAAAAAATTTAATTTGTTGGACCAAGAAAAAGTTTTGTCTGGAATAGTGTGATTAGTTTTTTCTGACTTACTTTTCATAGTAAATACAAATTTATTTTCCATCTACTTAATGTGGGTGTAAAATATAACCCATGACTTTTAGAATGCACTAAGATTTGAAAAAAACTTAAATCTGAAATTTTGTCTATAAATAAATGACATAAATAAAACCTATAATAATAAAAATATATTTTTTCTAACTCTACTTGACAGGTAAAACATAATATATTATGAAATTTATAAAATTCTAGGTGCAGTCTAAAATCTTGGCAATGCTGCGATAAGACTATTATTGTAGTCACACCTATGTTCTCGTTGCTGGATAGTTTATCAAATGTATAGGATGCATAGGAAAAACGCTCTGAAAATAATATAGATTCTTTCTTTCTTATTACTTATTTTAGGACCTAATTTTAAATGCTTATTTGTAAAGAAATAAAAAAGCACAATTTATCGGAATTAAATATTTTTTTTCAATTCATTTTTAATTTAAGTACGTTTGATGACTTTGTTTAAATATCGCAAGACCAGATTGTTCAGAATTGATATCTAATTTGTTGCACTATTTATTTAGAACTGCAGACTGCCCAGTGCCAGTGTTGAGAAGTAGAACCGGATTTTTATCACATACAGTACGTTGGAAAGATATCACAAATTACTATAGTTTTAATAGCACAGACTGATAAATACTAGTTGTTTAAGCAATTTGCTAATCTTTGGCAATAACTATTTTGGTGGTCTTGTTTTTTTGGGAAAGTACTGGCTAAGAATTTCGTTTCTAACACGAATAATGTTGCAGGTTATTTGAGAATCACACATGCAAGATAGGTATGAAAACTCTACAGTTTTAAAAAAAAATTGCGTCCTAAGATTAGGCAAGAATATATTTTTGTTCCAAAAAAAAAACCGTAAAGAACATTAAAATCAAGTATTTTATGCAAATAGTTTTTTGGTAAAAATATTAAAGATTTCGTTTCTGTATAAATGTGTATTTTTGTTTCACTTGCTACTCCAATTACGTTTATGTTATAATAAAAATCTCTTTGCTGCAAAGCGAAACATTTTCTCCTCCTCATTTTCAATTCAAAACTCGTCGTCAAAACTATCTCTTCAAAATAATTTTAATAATTTAATTGTTATATCTGCTGTCTTTGAACTGCATGCCAGTCTGTATATTTTTTTTATTATTGTTCTTGGTAGCATTTGCTATAGAGTTTTCCATTTGTGAAGGTTTCAGTGCTTCTTCGTTTCCCCTTTTTCTTCATTTTCCTTTTTCCGTTTAGCGGTTTGAATTAACTTTCTTTTGTAGTCTATATAAAAGGCATTTTTGCTATTTAGTTTGCTTTTAATGAAATTTTTTAAAAATAAAGAAGAGGAAAACAAAATCACATCCAAAGCAAAATAACAAGCAAATGAAATAAAATCTAAATGAAAGTCCTAATGATATTCATGCAAAATAACGTTTTGTGTGTCTTAAGCGTGCAGTGGCTCATAAAATGTAACAATGTAAACATGTTTACAATCTAGTAGACGTAATAACGGCGTTAACTTCCGTCGTTGCTTCATACGATTTGCTTAGTTAAAGACATAAGCACTCCAGCTCCAACAACAACAAAGTAAAGTATTTGAAATAGCGTAATATAGAAAGGAATTATGAAAAGTCTGAAAGCTCTGCTTTATATGTATGTAACGTATGCCCTTCCTTGTGCTCACTTTCATTTCTGCGGTAGCAAGGTATTTTCTTTCGCCTCATTATAGTCAACATTTTCAGTGACAATAGAGGCAAAATTTTTCCACGTAGAAGACGTATAAAGGTAAAATGTATTAAAATACAGTTGCGTTGGCAAAATTTCCCAAAACAGGCATTGAAATTAAGGATTTAATCATGGTAACGGAAGGATGTGGCGTGACAAGATTTCAGCAAAGAAATTAATTTGGTTGTTTAAGGAAAATTATCAAATCAAATGAAGTTGAAATGCTACAAATTGAGTCTCTCTGAAATTTACATTTTCTACTTACATCAATAAAGTTATAACTTAAAATTTGCAATGATTCAAACTACAAAGGGACATTCAGAATAATACATTTTTATAATTTTTTAATTTTGGGCTCTTTAAAAATTACACAAAATATTTCTGGATAAGAATTTTACAAAAAATGTCATATTCCAACTTTTAAATATTAATTTATTTGTTTCTTAAATATGTATGCAATTTTTGGTACAAGTTATTTTGAAGATTATTAAATTAACACCGCTAAGGCTATTTTATTATATTAAATAAAACTAATTTTCATAATTCCCAGAATAAAATGATTTAAAATTTTAATTTGTCGGATCATGTTTCATTTTCTAGGAGCAGATTTTAGTTTTTTTTAATAAAATGCTGCATATTCTGCAGATGTTTAAAAACGGCTCGAATAAGCATGCTTGTCATTGCTGGATAGTTTTACCTAAATTACGAAACGAATATACCACCATACCATTTTTTGTTCGTGGGTATAAAATTATATCTTGATTTAAGCGGTTTTTATTAAGTTAATTTCCGAGTTTTAGCAATTTTCTGCTACCATCTTTTGACAATACTTCTTTTTTGTATATGTGAAGCCTAAAAATATGCTATACAATTCAATTGTTTTTTAAAATTACATAGATTTTTTTATGGCCAACTTAAAAAACGGTGTAATTGTTTTTATATTAGTGAATTAATGCGAATAAAATGTTACCTTCCTGTGATAAAACATATGAAAACATGGATTTTGTTTTGGCACCTACTTGTGTTTGGACATGATTAAAAATATTTGAATTTTTTTTACATATTTATTAATCACTAGATAAAGAAAATTTTGTAACTATATTAAAGTCTAATTATTGTAGAGGAAGTTGACGACCTTAAGGGAACATGAAAGAAAAAATGTCTTATAAATTTTTTAAATAAAATAAAAATAATTCATAACATAGCAAAACAAAACCTTAATCCAAAACTTAAAAAACAAGTTTTTTTTACTTGGAAAAAATATTTAAAATTTTCTTTTAATTATATTATAATAGTTTTAGGCTTATTACCATATTTATAAAAATATTTTTCTTTTCTTTGGTTTATTAAGGGTTATGATAACATACATGTTGTAGAGAAATTCGTCAAGTTAGCCTGTAAAAAACCTGACATATTTTTTTTGGAAAACGGCAATTTGTCTATAAAATAAGAAAAAAAAAAAAAAAAAAAAAACAGTAAATAAAAAATTCTTAAACGTAGTTTGGATTTCAACCAAACCACTATTACAAAAAATTTTAGAATCTATAAATCTGTGGTCATAAGGAAAAAACTGATTATGTCTGTTTATATAGTTCTATATTCCAAATGATATTGTTCTTTGAAAAACTGAAGGCTATAAGTTTTTACAGTATAACTTTCTGTGAAATTGTCCAAAATAGGTGCAAATTTCCCTAACGGTGATTTTGAATTTCGGGATCGCCATGATGTTACTAAATTAATTTTAGCTTATATTGACTTAGAAATTTTTTCTTTTTGGTAATTTGTAACTTTTTAGAGTTAAATAAAGTCGATGACAGATTTAAATAAAGAATGTAACAGTTTTAAAGACTGTTAAATTTTTTTTCTATTTTATTGATCTATCAAATATCAATATGGTGTGCGTATAATAAATCAAACCTGCTATTTTAATTCAAATTGAAAAATAGATTGAAAAAAAATATGTAATGTAACAAAAGGATTAAAAATATTAATAAACATACATTCAAAGAAGAGGTTAGAAAAAAATATAATTTGTAAAAAAAAATTTATATAATTTTCCTTATTTTTTTATAAATTTGTGATTATAATTTTATTGGTTGCTTTACAAGACGCAAAGGTTACAAGGTTAGTCGAACATTACATAATCCAATGTCCAAATCCATAATCCATAATGACATAAAAATAATTAAAACAAATTAACTACTGACTGACTTAAAAGCTTTGAAAAAAATTCCTAAATGTGTAGAGTCTAGACAATACTCAAAAGGAAAATAAATTTTTTTTTTCAAATAGACAACTTTTATTTTTAAGAACTTTGTAAAAGAAACTAACAAATACGTATGAACATATTTTATGTTTTGCAAATATAGTTATTAATATTGATTTATTTCTTTAGATTTAGCATATGTAAAACCAAGTGTTGAACAGTATTAGTTTTTAGTGATTTTAAAATTATGAGTTTTAAAAATATCAACACGGACATTGGGCATTCATTACCATCTGCGATTGCTTCTGCCACTCTACAGGTCACTGTTACAGCCCGTATAAAGGTTCTAAGTGTTTACTTATTAAACAAAGATCGTATAATCTGATTTCTTCTCTACAGGTTTGAAGAATCAGGTTTATCTAAACGGAATGTTTGAAGTTCTGTAGTATTTTTCTTTTTTAAAAATAATCTCTAAAAAACCTGCCAATGAAAATTCTTTATGGTTAAAGTTGTCAAAACCGGTTTTAGAGTAATAGAAAACCCGTTTCATTAATATTTTTGAAGTTTTTTTTTAATCCGTTTTATTTTTATTTTTATGTTTTCGGTGTTCGATTTTTTTGAGGAACCGGTTGTTATTCGGTGATATTGAACACAAATGTTCTTGGTCATAGAAAATAATTTTTAAAAATAATTTTTAAAAACAACTTTTTTAGTTGTCAAAACTGTTTTCTGAATAAATGAAACCCTGTTTTTTTAAAATATTTGCATATTTTTAGTCCGTTTTTTAAATTTGTCGGTTCTTGAAAACCGGTTTTTTATGTCTCCAATTATTTAGCCATATCTAGCACAATGGTATGCTTTAATACATATGTTCTTGTTCATAGACAATAAGTTTTTATAACAATTTTTTAAAGTCTCCTTAGAAATTACTTTTGTCGCCAATACACTCGATAATAACGCAACTATTCCTTCAGTGTTTGTGCAATGTGGGTTTTTTTTATACACCATATAGATTTACTAAGAGCTTATTGATGGGAGCCTGCCTATCCGTGTATTAGTTGAAATCAACTTTTAGACGCTCTCACACGTTGCACAGACCTCTATGAGGTATTAATCTTTTTGAAATATTTGGAAATGAATTCCTATTGAAAGCAAGCAAAAACGCCTTTTAACTTTCCAAGATATGAGTAAATAAACAAAGCTGCCTCTGTTTTTACCCATATTTTGACCACAAAAATTATTATTTTTAAACCGTGTGATAATTTAGTGACAACTTGGTTATTTTTTGTAAAAATTATGTCTCTAGGAATATTCTAACAAAATTTTGGTCAAATCGTTTTTTTTTTATTTAAATTTAACAACATGAAATGTAGTTAAACCACCCTTAATGCCAAGGTTCTCAAGTTTCTAAATAATCTTTTAAGAGCGCTGGTAACACCAAAATGCAAGTCAAGGCCTCCGAAAGCGATTATTATAGCTTTAAGACAACCGAAAGAGTCTATATAGGTATAAGATGAAAAGCAGTAATTTACAAAAACCGGTTTTTTGTTTTTTAAAAGTTGTGGTTCTCGAATTTTTTTAAAACCGTGTTTTGTTATTTGCCGAATATTTTATTACTCCATCCATAGTGCACACACTCTAGTGAGTTAAGTGGTTTTTGTAATGCTAAGGATGCTCTGGTAAAAGCATTAATATCTTGATGAGTTAGATCAGATTGTTATGCTTAACTTTGCTATAAATGAGTTGATTTGGATAACTTCTAGCAAAAGGATGGTTTCCAGAGACTAGTTAGGATATCAGTTTTATTTAATTGGGTTATACTTTATAATTTAAAAGTGTTTTATAAAATCACAGTACTTTAAAAAATCTTCCAACTTAAAATCTATCTTATACAAACATATAAAAATATGCCTTAATTTAATAATTTGAAGATTATGAGGTTAGCTGACCAAAAAAAACACTGTTATTTTAAGGTTTTTTTTTTGTATTACTCTAAAATTTTATATCCAATTGTATCTCTTTTAGCTTCTGAGTTTAGATTTATAAATAACTTCCACAATCGAATCGAAATTGATCTATTATCTGAAAAAATAACAAACATCAAGAAGGAATATACTACTAAAAAAAAGTTTCCACTACTACTTTTGTGTGCTAAATTTTGTAGAATTTATTTGTTATAGTTATAGTTGTACATATGTATATATCTTTCGGGAGGGTTTTTCCATATTTTGCCTGTTAAGCTTTTAGTTTTGTATGTGACATTTGTCTAGCAATTCTGCATTTGGAAATGTCTTTGTCCTTTTGATAATGTCGTATTTATATTAATTTACAGACATTTTTTTACACCCGTTCCAACAGTCATACAATTCCTCTTTGCTTCCCAGCAACGTGTAAAACAATGACTCATTAAGGCTCATCTAAATTCTAATGAGATTCAGTAACCATTAAAAAGGGGTTTCACTTCTTTTGTAAAATATATATTTGTATGTTTGGTATATAATTTGTGTTTGCCTTTTCTAGTTTCTTTGCCATTTAATTTTCCTTTTTCATTATTTCTATTATTGTTATTTTTCTATTTGTTTTAAAGTTAGTTTGCCGTCGACGTACACTTTTGTTATCTTTTTTTCTCGATGTTTTCTGATTTATACAAACACTTAGACGAACGCATATTGTTTTTAAGTTTTCCAGCTTTTACTGCTTCATTAAGTTTCTTTTTGTATTCACAAACTTAGCAATTTTTGTTTTCTCTATGTGTGTGTTCATGTTTTTTTTTTGCTCTTGTTATTTTTATGGAAATGTAAATTTTGTGCAAAAGTTGCTCTTTTTTTTTGGGTGTGCGAGGTCATTGAATTAAAGATGTTTAACTTAAAGTGGTCAAACAATGTAAACGAAAAGTAAAAGAAACTTTGCTTTTAGAGCAAAGCAAAAAAAATCATATAATTGGGTTTAGCCAGATTTATGACGATAGGCGATAGCGTATTTTTACCCAAATAGATATTTGTTTAAATGAAAAGGAATTTTAAAAATTTGTTACATACACTTGCGTAACGAAAAGTAGTTCAAGTTAAGATTTTTAGAATTTGTATAATAGATGGTATTTATGTCATAAGCTTTTCAAAGTTTTATAAAATTTAGAATCATGGATTGTGTAAGTTTTTATGAGATAATTCTTGATGTCTTCTGTAATAATTTAATTTTTGCTCTGATTTTATTTCGGGAATCGTGGACCTTATTGATAAAAAAGCTATGGAGACTAACATGCCAACGCAGGGCATGAGTCATATGAAGGTGCTCAATAGATAGTTGGATAGATGGATTCATACACAATGAATACAGCAAGATACAGATCGTATAAAAAGAAGGATTACAGGTAGGCACACATTATGTATTTGCTAAGGGTGATCTCATTCAAACGAAGTTGCTGATAATTAAGAAGGACTGTGCGATTAGGATTAGCGGTGATATTCATTCGGCAATTTGAAATCGTTTTATGTTCATGAAAAACACCTGTAGTGGCACAAGAGATAGTGAAGGAGGGCTTTACGATTGGTTACCATAAATTCACTGATGATCTAAAATGGTCGAAAAGGGACCCATAATAGTCTGCTTCTATACTCCTTTTGCCTTAATACCAATACGAAACATACTGTTGATAACATACCATGAAAATTCATAAAGTTGTACAAATTATGAGAACAACTGCTGACATTGCCATCGAAATAATTGTTGGAGTAAAAAGCAAAATAGAATAGCAGCAGAAAATGGCTTTAATAGTAAATTTCGTTCTCACTCACTTATGGTAGAAAATATTTTTCTAATTATCATTTAATTATCGGATACTATTTCTTAACAGTTTCTGAGTTAAATAGACGACATTTACAACCACCCGTAAAATGCCGATTAATAAGTGCTAATGATGAAACCGTAGGTGATTTCAAAAATGCATTCCACCCGGCTGGTGTCAGTAACAACTTACGTTTTAAGTGTATTCTTCATTCTAATATCTAATAGTTAATTTCTTCTTAAAAAAAAAAAAAAATTTAAATGAATTTGAAGGCCAGGATTATAATCTAATAAATATTATAATAAAAAGCCAAAGAAAGTTCGAATATAAAAATATTAAAAATTGTATATTGGGTCTTATTATTCATTTCGTTCGTTGTTGCGATATATAACTTGTTCTAATAAAATAATGTTTTTAATTTTAAAACTATTAGCGTTTCTTGCAAACGTTTTATTTTAGCAGCAGCTGACACAAAAACTATATTTAATTAATTAATAAAAATATTAATTTCAAATCTTCTTTGAGGAAAACTTATAACAGTAATAAATGAATGCAGTTTACATACCGATCGATATTTCTTTTCGTTGAATTTCCCTTCCGTGCGAAACCAATAATACCACCGATTATTTTTAAGTAAATGTCTTGTTGATTTTTTTATTTGTCAAAAAATTATTTTAAAATACGTTTGCATCTCTGCAGAATAAGAATTGATAAGCTTTTGCATTTTTTGGTTTTTCACAAGACGGAAGTTTAATATTATTTAAATTTAAGCAAACAACATAACACCCATGTAGAGTGCGTTATAAGTCAAAAACTATTATTAGGCGTGTAAAACGTGCAAAACATAAAGCATTATTTAATAATCTTGATTCTAAAGGGATTTGGAGATTGCTAGATTTAAATGACTTTATGAGTAATTCTTCTGTCGAGGATTTAGATCCTTATGTATTGAATAATGAGTTTTTAAGTTATAGAACTGTTGATTCATTTAACCCTTTCGATTTAAATTTTCTTAACAACCGTTTTTCATTTCGAAACATTTTTCCTTTTATTCATCAGCAATTATTGTTCTTGGTAAATAACATTATTTCTGGCTCACAGTTTCCCTCTGAATGGAAAATTGTTAAAGTTATCCCTGTTAGGAAAAAGAATACTGATCATGAGTTCAGGCCAATTTCTTTAGTTCCTGTTTTATCAAAAATTGTTGAAAATGTAATTAAGGATCAAATTTTGTTTTTTCTCAATCAGAATCGCTTGTTGAACCCGTTTCAATCTGGTTTTCGTGATGGATACAGCACTAGTTCGCTTTTAATTGGTGTTACTGATTCAATTAGGCGAATAGTTGATAAGGATGATATAGCAGTATTGTTACCCCTTGATTTATCTAAAGCATTTGACAATGTTGGTCATGCAGTTTTATTTCGTAAACTTTGCACTTATTTCGGTTTTTCATTATCTGCCTGTAGGTTAATTTATTCCTACCTATCTAATCGTTTTCAATATGTTCATTGCAAAAATCATGATTCTGAATGTTTACCAGTGAATAGTGGTGTACCGCAGGGATCAGTTATTGGCCCTTTACTATTTATGCTTTACATTAATAATTTTTTTTTCTTTATTACATGGTGTCAAATGTGAAGCTTTTGTTTTTGCGGATGACATTCAACTTTTGTTTTCGGGTCATCTTCAGCTCATAGACGTTTTTGAATATGACGTGAATACTTTATTATCAAATATTTCTCAGTGGATGAATGATAGTAACTTTCGTATAAACTCTGCTAAAACTAAGGCAATGCTTTTTGAACCTAATAATTCTAGGGTTAACTTGTCCATTGCTATTAATAGTGAAAAAATTGAATTTGTGGAACGTATGAAATGCCTTGGTGTGGTTTTGGATAATCGCCTTGAATTTGAATGCCATATTAGTGCTTTAAATTCAAAAATTATTATACCCTTCACACAGTGAAAAAGGGTATATATAGGTTTGTCATTCCGTGTGAAATTTCTACAATTTTCATTTCCGACCCCATAAAGTATATATTTTCTGAAAGCTTATGAATAGAGGAGTCGATTAAGCCCTGACCGTCTGTCCGTCTGTCCGTCTGTCCGTCTGTCCGTCTGACCGTCTGTCCGTGTGTATGTTGAAATCAACTTTTTGAAGCCCCCCGACATAGGTAAGACCCGGGTAAGGTATTAAAATATCAGAAATATTCGGGAGTAGATCGGTATTGAAAATCAGAAACATCGGTACATAAACAACTGAGATATGAGCAAAAACCCACGACCACCTCGATTTTCTTTTCATAAAAACAACATTACAACAACAACATACATACATACAAACGTGTATACTGGTTAGAGAAAACGTGGCATCGAATCCCAGCTGAGGCAAAAAAATTTTTTTTTAAATTTTTTTAAAATTTATTTTTTATTTTTTATTTAATATATTATATATATTTTTATTTTTTTTTATTTTTTTTTTTTTAATTTTTTTTTTATTTTTTTTTGTTTTATATATATTATATATGTATATAATAATTTTTTTTTTTTAAATTTTTTTTTTATTTTTTATTTTTTTTTTTTGTTTTTTTAACATACATACGTGAATTTACTGTTATTGCATGACTACACGTTGTGAAGGGTATATAAGATTCGGCACGGCCGAATATAGCGCTTTTACTTGTTTTAATTTGCGTAGGTTATATTCCATGAATTGGTATATCCCACTGTTCATCAGAAAATGTGTGGCTCATTAATTATTGATGTCTAATTTACTATATTGTATTGAAGTTTATTCGGATGCAATGTTGATAATTTTAACAGGTGCTTTGTTGATAATTTTAACAGGATGCAATGTTGATAATTTTAACAGGTGCGTTTTACTGTTTAATAGAATTATACGCTTTGTTTACTAATTAAACATTCATGACCATGTGTCTAGGTACATTTTTGATTACTTGGGTTGTAACTTTAATAATTTTGTTCGTATACGTTGGTTAGTTTTTTTTATAAAGTAATTCTTAATAATCGTCCAGAGTATGTTTGTTAACATTTTGTATTTTTGCAGACATACAGAAACCCTCAGCTTCTGTATCCAGTTAGAAGTCATGTTATACATGAAAGATCTTTGTGTTGTCAAATGTTGGAACTCTTTACCACGTTCTCTTAGAGACTTTCACCTTACCCCTACTACGTTCAAAACATTTAATTGCAAATAGGATTATCGTAGTTCTACATACTTTATAGCGCAATGTACATGTGTATGTATTTTATTTTTGTTTATTTTAATTTATATCTTTATTGTTTATTATATATATTTTTGAATTGTTGTTTACACATGTATATATGCAGATAAAATTTATAGTTGCTAGTCTATCAATTGTATACGACCTTATAGGCTCGATTGATTATTTGTTATCAATAAATAAATAAATAAATAAATAATTAAACCGAAAATGTTTCAAATAGATGATATAAAATGTAATAGAGAGGTTGGATGCTATAAATATTGTGGTCATTGAAGTTATAAATACTATAAGTATAATGTAAGTTTTTAAAAATCCATTCGCTAAATAGTTTCCATTTTTAAAAGTAAGCATAAGTTAAAAAAATTCGGTCAAAAACTTGGTTATCATAATGAAAACGGTGTTAGAATATAAAAATAACTACAATGTTGTTAAGATAAATTAATAAACATTTTTACAGCAAACATAATATGAGCGTCGTGTACATGTTTTAACGGTGGTTTTCCTCTTTATGTACATAAGTATATACTGTAGTAATAAATAAATGCTAAGTTAAAGTTTCGATTTCGGAAATCATTGGCGATGCTTATTTTGCTCTCAATTAACCTAAACCTTACAGTGATATCGGCCAACAACTCCTCAATATTGCTAGTGCCTAGTTCGTAACCCAAGATTTATTATTTGCCATAAAGAAACCATATTTGTTACCTCTCAATATCTTAAAATGCAAATAATAATTAAAAAAGTTTTGTAGTAAATAATAAATTAAAAAAAATGCCTCTTTTAACAAGCTTTTAAAGAATTCAATTCTAGCAAACCATTTAATAATCTTTTTATTAAAATGTAAGAATGTATGTTAATCCATACCTTGCACGTACACAATACTTTTTTAATAATACTTAACTCATATGCAAATTTCTAAAAAAAAAAAGAAACATATTGAAAAGAAAATCAGTTTTAAATACTCTAGTTATTCTTTTGGCATATTTTAAGCGTATACCCTACTTATAGACTTTATATAGACAAAGTATTTAAGCTAAAACATACAACATGAAAATAAAGTTGTAAGTAGATTTTATAAGTAGTAGTTGCTGTTGTATAAATTATTCAACATTTAAAGGAAGCATCAAATTACGGTGTGTCGGTAAGAAGGATTTTTAAAATTTAAACTACATACAAACATATTTAGGAAAGTCATAAACAGCAACTGAAATAAAGAGAAAAAATCCAAGCAAATGTTTTAGGAGAAACTGTCAATACTTATATAGCAGGTAATGCTTTGTTCTGCTGTGGAAGAATAATATATAAAATTTAAACAATAAAATTATATATTGCATATTAAAAATAGATTAAAGATTAATAATATTTGGCATGTGTTACGACCTAAGTGTTTTGTAAAAATAAGTTATTTATTTGATTCTGTTAGTCAACGGCAAGCTTCGCAAATGAGTTTGAAAGATAGTAGGCCAATTTACAAGGTGTCCTACATACTGTGTTATCAAAATTTTCAAAAATTTTAAAATGGTAACAAAATTAACAGTTATCAATAGTAATTTTAAAAATTCCCAGGCAGAAGTATGATAGCAAGTACCACCCCGACCCTGTATATAGAAAATTTCGACTATTCGAAACTTCCTGTATTGCCACAACACTATAGAAACAAGAAATCAACCTTATTTTTTTATTGTTGAATTTTTTCAAATACAGCACAAACGATAACTGTAGTTTTATAACGTTGGGTGCTCCGGTGGACTAGCCAGTAGTATGCTAGTCTGCTAGTTTGGGGGTTTCGGGTTCAAATCCCGCCAGAGACGCTGGACTTGTCTGCCTCTCTTACTCTCTTACTCTTCTATTCTAACTATTGCTATTCTTATTCTATTCTTCTCTTCATTTCTATAATAAGGCGTCACAATGGACCGTAATGGTCTCCGGGTGAGGGTAACTTCGCACCAACCTTACCTACCTACCTTTATTACGTTGTGTTTACGATAAACCTGTACCACCACAATCCTGTGGATACAAAAATATAATCCTAATTGTCGAGTCCTATGATATTTGACAAAATCATAATTTTTATATTAAAAATTCATATGTAGAAAATATGTTGGTAGTAATGTGTAGCAGTTAAAGTACAAAACTTAAATACCACAGTACCTTGTTTCGAATTCCATTAGAGGCAAAGAAATATTATAAAAAGTTTTAATTCCAGAAAAATAGAAAAAATAGCGGAAATTCCAATAATACGTAAACGTAAGGATCTTCACCACTACACACAATCATAAGAAGGTATTGTGCTGAAAACTAGTGGCGCCCCATCATCTAATATTTTAAGTTTATTATCTTTATCATCTGAAAATTTTTATTAACACTGGTCACAACAGTAATAATGAAAACAATAGTCAGAAAAGCTCATTTGGCGTCGTTATTTAATGCTGTAAAGACATTGGCATGCAAGTATTTTGTATACTTCCATTAATGTCAGGACATCGTCATACTGATTGCCTTTTTCTGCTTGGGTTAAATTACCACAATTCGGCTTGAAAGCACATCACGCGAGTTCATCAAGTATATACATATAAAAATTTACAATGTGTTGTGTAACGATACCAGGCTATTTATTTTTAAACTAAGTTAATTTTATATTTATACTAGAAAAGCCCGGCGCGCGTTGCTACGCCCCTTAATGAATTGAAATGCATTCTGAATTTTAATTGAATATCAAGTGCAAAAACCTAAATATTATAATTTGTTTTTATGGGCGTGGCATTGCCCACTTTTTTAATCACGAAATTGTAAAGTCATAACAGCTCAATATTTATGCAAAGTTTCAGAAGAATCGGACCAGTGCAAGTACCTTAAAATTGTATTTATGGGAGTGGCCCTGCCCACTTTTCTAATCACGAAATTATATGGTTATGACAGCTTAGTATGTGTGCAAAGTTTCAGAAAAATCGGTCCAGTGCAAGTACCTCAATATTAAAACTTTTTTAGGGGCCCACTTTTTTTATCACCAAATTATTTAGTCATGACAGCTCGATACGTGTGCAAAGTTTCAGAAAAATCGGTCAAGTACAAGTAGCTAAAACTGATAACTAATTTTTATGGGCGTGGCCCCGCCCACTTTTTTCCACCCATAAACACTCCCTGGTATGTGTAGAACAACCTGCCAAAGTTTGAGTCCGATCGATTTTACAGTTTCGGAGTCTATAGCTAACACACACACACACACACACACACAGAGTTTCACTTTTATATATATAGATATAGATAAATTCTTAAACAATTGAGGGGAAATATTTGGTGTTTAAAAAGGACTAAGGAAGAGAACTCAATTAAAAAATTTAAAACGTCATAAAACAAACAGAATAAGAGGTATGATTCTGAAATTGTTATCGTATAAAATAAAAGTGACAAGCCTACTTTCTATATAATGCTTTTCCTTGAATTAATATACAAAAACTTGGAAGAATTATGATCTCTGTGTTTTAATATTAAAAAAGGATTTATTAGCAGAAGTTACTTTGACATGCCTTCTTAAATGCTGACTTATCAAATATTGTGATAATAAAAAGGTGGCACTCCAATTGTAAAGATTTTTAAACTTAAGACTATTGGAAAATAAACTAATACGAATTGTACCTACACTAATAAAGGGATACATGTTTAAATATCAAGAAATTATTCATTAGTTATTGTGGTATTAAAGCACTGGACAAAATTGGTAGTGGGTATGAAAAAGTTTACGCAGTTGTATATAGTACTCTTACTTCTTCATTATCGCCAAAATAACCAACAGAGTGCCATAAAAGTTCCATACCTCTTAAAAATATTACAAAAATTGCAAGTCTTAAATATATGGACCAACTGGATCAGTGTACGAAAAAATCAATATAAAACGATTTCAAGGGTTCTAAATAAAATTTCTTCTAAATAAAATTTCTTATTAAAACAAACATGCCGTTGTGTAGTAGTCTGGTTTGATACTTGTCAAGGGAAAATATATTATTGCTGTGTTGTAGTTATTCATTAAGATGCTTCAATCCTTCTCCAGGCGAATACACTCAAACAGAAGAGAAGCAAGCCTCCTAATGTTCCAATTCAGAACTCTGCCATAGAAAAAATATCAATATCAGACAGACGTTCATGAGGTCCCTTCTACAGGGCAAATGACAAACAAAGAAATCATATTTAGGTATTGTTTTAAGGGAATGACAGGTGAAAGGCGCTTTATCCTATTACAATCAACGTAGATCAATTATCTACGCAGATGGGGGGAAAATAAAAAGAATAACAAAGTAAAGCAAGAAAAACAATAATAAAACGAAAAAAAAAGACTCCTTAAGACTCTACGAATTCTAACATAAAAAGCTTATAAAATAGCAGAATACCATGTGAAAAAGAGATTATTTGTGAAAGTTTTATACTCTCAAGAGGAACGAAAAAAAAATTGATTAAGTATAAGACCCGTCCAGTTCTTAATATTCAACGTGCAATGATGTCTTATTTTATTTTGAATTGCATTTCAATGAGAGGAACAAAAATTCCACGAAAAATTTATAGTAACAATTTTCACTTCCAGAGGCATGAAAATTTTATGGTAATAAAAATTTCACTTCTTATTCAGGATAGTGACGAATATTGTCTTGTTAATAACTCATTAAACAAAAGGATTCTTGAACCTGAGATTTATCATTTGTTTTTCACCTTACTGCAGAGTCAATACTTAGGTAAAGCAAAGTCTCCATACAAATGTACAGATAACCCATGAAACGTTTTATATATACTTTTTTAAAGTCATTAATTCTTAATCACATTCTTTCCATGTTACTGGCACATCAATTAAAATTCGTATTTAATATATTTTATAGTTGTTAAGAACCTCATTATTATTTCTCTTTGACGGTAGAAACTAAGTTTGACAAATTCAGCTAAATTTTTATGACCCCATAAAACCATAAGGGTATGAAAGTCAGCACCTAATTTAAAGGCAATATAAAATTTCATGTTAAAGTGCATTTAAATATTAATTATCATAAAAAGAGCTTCGCATTTTATTTCGCTGATATTCCAAAGTGTGAAATTTATACGAATTTCCTGTGTACCTCGTAAAACTCTATGCATATTCTCACCTAAAATTATTAAAATTTATTTCAAATATAAGTTTCTCTACTATCAGTTAAAGAGTTTGCTGGGTTGTAAAAAAATACATAAAATCAGCTCACATAAATAAACACACACACACGTGCATAAAGTATATTTATTTTTATACTGGATTTATGATTAATTTATACAAGACGTTAAAATCGTTATTACAAACAACAACCTGAATGTCTTCATATACAAACACAGACGCTCGCACGTAAATAAATCTCGGTATCTGTTTAAGTAAACCGGTGTGTTATAGTGTATAGTATAGTAGCAAAACTTAATTAACTCATTAAAAATGCTAGTTATTTTCCTTTTATTTCTCCTCGGCATTTGTGTTTTTTGTTGTTGTTGTTGTACGCGTCTCTTGTTGTTTATAAGCCAAAAGGATGTAAAACAACTAAAAAGGGTAAAGGTTTTTTCTCCTTTGTTTAATACTTTAAAAACAGCATATATAAAAGGATATTAAAGGAAGTGTTGTGTTTTTCACTCTTTCTCTCTATCTCTCTCTATCTTTTTTGATGTTGTTGTGTAATTCTTATATCATATTTAAAGCTGTGTGTAAAGTCTATAAATGTATTTGTGTATTTGTTTAAACTAATATATAGTATATAAGCAAAAATATATATAAGTAGATGTAAGTTAAGGTGCAAATTGTGTTTCAATTTATGTGCATATATAAAACGAGGTAAGGTCAGGCAGTCGCTAAAGCTATTTCACATTGCAAAAGAATAATATATATTTAAAACATCCATTGAAGATTGTAATTACTTGTTTTAACAGTTACGTCTTTCTGGCTACCATGTAGCCCCGTAAATAACATTGTATGCAAAATTTTGTATATTTTTTTATCTATTGCAAAATATATTAAAGAAAAATGTTGAAATTTTTGCTATTGTTTAATAATGCTTAAAAAAGAACCGGGTTTTGGATTTTTGGCGGGTATTCACTTAATTTTACTGCACTGAAACAAGTGCTTAAAAGGGTTCTATTGGGATAGTATAACAAATATGGCATAAGTAAAAACTTTTGCATATCTACTACTGTGACATGATATTGCCTGAACAAGTAAGAGCACTATATTCGGCTGTGCCGAATCTTTTATACCCACCACCAATTTTGTGTACATTTAAAGCACAATATTTATTATTTTGTTAATCGCTATGGAATAATCTCATTATAATAAAATATGTACCACTTTCTTTGTATAGGGTGGTTAAATTTTAAGGGCCCATGTTGAAGGTGAACTACAGCTAGTCTTTAAATTTGTTTTCTGCATTTCACTTGACATTTCGCAATCTCAAACTTACTCAATTTGATCCGTGGAAAGATACGCAAATGAGCAACGCTTTAAAGTTATTCAGGTTTTTTATAAAAATGGGCGTTCAAATCAAAATGCATTTTGTGCACTTTGTAATTCTTTTGATTAACATAATCGTTCAAATTCGTCCACAATCGGGAGAATTGTAAAAAATATTTAAATTTCTGGAAAACAGGTCTGTATAAAATGTTAGAAAATCTGTGAATGCCTTCTTAGTGCGTTGAATGGGAACCACTGGTGGTTTTTGCGATAGTGTGGCAAAAGAGCAGTCAACCTCGACTCATCATCATGCCAAACAATTGAGCATCAACATTGTCATTGAAAATTTGGACCATCAGATAGAGGAGTGGTACCAAGGATTGGGGGGGGGGGGGTAATTTTGTCGATATTTTGTTAAATACATAATTGAACTTTACAAATATCATCATTACAAAAAGAAATGATAATAGTTTCCTAAATAATTTGTGTTTTATTTTAATTCATCATCGGTCCTTAAAATTTGACCACCCTTTATAATTTCGATATGCTACTAAAATGCTTTTGTAAATGTAGTCTTTTAGTAAAAGTGGGCGTTAAAGTAGGAGTGTCAATAAAGTTTCTGCTTATAAATACAACTTAGATATTTCAATATAGTCCTTTATTTTCCCAAAAACATTGTCAATAGAGAAATTACATGAATTTAAGATAAACCGTTATATGGGAGGTAGGCGTTAAAGTGGGCGTGTCACCTAAACTTTTTGGCACAACAATTACATTGATTAGAAGGATATTTGTAGCAAATTTGATCATCATGCCTTTAATTTTGGCGGTTTTATGAGCTTTTAAATTTCATTAACGGTAGATAACGTGAAAAGTGGGCGTTATAGTAGGCGTGTCAAAGTTATTTTTGCGAATGAGCACAACTTAGATGTTTCAATATAGCCCTTTATTATTCCAAAATCTTTATTAATAGAGAAATTATATGAATTTTAGTTAAAACGTTATATGGGAGGTGGGCGTAAAAGTGGGCGTGGCACCTAAATGTTCTGGCACAGTAATGATATTGCCTAGGGGGATATACGTAGCAAATTTGATCATCATACCTCTAATTTTGGCGTTTTTATGAGCTTTAAATTTCATTAACGGGAGATAACGTGAAAAGTGGGCGTTATAGTAGGCGTGTCAAAGTTATTTTTGCGAATGAGCACAACTTAGGTGTTTCAATATAGCCCTTTATTATTCAAAAATCTTTATTAGTAGAGAAATTATATGAATTTTAGTTAAAACGTTATATGGGAGGTGGGCGTAAAAGTGGGCGTGGCACATTGATTTTCCGTTACAAAAAAGCCACTCACCAAAAAGCAGAGTGTGCAAAATTTCAGAGTCGTACATCCAATTTTGTTGCTTTTATGACGTTTTTGTTTTTAAATATACCGAAAAATACACTGTGCGGTATAAATTTTCGTACATTTTGATCGATAACTCCTCTCCTAATGCATAGATTTAAATAATTTTCGGCGAAAGATATTGTTTTTACTCAGGAAATATATATTCGAAGTTTCATGAGTCTACGTTGATGCGTTTGGACACAATTCCATTTTATTCGATGTTCGAAGGACACGGTTTTTTCGACCTACTCTTGCTTTTCGAGTTATAACTCTCTTCCTAATATTCCGATTTAGCCCATTTTCAATACCAAACAAACCTTGTCTATAAGAAAGATTCTGGCAAAATTTGAGCCCCCTAGCTTTTTCGGTGCGACCTCTATCGTGCTTTCAACAGACGGACAGACGGACAGACGGACAGACGGACAGACGGACAGACGGACAGACGGACGGACATAGCTAGATCGTCATCAAATCAAACCCTGATTCAGAATATATATACTTTATGGGGTCTAAAATGGATATTTCGATGTGTTACAAACGGAATGACAAAATGAATATACCCCCACCATTTTTTTGGTGGCGGGTATAAAAACTGCTTACGGCGAAGCATAAAAAAACTTTTCAAGCTTACCCCCTTAATGTATTTTTTTCCGAGAGTGTGAGCAAGTATATCTAGAACAGATTCTTTTATAGATAAAACATTTAATGCCAGTATGTTATGCACATTCTTCTATACATACATACAGTTATATGTGTAAGTAAAAGTAAATTAAAGCTTTACGTCGAACCCCTTTTAACATTTAAAGCTCTTTTTATAATCCGCGTATTTATGACATTTTTTCTTCCTGTCTTTCCACCTATTTTACTTTCATACTGACTTAAGGCATTATGGCTGATGTGCACGTGTTTTTGTGTGTATGTATGTGCTGTATAAAAAAGAGTTTTATTTTACATTTTGCCTTATTTCCGCCTTTTGCGTTTTTCCTGATACCTTACAAACGTTTATACTCGTACTGCTTTCATAATATCGCGCACATTCTTAAACAATTGCTATTTTGGCTTCAATTAGTGACGCAGTTGTTATCATTAATTCTTACAAACAGATATGTATGTTTATATATATTTTTATATGCCGGTAACTTTATACACATTTTTCAATGTATTGTAATCAAAAAATGTACTTACACTACAACTCAATCAATTTTAATGAATGCAACAGTGTGAGAGTATGGGATGAAATAAATATTGGAAATAGAAATTTTTAATTTGTTCAGCTTATCTGTGGCGCATATGTCCAGGTTACTTGGGTGATGGTAGAAAAAAACTATGCAAATAGTTTTAGTATTTTGGTTAATTTTATGGTAATGAAAACTAAGTGAATAAATGCAATGTTTATAGAATGTATAAACGTAACAATAAGAAAGAAAGGAAAAAATTAAGGAAATACTTTTAAAATTTTTGGGTCATATTTCTTTTTGTGAAAATAAGAGAAAATTTATTCATTTTTCTTTTAAGTTTTTTGTTTTTAATAGACATTTAAACGTTTTAAACTTAGCTTATAGAGCAATAGCTAAACTTAACTCAATTTCTAAACTGTTTGTGAAAATAATAACAAACATCCTAACTTAACCAAAATACCAACAACCGATATAGTCTATACTGACTATAGTAAAGCCTTTGACAATGTAAACCATGATTTATTGTTAGTAAAGCTCAATACCTTTAAATTTAAAGTTAAAGGATGACAGGCAAAATGTTTTATATAACGACTGTTTATCAAAGTACAGTCAAACTTTCTTATAGTGAACTTCTATATAATGATGTTCTCCCTATTATGAACTGAAATCAAGAACACAACTTTTTCGTTCCACTTTCAATGTATTTCAATCTCCGTATAATGAATTTCCATATAGTGAATCTTTCTTTACTCCGAACAAGATTTTGGAAACAAAAATACACTTTACGTGTGTTTTTGTCTCTATATAATATATAATGAATTATTTTAGCAGCTTTATTTTACACTACTTATAAAGAAAATAAGTAATATTTTTGGGATTCGCAAAATATGAAAATAAAAATAAAAAGTTAATGATTTGCCTTTTAACATCAGTTGGCCGAGTTCACTGAATGAAAATGACGCACCGGAGTAGTATTTCTCTTAAAAAAAGGTACTAGTAATTAATAAAGTTGAAGAAGGGACATCAAGGAAAAAATATATATTCCGTCCGATGAAGATATTCTAAGCAGTTTTAGAAATTCGTGGATTACAGCAGATTATATCAGATGACGATAAAGAGAAACTGGGTGGTGTAGTAATGGCAAATATTGATAAAACGTCACCTACATTAGAACACGTTTCCTCGTCACTTGATGTACAACGAACTTTTTTGGAGATGGAGAGCGACGTTCCGACAAATTTATTTAAATGTCAAACAAAAATACCTGATTATTTTAAATAAATAAAAAAAAGAAAAAACATATTTCTGTATAATGAAATTTCTATATAGTGAAATAATTGTCAGTCCCCGTGAAGATTCATTATAGGGAAGTTTGACTCTATTTATTGTGACCCTTGTGGAGTTTCGCAAGGAAATAATCTCGACGTTATTTTAATTTTATTGCTTTTAAACAAACGCTATGCAATACAGTAATATTTTAAATTTTTCTGAAAATTTTATACTTTATACATGAAAATGATAAAGACTGTTTTCTCCTCCAAAATTATGTTAAAAATTTTTTTCTACGTAATTGAAAAAACATTTACTTGAACATGGATTACTAATTTGGAATCCGTAAATGATGTGTATATTCAAAAACTTAAATCTGTGCAAATCTTTTTTTGCTGTTGTTTCTTTGTAAGCTTTGATGGAATCCTTATATAAACTTTGCGTTATAACAAAGTCGTTTATCACTTATTGCACTCCTAACGTCACAAAGCCGAAGAATAGTTTCCAATATTGCATTTGTTCTGAACATATTTTTACATTTATTTTGATCAATTTAGAAGAATTTATGCTGAGGTAAATAAGTACTATATACAAATCGACTACTCTAAAAATGTTGTTGTAAATAGGAGAAGCTGTTAAAGTTCTTCAACTCCAATAGTAACGCCTTTTGCTGTTTCTGTCTTTATTTCTTTATTTGGGTAATTATTGTATTCGTTAAAAAAATGGATGCTCAACTGTAGGTTTTTTTTATATTGATAAACATAAATAAATAAATTAATTGAGACTTCGCAATATTGTTTAATCAAACACCAGCGTTAGGAACTAAAGTATTTACGAATTACCAAATTGTTATTCTGTACCATAATCACTGTGCTTGTGGTTTTATATTTATATATTTGAAGTTAAGTATGTGAGTATGCTTTAGTAAATTTAGACAAATCTATGACTTTTATTGCCTGTTGCTTACTCTTTAGCTTTTACCTATAATAAATTGTACATAATTTATATGTACTTTCAAAGCAAGAATTCAACTAAAATAGCAAAATCTGTTTCGCATGTATTTACACATCTTTAGCTGAATATAAATAAATGTGCACGCGTCTGTAAGCTGTACATAGAGTATATAATTTACATGGCAAATATTAAGAAAAT
Organism: Phyto melanocephala; assembly: GCA_941918925.1. Classification (NCBI taxonomy): domain Eukaryota; kingdom Metazoa; phylum Arthropoda; class Insecta; order Diptera; family Rhinophoridae; genus Phyto; species Phyto melanocephala. The sequence goes on along the minus strand of OW799233.1, from coordinate 140,054,982 downwards.
CTCTACTTTACCTATTGTATTTATTACGTACAAGCAGCTTTCAACATTTGATTTCTTAATTGTTACAAAACACAATACAACAATATTATTTTCTGTTTTTTCGCCTTTGCGTAACTTTTTGGAAAATTTATTTGAAAAAAGAACCTGAAAGTTGAAAATAGGAAATTGAAATTGTAACTGAGGAAACAATAACAACCGCAGCTACTGAGAAATCAACATCAACTCGATTGATTTACAATAATGGCTGCCATTTATGCTTCGGTGATCATAAAGTGGTCATAAAATGTGACGTCGTTTCTATTACATTGAAAGGAAGGCTTAACTCGGTAATGGCTTTATTGGAAAATAAATAAAAAGAACTTAATGTACAAATGCTTAATATATTCTTATATATATGTACGTATATACGCAGACTTGAAATAAATAGTAAATAGATCTACATTTTATTTTAAATGATTCTTATTGTTTGGCAGGATATTTTCTATGTGTTTGAAGAATATTTTATTATAGAATTTGTTGTTTCAATTTTTATTTATTTATTTATTTTTATTTTTTCAATTTGTAGTTAAACAGTTAGTTATTTATGGGGGAAAATTTTATGTAGTAAAAGTTGTTAAAGTAATTTATATAGGAAAAGAGAATTAAGCGTTATCGAAAATAATATTATTACCAAAAATTTAAGGAATAATTTAAAGATTTTATGATTTTTTAAGCAATTCCAAAATACTCGTTATGATGACATTAAAATATTCTTAAGTAATAATTATCACGCCCATCATATTCTCCTACAATAGAACTTAGATGCTTAGTGTAATAAAAATCTAATGAAGCTGAATTCTGAGCACTATATTCGGCTGTGACGATGTACTTTTATAGCAAAGAATTTAAATTTTGGTTATTAACAGCAATTCATATGGAATAATATCATTATTCTAAAATATGTATTTTTTTCTTCGTATAACTTCGATATGCTAGTAAAATGTTCAATGAAAGTGAACATTAAAGTAGGCGTGTCAATAAAGTTTCTGCTAATAAATAAAATTTAAATATTTTCAATTTAGTTTTCTATTCTTTCAAAATCTTTATTCATAGAGAAATTATATGACTTTGAGATAAAGGGTTATATGAGAGGTGGGCGTGGCACATTAATTTTTCGCTATAACAAAGTCTTTGACCAAAGAGCAATGGCTGCAAAATTTAAGAATCGTACAGCTAATTTCGTCAGTTTTATGAATTTTAAATTTTAAATATACCGAAAAATACACTGTGCGGTATAAATTTTCGTAAATTTTGATCTATAATTCCTTTCTCAATGCATAGATTTTGGAAATTTTCGAAGGAAAATATTGCTTTTACTCGGGAAATATATATTCGAAATTTCATGGCTCTACGTTAATGCATTGGACATTCCATTTTATTCAATGTTAGAAGGACACGGTTTTTTCGACCTATTCTGGCATTACAAGCTATCACTCACTTCCTAATATTCCGACTTAGCCCATTTTCAGTAACAAACAAACCTTGTGTATAAGAAATATGCTGGCAATATGAGCCCTCTAGCTTTTTCGGTCCGAGCTCTATCGTGCTTTCAACACACGGACAGATGGACGGACATATCTAGATTTGCATAAAATGAAACCCCGATTCAGAATATATATACTTTATGGGGTCTAAAATGGATATTTCGATGTGTTATAAACGGAATTTTTTTGGTGGTGGGTACAAAAAGAAAATATTGTATGATAAGCTGCCAATGCTAAAAAGTCAAAGATTATTTGTATATCGCTATTGATTTAATAAAAGGAAATATATGTTTTGATTTTTCAACTTTCAATGTCTCTTTAAATGTACCATCTCGTTCTACATGATTTTTAACCAATATCTGTTGAAGTTTTCAGAAAAAAATATGCCTTCTCTCACCGTTTTTAAGACTTTGTAGTTACTAAGTTTAGTAAACTTTATTAATATACAGATTTGTCTTTAAACAGTAATATTTTAAAATTGCTAAAAGTATGTAACATCTATGTACCATTTAAAAGTCGTTAAGGATCTCGAAACCAGTGAACTTTTAAATAAAAAATATAATAAAAAAGTTGTATCTAATCTGGATTTATTTAATATATATTTAGGTATTATTTAATATGGCTTTATATCAAGTAAAATATTGCTGTCACTTAAAGTTATTAGAAAAAGCTAAAATTTTGTTTTTCTATCTTTATTTCAACTTGATTATAAAAAAAATTTAAAAAAAATAAATAAATCAAAAAAGGGTTAAGAAATTTTAAAATAGTTGTTGTTTAATGATCGTAAGCATTGATTTAATTTAGTTTGTTTCATTTAAATCGGTAATCTTCATACTAAAATCTTTAAAAATTTTTGCAGCCGCAGATAATTTTTTTCCTATATGCATAACAGACCTATTCATGATTAATACCTTTCACTTTTCACCAAGGTTGTAACGTTATTGGTTCATCATCTACACAATCCTTCATGGTGGGATCTAAACAATTGATTAGAATATTTTATTCTGTTCCATTAATTTCAACATTTGCAGGAGTATAGGTGACAACAACTCCAAATCTATTCCACCTGTTTGGTATAAAAACCATCATGATTATATTTTAATAGAACAAAATTAATAACATTATCCATATACTCAAGATTCTACTGTAATTTAATTCGATCTATCTATCTAAATAAATGTAAACAACTCAAAATTCAAACAAATTAGCAATTAATTTTTATAAAATTATAAAATTTTCAAATATCATTCATTTTGCTTGATAAATTTGAAATCAATTTTAATATTATTTTAATTATATATGAGGTATAATTAAATAAAATATTATTTATATATAAATATCAAATTAATTGTAATTTTAAGTTAAAAGTTACAAACAAATAAAAAATATCTTTAGCTCGAAAAAATTAAAACAAAAAAAAAAGATCGAAGAAATTTACATAATATTTATTATTAAATTATTTTTTTTTCCTTCTATTCCTGTATTTTTATATCCATCACTAAAATATGCTTTTTCATAAACTCTTTTTTTTTTAGTGTTTTTAAGTATTTTTGATCTTCTTAAACTAAAATATATCTTATATAATGGATTATTATTGTAGATATTATTATTTATTCAATAATAATCATATTTTGTTTTTAAAAACATCATTTTATGTTTTCCATTTCTGTTTATTTTAATATTAATTTTTGTTTTTTCGATTTTTATACCCGCCACCAAAAAAATGGTGGGGGTATATTCATTTTGTCATTCCGTTTGTAACACATCGAAATATCCATTTTAGACCCCATAAAGTATATATATTCTGAATCAGGGTTTGATTTGATGACGATCTAGCTATGTCCGTCCGTCTGTCCGTCTGTCCGTCTGTCCGTCTGTCCGTCTGTCCGTCTGTCCGTCTGTTGAAAGCACGATAGAGGTCGCACCGAAAAAGCTAGGGGGCTCAAATTTTGCCAGAATCTTTCTTATAGACAAGGTTTGTTTGGTATTGAAAATGGGCTAAATCGGAATATTAGGAAGAGAGTTATAACTCGAAAAGCAAGAGTAGGTCGAAAAAACCGTGTCCTTCGAACATCGAATAAAATGGAATTGTGTCCAAACGCATCAACGTAGACTCATGAAACTTCGAATATATATTTCCTGAGTAAAAACAATATCTTTCGCCGAAAATTATTTAAATCTATGCATTAGGAGAGGAGTTATCGATCAAAATGTACGAAAATTTATACCGCACAGTGTATTTTTCGGTATATTTAAAAACAAAAACGTCATAAAAGCAACAAAATTGGATGTACGACTCTGAAATTTTGCACACTCTGCTTTTTGGTGAGTGGCTTTTTTGTAACGGAAAATCAATGTGCCACGCCCACTTTTACGCCCACCTCCCATATAACGTTTTAACTAAAATTCATATAATTTCTCTACTAATAAAGATTTTGGAATAATAAAGGGCTATATTGAAACACCTAAGTTGTGCTCATTCGCAAAAATAACTTTGACACGCCTACTATAACGCCCACTTTTCACGTTATCTCCCGTTAATGAAATTTAAAGCTCATAAAACCGCCAAAATTAGAGGTATGATGATCAAATTTGCTACGTATATCCCCCTAGGCAATATCATTACTGTGCCAGAACATTTAGGTGCCACGCCCACTTTTACGCCCACCTCCCATATAACGTTTTAACTAAAATTCATATAATTTCTCTATTAATAAAGATTTTGGAATAATAAAGGGCTATATTGAAACATCTAAGTTGTGCTCATTCGCAAAAATAACTTTGACACGCCTACTATAACGCCCACTTTTCACGTTATCTACCGTTAATGAAATTTAAAAGCTCATAAAACCGCCAAAATTAAAGGCATGATGATCAAATTTGCTACAAATATCCTTCTAATCAATGTAATTGTTGTGCCAAAAAGTTTAGGTGACACGCCCACTTTAACGCCTACCTCCCATATAACGGTTTATCTTAAATTCATGTAATTTCTCTATTGACAATGTTTTTGGGAAAATAAAGGACTATATTGAAATATCTAAGTTGTATTTATAAGCAGAAACTTTATTGACACTCCTACTTTAACGCCCACTTTTACTAAAAGACTACATTTACAAAAGCATTTTAGTAGCATATCGAAATTATAAAGGGTGGTCAAATTTTAAGGAACGATGATGAATTAAAATAAAACACAAATTATTTAGGAAACTATTATCATTTCTTTTTGTAATGATGATATTTGTAAAGTTCAATTATGTATTTAACAAAATATCGACAAAATTACCCCCCCCCCCAATCCTTGGTACCACTCCTCTATCTGATGGTCCAAATTTTCAATGACAATGTTGATGCTCAATTGTTTGGCATGATGATGAGTCGAGGTTGACTGCTCTTTTGCCACACTATCGCAAAAACCACCAGTGGTTCCCATTCAACGCACTAAGAAGGCATTCACAGATTTTCTAACATTTTATACAGACCTGTTTTCCAGAAATTTAAATATTTTTTACAATTCTCCCGATTGTGGACGAATTTGAACGATTATGTTAATCAAAAGAATTACAAAGTGCACAAAATGCATTTTGATTTGAACGCCCATTTTTATAAAAAACCTGAATAACTTTAAAGCGTTGCTCATTTGCGTATCTTTCCACGGATCAAATTGAGTAAGTTTGAGATTGCGAAATGTCAAGTGAAATGCAGAAAACAAATTTAAAGACTAGCTGTAGTTCACCTTCAACATGGGCCCTTAAAATTTAACCACCCTATACAAAGAAAGTGGTACATATTTTATTATAATGAGATTATTCCATAGCGATTAACAAAATAATAAATATTGTGCTTTAAATGTACACAAAATTGGTGGTGGGTATAAAAGATTCGGCACAGCCGAATATAGTGCTCTTACTTGTTTTTTACAGGCACTAGTTTTTATTTACTTTAATTTCTTCTTATTCACCATCGCACTTGATCAAAAATTTTTCATCGATTCCTTTTTTTTAATTTTTCAAACTATCAACAAACTAATATTTGAAATCTACTTTAAATAAAATTTGCCTACTATGTAAAAAAATTCTTATTCCTCAATATTTTTTTTTTTTAATTTTTCTTCACACTTTTTGTCATTGTAATTAAATTATCTTGAAGTTGCTCTTATTTATAAAATAAAACAAAGCGGGAAAAAAGTAAATAATAATGACAAAAGAACAAAATAAATGCAGATTTTTGGAACGATTAATCAAATATTCATTGCGAATTGGATTTGGATAGCTGGTACAAGCCTTGAAAATTTGCCTATGCTTCATAAGTAGCTGCGAGTTCCTACTAGTTACTAGAAAATTACCACTTTTGTTCTTTGTTTGTTAACTGGATATAGTGAATGTAAGTTTTAAGACCTTTTTGTTTAAAATAATATTGTGGATACCGTCGTTAATTTTTTTTGTAATTTAAATACGTTACTTTATTTCTTCCTCACACAAATCATTGCTTTTTCTACGACGATCAATAGACTAGTGTTTAGTTCTTAATTTCATGACCTATAATAAAGGATGATCATGCTGTTATATAAATAAATTAAGAAAAAAGTTACAACGATTTGTTTTGCCTTATTATGCACCTTATATTCTATCTATATGCTTAGGCCCTTCGTTGGTTTTATTGAATAATGTTATAATTTCTGATTTTGCAAACAACAAAACAAAGTTTTCTTTCAGCATATAATGCAATCAACAATTTATGTTTAAATCTGTGTAGAAATCATCCAACCTTTCTTTTAATGCCCGCATATAAGGTACTGAAAATGTTTGTTTTTTCAAGCCGTGCCTCAGCCTGTTAGGTTGCATGAACTCAAAGCTATTGCTAGTGTCAAAGTCTTAAATAGTGCGAAAATGCTTGTTTTATGTGTAGGAGTTACAGCGAAATAGAACATTTTTTGTTTCGCTGATATTGGTTAAAATGCAACTAATTCAACAAACGCTCCAATAACCCCTACACAAATTTTAATATCGTATTTTTAAGAGTACGAAAGTGCACAGTTTAAACAGCAAGGACGCTTGGTTATTACGTATGTATGTACATATATTAGAGCCTACTAGATTAAAAACAAAAAAGTAATTCTTAAAGAATGTCGATGTCAAAACATTATAATAATTAAAAAAAAAAGCCATACCTTCGTTCGTTAAATCGCAAAATTTGTTTACCTAATTGACTTGCAAAAATACTTTATATATGTAAGTCTATGGCAATGACATTTCAAATTCATATAAAAATAGGCTTTAAAATATTTGTCTATTTTTTTTCCTTTATTTTATAAACAACTCGGCACTGATTAGAAATTACTTTTTTACATCCTTTTCTTCTTTTTCTTTTTTTATAAATAACATATGTATGTATATATAATTTCAAAAACTAATGTCATGGTTAAAATGTAGAATACAAGAAACGTAGTTCTATCTAAATATCAATGAAAAGTTACAAAAATTAAAAAAAAAACTTGCCACAGCAAGTAAACTTCTTTCCTTATAATTTGCAAAACATGGTACGTATGAATGTATTTATGTATATGTGCATATGACATGCTGCAACAAATACATATGTATATATAAAAATAAATGTAGTTAAACAAACTAACTCGTTTCTAGGTGTAGAAATATATTAATATCATAAAGTGCATGGGGAAGATGCCCAGCAAACAAAAACGAAATAAAAAATAAAATTATAATAGATTAGACATGAACAGCACGAAATCTAACAGACATATCGGTATAAAACGTTTGGAAATACTTTATGTCCATACAGTGTAGGTAAGAAATTGATCAAACAGATCACAAATGAAATCAAAATTTGATTATAGAATTTAAAAAGCTAAAGGTTTCGACAAAAGTATGTTGAGTTAAATATATGGAAAATATCGATTTATTTTTCATTTTGCCGACATTTTGAAGACTAGTTTCGTATTTTATGTTACATTTTTTCTAATAAATCATGCAACTTTCGAATATAATAATACCCATTCTGCGAGTTTAGAAAAACACGTAAAATATTTCGTTTTTAAAAATCTCAGAATAAGCTTTTTATACAAATATTTGTTTTATTCATAGCATTAGTATTTTGGGAGGCATCGCATAAAGTGTATCCGCTTGAAGTCAAAAGGATTCCAGGTAATCTATCTTACTAAAGCCACATACTAAGATTCATATGCAAATTGCTGCACGAATGATTACTAGGTAGGAATATCAGAGTGAACACATGAGTACGCTGTCCCCGCTGCTGCTCAACAACTCGACTTGATTAGTGTTACAGGCAACCAATGTGAGAAAAGGTAGAATATGGGATATTTATGGGCCTCCCAATGATTTCGACAATGCTGACGACATACGTCTGTTCGGTCATAATACCTCAAATACTGCGTTAGATTTTTTTAACATTAGAAAGACAACGGTCCTACACCTAAACACCACCACCAATACCTCGGAAGTTCAAAATAAACGACATCGAGCTCGCAGATCTTTAATTCTTCTCGTACTTGGACAGCATCATATCCTATACAGGTGGCTGATGTAAGAATACAGAAAACCGCATAAAAAAGGCAAACTAGGAGACAAATTACCGCATTCGAACGCTATCGAAACAATCGAGTTTTTTGTGCTTTTCGTATAGAGATTCATATATTTATTTTCCTTAAGCTTTCGGATCCCTCCTATAAGGAGTGAATATCTCCACAAATCTACTTAGAAACAAATTTTACATTTTTCCCTTGAAACATATAATCCGTACTTCTCTACAGTTTTGAGTAAAAAAACACCTCGGCGAACGATTAAAATAAAGCACAGATTAATTGTACAAGAGTTGACGAGACTTCAATTAGTGTCGAAATAGCTGAAAAAAATGTAGGTCTATCGGCCATATCACTTGAAGACTAAGTGAAGATATGGCGAATCTTGAAGGTAGCAGAGGATAGAGTAGTGACGCAAATTCCTTAAGGAACTGACTTAACTACATGTGGGGATAAACTTTGTCGTGGCCCTTGGATTCAAAGACTTTATACGTCGCCGTTCTCAAGATTAGGTTCCGTCAGCTTGGTCATATTGCATATGATGGCCCTTAGAAATTAAAAATAAAAATTTCTGATTTTAAATTAAATGTTTCGCAGCTTTCTCTTAAGTATATTTTACTACTTTCGAAGTAAAACTTTTTCTATATTGTCTTTGTTATACGAGTTAAGTGTAAATAGCATCACTAGCTTCTATAAAAAATCAATTAATTTGTAACTCTTCCAAATTTTACTTCCATTTTCCAATCTGTTACCCTCTTTTTAAGAAAGGTGACAGTAGTTTCATTTCAAATAAGCAAATATTCTTTTTTCTCAGGTCAATTGATTTATTTTGTAGAAAATCAATTTAGTTGCTTAATTTCTTCATGATAACTATTTTATATTGTGGGATCTTACAAATAAATGCGAAAAAAATACAATTTTATCAACAAATTTCATCTTCTTTTTATTTGTTAAGAAATAGTGATATTTTTTTCTTAACCAAGATGTATGTAGGACGTATAAAATCGTGTCCTTAAGTATACGAAAAAAAAAATTTCAAAACAATATGTTTCATCAACCGTTTTCGCACAATAATATTGTGTTGAAAATTTTTTTCCCTAAAATACACCCACTACGTGATTTGGCTAATAAGTTTGAATTTGCCATCATATTTAATTGAGTGAGTTACGTTGTTTAAAATTCTAAGCACATTTTGGAATATCTTGATTTAACTTGTTATTGCACGAGTTGAGACACTAAAAATCTTATTAGAGTGTTAATTACCCTGGCCTCACTTTTAGGCAACTTGGGTTTTATAGCCTACCACTTCTATAATTTATTCAAACTTTCAAACATTGCCTTAAATTTAAATAATATAATTGCTTAACAATTTTGCCTATTAAAACCCTTAGAGAATTAAGAACCATACAACTTATATATTTATTTGTTTTTAAGCTCATTATTTTTCAAAACTCTTCAAACTCCCTTTGATTGTTAGAAAACTATAAAGTCCCTAAAAAAGTAACGGCTCGATTTTGACTTACATCAAATGCATGCTAATTAAATTTCGTTTGCCTAGAAATTTCTAAAATTACTTGTGTTTATATAAAGTAACAAAAATATTTTAATTGCCATCACCCCTAATTATTAGCAAAAATATAACTCTGTTCTTTTTCTGTTCTATTTCGTATCTGGGTAATTGGCGTACATATATGAAGACATTTTGCTCATCCAAGTATTCAGACTTTTTACAAGCCCTATTATCCCATTGTATAGTGAATTCAAAAATGATAGGTCACTACAACCGGCCAACGGATTTAACTTACATGATATCTAAGGTTGCAGTATCTGGTAACAAAAGCTGCCAGTGTCCTTAGGTCTTTTCTATTAAGGGAAATAAGTCATTTAAATTAAATTTATGATAGGCACAGCAACGTACTTGGCTAACGTTGTCCGTCAGCCGTTCTGTAAAAACAAGCACCAGGGACAGTAAAAAGTATGCATTAAAAGAGCGGCACAAGCATAAGAAAAATGGCTTACAAGCAGTCTTTAAATATAAAATAGTGTGGGTGTATATTACACTCTCATTATAAAATACATTCTTCGAAATACATGTGTTTTGCTTTACGATCGAAACGTTCTAAAATAGATTAAAATTGAAATACGACAATGCTGAAATAAAATAAAGCTTAATCAAAACAAAGATGACATAAAACATCAAAACTAAAATAGAACTTTCAAAACATGTTTAAATGTATTAAAAATATCATTTATAAGAAACTGTTTTCTCTTCAAAATGCACTTAATACAATTCTTTAGTAATGCCACTGCTTAATATTTTTTAAAAACTTTTTTATGAATTATTTTGTACTCGATGTTTGTGTACGATTTACTGTTTCTTTTTGTACCCGCCACCAAAAAAATGGAGGGGGTAATACATTTTGTCGTCAGTTTGTAGCAGATCGAAATATCCATTTAAGACCCCATAAAGTATATATATATTCTGAATCAGGGTTTCGTTTATGACGATCTAGCTATGTCCGTCCGTCTATCCGTCTTTTGAAAGTACGATAGAGGTCGGACCGAAAAAGCTATGGTGCTCAAATTTGGCCAGAATGTTTTTATGCACAGGGTTTATTTGGTTTTGAAAATAAGCTAAGTCGGAATATCGACATATATCCTTCTAGTCATTGTGCCAGAAAATTTAGGTGATACGCCTACATTAACGCCTATTTCCAATAAAACGGTTTATCTTAAATTCTTATAATATTTCTATGCACAAAGTTTTTGGAAGAATAAGGGACTATATTGAAATAGCTCAGTTTTATTTATTAGCAGAAACTGTATTGACACTCCTACTTTAACGCCCACTTTTATTGAAAGACTAAATTTATGAAAACATTTTACTAGCATTTTGAAGTTTTACAGAGAAAATGATACATATTTAAGTATAAAGAGATTATTCCATAGCAATTACTGTTATCAACAAAAAAAAGTACACAAAATTGGTGTTGGGTTTAAAAGATTCGGCACAACAAATATAGTGCTCTTACTTGTTTTCATTGTTGTATTTTATTTCGATATTCTACTTTGTTTAAAAAAAAAAAAAAAAACAAACTCTAAAAAAGCGGCAGATAAATATTTCAATGATAATTGATTTGTTTTAATGATAATCATGTGTTGTTATTTTTGTTTTGTTTTTTATATAGATACTAAAATATAGTGATTGGAAGTAGTATGAAATAAAACACATAAACTAAAAAACAGTTTGCTCAAAACTCTAGTTTACACTAAATATAAGATTATATGGGTGACCAGCTTCAAGATTTGTTTATTCACTAGCCATGGTTATTGGCAGCATGTCCTAAATGACCTAGATCTTAAAGCATTGTAACCCTCCTGTGTACGCCAAGGCGCTTGAGGTATTCCAACACTAGAGTTGAATTGAGAATATAAGTCATAAAAGCCTTTCAGACCGCTTAGCTATTCGATAAGATAATAACAAGGGCTTTTTAGTTATTTAGATATATTAGAATTGCTCCCTATTTTCAGGTTTCTAAGATTCGTGTGCCCAAAATATCCGCTTAAAAAAATCCTAACCTTAAGGTCGCATATCAGGTATTCTGCAATATTCCTATGTCGAAAGCTAGAGCATATATCTTTAATGACAGAAATGTGTAATAATTTTTGGACATGTTCTACTGGCACCCGTGATAAAATAATGCTCCTAAGTTTATCATTTTTACCATTTCGCTATACCTTTAGCTTTCACACAACTTATATCGTTGTTCAAATACTTTTTGCTTTCAGGTCTTATGCCCAACTTTGAACAGACATAGAAAACCATACGATACACTTTTCAACCAGACATTCGAAGAGAGTTTCTGCCTAGAACAAACCATATATTCCAAGAAAGTTTTTATCCAGAACAATCACTAGACTCTTTACACAATCAAAGAAGCCAATAACTATTTCATTGATTATTCGATCTTTCCTTTTTTACAAATTAAATTTAATATAATTTTTTAGGTAATTATTGTAACTTTAGATGATTGTTTAAGTATTTTAAAAAGGAAAAAATATGTTTATATTTTATACTAGCTTGTGCCCGCGACTTCGTCTGCGTAGTTATCGGGATAAAAGTTAGACTTAATATAAACAACAACAAAAAAAAAAATTTACAACACAAACAACCCGTTTAGGATTTTTGATGATGAGGTTGCCAACGACTTCGCATTGTTATCGTGATAAAAATTAGCCTATGTGTTAATCTAGGCTGTTATCTATCTATGTGCCGAATTCCATTTGGTTCCATTCAGCCGTTTTTGCGTGATTGAGTAACAAATATCCAAACGTCTTGTGAGCTCTAGTTTCTGGCCCAGGTGGGGTATATCCTTATAAAAATAATAAGGCCGGGTGTTCTTCGTAGAACTAACAAATTTATTTTTCAGCTTCTTGCTGGTATAGATTTTTTTTGAATAATAATAAATGTTAACAGTTTCTTACTGTCTAGTTCAACTGTTCAACTATTAATAATACAACCAATTTAAAAAGGAATTTAATTCACCGTAACAGCACCTTAATGGTGTTAAAAAAATGAGAAAAGTTATTGCAATAACAAGAGATTAAACTCTACATAAAATTTATAAGAAAGAAAAGAAATATACATATATATATATAAATAAATATAAATATATAAATAAGTACAAATATTTATAAATAAATATAAATATATAAAATAGAGTTGAAGTCGCTTCAACACATCTAAATATACAAACATTCACATTTATTATATTAGTAGGATTATTTATATTGCCAAAATATATATTTGATAATTTTAGTACGATAAGCGCAAAATACGCTGCAATATCTTTAGAGTTTTCTTAGACGACAATACCACGTAATTTAACTACAAATGATAATTTCAGCTATTAGCTAACTGTGTTTTAATTAGTCATACTAATTTTAGATAACTACTTTATACTAGAAATTATTTTATTTGATAATTGAAACCTTAAAAACAATAATTAATTTTAGTTCGCTTTAAATAGGAAGCCATCCCTTATCACACACAAATATTTATATATTTTACATATATATATGCATACATGTGAGTGTGCTTATCGAACAATTTCATAAAGTATAACAACTGCATTTAACATACAAGAGCAAAAACTAAGCACACATACACTTGTATCACACAGACAAATAAGAGGGAGTTGGTAGAAATTCAAAACAGTTACGCACAGTTGAGCAACATAGTAGCAATTGCAAAATATGTAAAAATTACATGGAGCATATGAAACAAAACATACTATACATACAAACATTTTTACATGCAATCTACAATGTCTTATAAATACATGCGTACATTTACCCAATTTTCAAATTAATGTTCAAACTGCATACATACATGCATACATACATACATACAATGTAGCAACGTCACACACCAACAAAACGTTCGTACAATTCAATATTTTATTTCTATATTTCTTTTACTTCCTCCGGCACACTTTATGTCTCATACATTAATTTCGTCTTTTAGAAACTCTGGTAACTGGCGACTTGCATGAATGACTTTGAAACCATATTTACCAAAACCCTCCATAACTTTTTATGCCAAACGTCCCGTTAGTTGGCGTAGCTGCGTACTATTTACGACATATTTGCAATAGCATGCTTTACCCTTATGAATTGCATAGACAGAGTAGTGATTGTGAATAATTGTAAGTTTAAGACATGTGTGAGTGTGTGTGTGTGTGAGTGCTTCTATGAAACGTTTAGTTTAAACGCATAAACGTTGAAAGTTTTCCTTTATAATTTCTATACACGCAAACACAAAAACTCTATAAATATTTTTCTTTTGTTTTTACAATTCAACTGACATTTATTACACTTATGTACGTACATATGCATGTAGTTGGCATGTAATTGCAAGAGTGTGTCTATGCAATTGGGCGAGTGTATGTTAGTGGTACAAAATATTTTTGTGATCAAATAAGTGCATGAGTGTATGGTTTTTGAATAAATGTGTAGAAAACGTGCATTTGAGAGAAAAACCACGAAGTGTTTTTTCTTTTCGGTTTTATGATGTATGATTGTTGGCAGGAGCGTACTTTGGTATTTTATGCTTTAGGCTAATATTAAGTCAACAATACCACAAATCAATATATTATTTGCAATTAAGATTGGGTTGTAATTAGCGATAAACGAAGCAAGGCTTAATTAACCGTATCTTTTGAATTACCTTTAAAAATATGCCTCTATTATTCATGAATGTCCTCTATGAAAGAACTGTCATCAAAAGTGCTACTATTCGTTAGAAATAAAGTTTTGTGAAACACTCATGCATGCTAAAAACTTGACTTACAAAAGTTCTTGATTAACATTTCTCTTTAAATTGAACATACTAGTTTGTATAAATTTTGCTCTTCATTTTTTGTGTGTGTGTGTTATTTTATATGCAATTTATCGTATGATTTTCGCTTCGTGTATTTAAGTAAATATAAAACAAATAAAATATATAGCAGCAACACATGTAACAAATTACACAAATAAAACAAGTGTACATTCCAAAAAAGCAACAATAGTTATTAAGATCACAAACTAACGAATATTATTTCTAATATAAATATAATTCGAATACCAAACACACACATATATACATGATTAAATAGTAGAGTTCCACAGTAAATTGGTAAGCATTTATTATACTTCAGATATATGTAACTCGATATTAAAAAAAAAATTAAATTAAAGTTTTAGCAGCTTTTCTCGATTCTAATACTTTGAATAGTTTTGTGTTCGAATACCATAAACAGATGCTCACACACACATATAGACATGGTTAAACAGTAGAGTTCCACTGTAAATTGGTAAGCATTTACTATACTTTAGATATAGCTCGATATTATAAGTAAATAAATTTAAAAATAAAGTTTTGCAGCTTTTCCCAATTCTAATGCCTTGAGTAGTTTTGTGAGAATTTAAGGTGTTTTTTTTTTGTACCAAATCGTTATCTTCTATGTTAAAAGGTGAAATGAAAAAGTTTTTAAAAATCAAGGAGCTTTTAATACAGGTTTTGTATAAATATTAAAAACACTATACAAAATACGCCGTAAAATTTTTTTTAATTTTTATGCTGTATTTCTTACGGTCTTATTGAAAAAGTTTTAAAAAATATTTTATTAAAAAATGGAATTAGTTTTTAAACAAGCCAGAATTTTTTTCCGATACGAAAAATGAGCACAATAGGATATAAGTAAGAAATACTATGGTATTTAAAGTTATTACTGTCAATTTAGTAATTGGACTTAGTATTGCAGAGCTCATTCCCCTTGATAACTTAATTTAAATTTTAATACTTATGTGGCTCCTAAGAGGATACTGATGAAAACTGTTGTGGTTAAAACGAATCTAAGGGCAAGTAATAAAATACGAATGCGATCATAATTTAACTGCCTGTTCAACGATGTCGAAGAAAAACCTAAGCGAAATTTCATTCGTACAAATATATTAAAACAACAACAAAAACTAAAATTTTTTTTTGTTTTCAACGTATTTGTGCGAATGAAATTTCGCTTGGGTTTTCTTTCGACATCGTTGAACAGGCAGTAAGAATTGTTTTTAAAATATCTTTCCAAAAAAAAAAATAAAAAACAAGAATGTTCGAGTTAAATTACTATCGCTCTTTTGTATCGCACAGCGTCATGTTTTCATATAACGAGCGGCCAAAAATAGAAATAATTATTGTAAAATGTTGCAATTTGGCACACGTGTTTTAACTTGTAAAAGGTAAACAAATATAAAATTTTGAAGATTTTGGGGCAAGGATTAGCCTTGTTCTTATGTATACAATAGTGAAAATATTTTTTTTTATATGGAAAACATATTCGAACTTCATTCATTTTTAAGCACCTACCATCTAGCTAAATTGTAGACGAGAAATATTTTGAACCTGTCATATAACTAGTTGTAACAAGACTGTAGCATTTACTAAAAATAAACAAACTTCAAGGGTGCTTGGTTTTTTAAATATTAATTTTAATATTAATTTAATGTGATCGTGTGAAGGTGCGCTGGTTAGGGGGTGAAACTTTAAAACCATCAAAACTGGCTGACACAAAAAAAAGTTTATAGATCTTGATGCTTATATTGCTGTGTAAAATACATATTGGGCCAATTTAAAGTAGACTCTCATATTATACTATGTCATATAATTCATATTAATATGACTAGTGACTTTTAACACCTTTTGTTAACAAATCATGTATTTAATACAAGAAAGAAGACAAAGAGATGACGTTGTTAAAAATTGTATGTTTACAGGAAAGAAGAAAATAGAAAATATTCTCTTTGAGAGGTGAGAAGCAAAGATATTTTCTCTGAGAGACAGTATGGTTGAAAATATGACATAAACAATTTCCTATACATAGGAAACAAATGTGTAAAGTCATATTATTTTTTTTTGTATGGAAATTACTAACAAAAATTTTATGCATGCATAAAATAATTTGAAATAGTACAAATATGACTGATATGCAACCACTTTGAATTGGCCCATTAAGTATATCTTCAGTTTGTGTCATATGAGTGCACTCACTCACCAGCCTCTAACAATAATTAATGTTTAAACTGTATAAAACTATATTCAAGTGTGCCTAATGTATTGTCATAGAAAACCTAATGTTAATATCGATAGTTTGATATACTTAAGAAAGAAGACAGATTCGTTACTAGTCGGAAATCAAAAGGAACTTTAATGTATGGCCGACTTCCTAAACGCAAGTTGCAATGCATATTTACAATGCATACACTTCGTAAGCGCACATGTAAACTTTCTAGCAATGTCCAATGTTCCTAATCGTTTGGCAACTCATTTTACTAAGTATCAGCTGTCAAAATCGCGCATCATTTTTATTTTGTATGCAAACATTTGAGCTGCAATGGCTGAGTTAGTATTTTCTTTGTTTATTTTTAATAAATTATTTATAATTGATAGAGTTTATTTAAATCACAGTCTAATAATTTAAATAATTAAACACTTTATATTGCAGAGACAAAAAGTGGATCCATGAGCGTTCCTAAATGCCGATAAAATGCAAAAAAAATCTTTGCAACGCAAGGTTGCACTTAAGACATGTTTAGCATTGCATACGCATTTTTTTAAATTATGAATTGCAACTTGCATTTAGGAAGTCGGCCTATCTAACCACATATTAGTTACTTTATGTGCATGGTAGTTTTATTAACATTTTTATGCATTAAGGCAAACAAATTATTTATTTATATCATGTGCTGCATACTTTAGGGAGTAGTAGTTTTTTTTCTACATATCCTGGCTTCTGGTAAATATTATTGTAATAACCCGAAATTAAGGTGACACGACCACTCTCCATTTAATTTATTTTCTTTAATTCATATGGTTTTTCTATGAACAAAGATTTTCAATGAATAAGGGACCCTCCATTGCAATATCTAAACTAAATTCAGTAGTTCAATTCTCAGTATGATAATAAGGGTGAATAATATCACTCCTATTATACTTATTTTGTTTTGGAATTATATACAAGAAAATTAATAAATGGCAAATTTACTCAACCTTTCGTCTGTCGCATAAGTCTGGCCAGACTTTTTAATTGAAAATATATTTTAACATGTTTTACAGACTTAGCATGTTTAGAGACTTCCCTTGTAAAGTCTAGTTTACTTTAAATACCGAAAAAGTTTTTCTAAAAAAGATACTGAAGGAAACTTATTCAGATATATCACTGACTACACCAATATAAATTATTAAATTTATTTGGAAATTTTTAATTTTTTTTTGTTCAAATATTTTTTTTAGTGAGAAACGATGCTAAACGAAATTTTTATGTAATTTGTCCAATTTGGAACACTAAATGGATAATATTTATATTCTTAAAAAATTTTAGTAGTCGCTCAGGTTGTTATAATTTTTAGAAAGACCAGTAAATGTTAGTTTTAGCTAAATATATTTTTTTTAATAATTTATTTAGATAATTGAGCCAATTTTTATCTTGACTAACTTAGATTGTACCAGTAAATAGTAGCGGTGCTTATTCTCTGGGAAAGAAATTTTCTTTTCGAATCAATTTTATTTAAAACTAGCGGACCCGGCGAACTTCGCCTCACGTCAATTTTTAGTCTTCAGACAAACTTAGTAATAATACAACACAAATATTTAAATTTTCAGTAAGAAAAATAAAACGTTTACTGTAGAAAATTACAATGCCAAAAGGACACCTGTCAGATTGCGCAAAGTCTAAGTCAACATATAACGTTGCAAAGCCATTAAGGAATAATTTCATATAAAATTTCAAACAAAAACTCAATTTTCGATTTTTCCAATTTTCCGACTTTTCCGGTAAGATTTTCTAATATTCTATTCCATAAGCCTTTTTCTCGAAAATACGAACAACTGACAAAAATCTTTACAGAAATCGGCCCCGCCGTTCTCATTTTATGAATTACTATACATTTTTTACATGATTTTTATTTATATGTATAAAAGATTGAGTAGATCTGCTCAGAGTCATGTGATAATTAAAACATGTGTAAGGCTAAGGCTTAAGCAAACAAAGTAATGCATGTTTTGATATAAAAAATGATTTTACCGTGGTAAAAGATTTACATAAAGTAATAAATTTTGTCGTATAATAATACTGCACAAAATTAGTGATGGCTACTTAAAATTTGGAACTGTCGAATATACTGATCTTACTTGTTTGTATTAATGTTGAATTATAAAATGTTGGCGTGAATATGATAAAATAACCTTTTAATTTAATTTTTTGAAACTATAAAATACCGCCATATGTGGGAGTAGAAAAAAAATTTTTTTAGACAACTTAATGTAAAACTAATTTATTTTTTGTAACTCTTAATATAAGTCGTAAAAAAAATTTTTGGACAAAACAATCTTATATTTTATCGAAAAACGCAATATATATGAGCAAATAATTAATTTATTAATAAAATTTCATTCACTTAACTAACAGTTTTAAAACTTTTATTTTCCACATAATTTCGCTGCAGTCTAATTACACTCAAGTAAATGGAAATATTTACATAGAAAACTTTGTACATAACTTAATATAATGTCTAACAAGTTAAGCTCAGCCACCTACCTTTATGTTAAATTTTTTCTACTCTTGATATTTATTAATTATTGCTTAGTACACACATACTTATAATCAGATAAACACATACGTGAACACATGTTAAATGATGTGCTTACTTGCACTTGATTATAGGTCTTACATATGTACATATAAAACATATATATAAATAATATATGAATTAAATATATTCATCTACTATGTGAAATCAAGATGCATAAAACATACTTAAGAAAATAGGACAATAGGCTTTAAATAAATAATGAAATTCTTAAAAATGTCACATGCATACATTTAATTTTGGTGAAAATAGTTAAAGTAATTGTATGCAAGTATTTTTAGATGGATTAAAATATCAAATATAGATTCTAAAATAAATGCTGCACTCGTATAAAAAATTATTTAACAAATATGCTAGCATACGTCTTTGTTATACGTACTTATTTATGTGACTGCTAGAACAACCATTCAATTTACATTTTATTAAGCTTCTTTTGTCCATATATTTAAGCCGCGGCATTATGGTTTAGTTCCTGACTGTTTAACAAAATTTGTTTTAGTTTGCAGGCTACTTCAATTTCTATTACATGTTTTCCCCTCTGTTCTGTTGAACAAACAAACAAACAAACAAACAAACGTATTTACACAATATAAAATATTTTGCTGATTTTGCTGTTAAATCCTTACCCCAAATAATTAGCACTATTCAGAATAGGAATTGTGTTAGAAAACTTCAATATTTATGTATGTGTAGAATAGTTAATATACGGACACACATAAATTTACTACATAACTATAGACACTATTAAAACATAAATACTTACATTTATAAGAATATTTATTATCGTTAAGTGTTGTTTGTGTATACATTATACAAAGAAGAAGAATGTTGTTATACATACAAACATTTACATGTAAATAAATTTTTATTCAGTGGGCACATATTGTGCGTGCGTGTATTGCATTTGTTAAGATGGAGTGTTTATTTGTAAAGTTTTCTAAATCCCTCAGCATTTTTCTTACTGTCATTCTTCAATTTTGCTGACCATATTTTTATTGTTGTTTTTGTTTTTGTGTTGCTTGTATGGAGAGCCTACAAGGAATCACGTTTATATGTTTTTGTGTGCAAATCAATAAAATCTTTATTATTAAATTTACTTATCTGCTTTAGTTTTGCTTTTCTGTTCTGTTATTGTTTTAGGATTAAAAACTAATTTTCCGTTCATATTAGCTTGATGTTGTTATTAATAATTTATTTATTTGTCTATTTGCAGAACAATTTCATATCTTTGTTGGTGATCTTAGTTCAGAAATTGAAACTCAACAGTTACGCGAAGCGTTTACACCATTTGGAGAAATATCGTAAGTATTTGCCAAATTATGCTAGATATTTTTGTTTTGAAAATAATTAAAATTAACCGGTATTTAAACCAATGTGGTCTGATCAGATCACAGTAAAGTCTGTATAGACACAAACCCTTTTAATTTATGATTGTATTATATTACAATCCAAAGTCTTGCAATGACATTATTATAAGTCGGTTCTAGTTAGGGACTACATGGTAGTCTTGTTTGCAATGTAATTGCTGACGACAATCTTGTACGCCGTTTTTCGACCCTAGTTGGAAAATTAAATGATGGTGACAGAACTATCAATAGAGTACTAGCTTAGTGCAATTAAGGCTAGGTAATAAGACAGAACGGAACTTGCATAACTGAACAAAAAGAGCAAAAGGAAGGTATTAAGGAAATTTAGGCCAAGAAAAAATTAGGCAGGTTACGGGGCACTGTCGGGTTATATCTAGGTTAAGTATGGTGTGGGATAGCAAAACTCAGGATTATTAAAGGACATGGAAAAATGACGACAGAATATAAGCAGTGAAACACATTGTCCAACACTACATGAGATTGCTTCACTATTGTACAAATTGTATTGAACGTATGTATTGGTGTACATTATAGTTCTAAATTTAAGTGTTGGATTGCGTTACTTTTACGACTTGAGGGGAGGACGTTTTCTTGGTAGAACTGCATTTTGTGGATTTTTCTATCTGTTATCCTTTCTCGTCATCTTGTTCTACAATTTTTGTTTCATTATAGGGATGTGACTAACTCTCTGAATGTCCTTAAATTTTATATTTCTAAGTTACAGAATTCGTTCTCTTTTTCTGAGCATAACAATGTTTTCATAGATATTATTTTTATGATACAAACAATAATTACGCAAGCAACTTAAAACAATTTAATTTATTTGCGTTGATATAAAATCCTTATCTGGATTAATTAGTTTTTTGGTACTGTATGTCTTTTATTACCTTGAGCTGCATAATTCAAACAAGAAAGGTGCACTGGGTGAAATTTGGATATTTTTTTCCAAAAGAGTCTTTGACCTTTTAAAGTATTATAGAACATGAACCATATTTAGTAAGTGATGGAACATTTGATTTTAGGTTAGGTTAGGTTAGGTTGAAAAGGAGGTGCACTAAAAGCCCAAACCCACGACAGGTATATACTTATGCCCAGTTGGCATGTTGTGCGCTCCATGTGGGAACCGGAATTCCTAATTTAAAACCATAATCATAATTTCCCATCTATATCGGACTAGTCCAAGAACTCAGTACCCTCAATGTAGTTCCTTATGGATCTCCAGTTCGAGTTCCCCAGGTACTCCAAATTCGGCATAGTATCCACTGTAAAATTCTCGCGTCTAATATGCCCAAACGTAGGACAATGAGAGAGATTGTGTATCAAAATCTCATCCTCTTCCTCGCATGCTCTGCATGTCGTCTTCTCAGTCAGTTTCATGCGAGCTAGATGAGTTCTCAACTCCGTATGACCTGTAATCACACTGGTTAGTCTCCTAAGTGTTGGTCTATTTAGTCTCAGAATTTCCTTAGATTTCTCAAGATTTGGGTCACACCATAGTATTTTTGTCACTTTACCGACGTCAGTGCCTTGCCATTTTCTGGCATGTTCCTCCGTCGCCCAACATTTAAGTTCATCCTTGAATCGTTTAAGGGGTTTAGCGTTATTCAAAGTTATATTACTCTGAAGAGCTCACATTTTGGATAATTTGTAGGCTTTCTCGTTTCCGATCAGACCGTGATGGCTTGGTATCCATATTATCTCCAGATATCCGCAATTTGCATATGAGTTTATCTCGCTCTTGCATTGCAGAACGTTCCGGGATTTAACTTTCTCCTTTCTCAATATCTTAATCACTGATTGGCTATCTGTAAAGATACGAATCGGGGCTTCGCTATTCGTTCCCTTTATCCATTTAATTCCTTCCGCAATCCCCATGATCTTAGCCTGGAATATAGTGTTGTGATCTGGTAGACGGAAGTATTTGTTTCTGTTTCGGCTTATGTCGTATAACCCCACTCCAGTTTGGTCACTAATCTTTGAACCGTCTGTAAAAAGATCGATTCTATGGGTGTTTCCTATCCTGGTTATTGCATCCCATTCTCGCTCTTCCGGTATAATGGTGATGCAATTTGTATTTTCATATCTCATCGGAATTTTATCACATTTGACTTAGTTTTAATTAAAGATCCTTTCAAATGTTTACAAATGCTTGCATTGGAAGTCAAATGTTATATTATGGAAATTACGGAAAACAATTTAATATATATTCAAAATATAAAAATATGTTAATGTTACCGTTTTCGAATATGTATAAAACAGGTTATAAGAGAACTTGTCACAGGTAATAAGAAGAAAAACGGCGATGGTACTTACTCTTTTAGCTTGTTCTAGCACTGTTCTTTTTCTACATGGCTTATAAAATCTGCAAAGATTTAGTTCATTTGACTCCAAATGGTTGAAATTGATGCTTCTTCTTTTTCTTTTAGTAGTTGATCAGCTTTAGTACATTGACAATTAAACTGAAGTTTTTTTAATTGAAATTTTTAAATTATTGTTCGGTAGAGGAGTGAAGCTTCTAAACTATATCATCATTTGATTTAATCACGCCAGCCATAAATGGAAGGCCAATTTAAGCGTACACGTGATGCAAGGACCTCTTGGTCTCATCAATAGGTGTGTAGTTACATAGTGACTACAAAACTACTCTTAATGAAGGGTCTATTTCTAAAAACATTGCTTTGGCACCTTGAAGATGTTTATTTTATATTATTAACATTTAAATCTGCTGTTATAGAAAACTATCAAAGATACTCAAATACTTTTACTTACAATTAAAAATTGATTGGAGTATTTTTAATCAAAGTTACTAAAACTTAGACTACAGAGCACATAAAGCTTATCAAGAAGATAGTATTTAGCTCTTTTTATGATTTAAAAAAAATAATTGTGTCATTGCTTGATTCATTAGCGAAAACTTAGGCTAGTCGGTAAATTTTTGTTCTGGTATGCAAATTTACGCATATGGAATTTAATGGATCACACAACTTTAATGTCAAACTGTGTGCTGCTTTTAAAAAGACATGAATGATCAAGATTTTCAATCGTTAATTATCAAAATCATGTAAAAATTGCATACAAATCTCTATTAGTGTTAAAGCAAAAACAATATCAAATATTGTATTATTTACAATTGTTCATTATAAAAACATGTAACTTTTTTAATTTAGTAAATCATTTCAGTAGTAGTCTATGATTTTGCTTAAGCGGTTTTAGCTTAAAAGGTGCAGAAAACTGTACTTGTTCTTGTGATAGGCATTCAAGAGCTACTGTACATCATATAAATATCTGACATTATCAATAAATCCAATCTAATGTATATTACTTCAAACAGTAAAATACTTAACGTATTGTATTGATTCTTAAATTAAAAAAAAGTATGCTTACATTCGCTATCACTCTTGCTATTTTATGTATTTAGATATAATTTCAATCATATTCGAAAAATTAAATTCCTCTCCCCAGTGTATTGAAAACGTATTTTCTTCTGTGTAAGGTTTCTAAGAAATTTTTATTAAAAATAATATAATATTCAAAGCAATATACATAATTCTTGCCTAATGTAAATAGCTAACTGTTACCTGCTTCCAATTCAATTAACCCGAAATATTGTCATCCCTCCCCAGCGCATTTATAATCCTAATTCCTAAGCCTTGATTCTTGAAGCACAAAAATTATGATTATGAAAGATATTAAATTAAATAACTTTCTATTTATTGATAAGAATAAAGAAGCGAAATCTTAAAAATGTTTAGATGTTTAAATGTAAACCTTTTCACAGTATAAAACACCTCCAACTACCTTCTTGTTCTTAACTTTCTTTTCATTCAATTACACAAAATTCCAACCCTAAAAACGAATGTATACGTAAAATCTTTATGTATTTATTCAACATAACGCTTAGACAACGTCATGAAATGAAACGAAAAGACGAAGGACTCAACCTAGTTTGTAGACATCATGATAAAGGTAAATAAAGCGTAAATAGAGACGACAAAAACTAGACAATCCGCTGCCAACATTATCATAATCAACACCTTCGTTAACACCATGTAGCCATCCATACATCCATGTCAGCTGAAAACAGAAAACCAACCATTTACTCATCCATTTGAGCTTAAGGAAATATATATTAAGAATATTTTTAGATGTTAGAAAGGTATGAATGAAGATGTCATATAATAATGATGTGAACTATGGAAATGTGAGGAAAAAAAAAACAGCAACAACATGGAATTTATAAACAGACTCACTCATACACACATGCAATCATAAGAATTCATTTAATATAATTTTTTTTTTATTTTTTGCTTTCGCTGATTATGAAAATCTATTCACATGTAAAATGTTGAAAATTAAGATACGTATTCGTGTATCTGCACATAACACACAACAATACCGTTAATATACAACGTGGGATGTACGATGATTTTTTGGTACGAAGGATATAAATTGCAATTAGTCAAGCTTTAAAATTAAAATGTTTATTAGTTATATAAATACTATTATTATGGTTTATTATTATTTTATTTTGATAACAAATTTGTTACATTAAAAAAAATATATAATAAAACGGATTCTCTAGACTTCAATACTGATAATTCTATTTTTTGTAAGATATCATGTTAAGTGAAATAAAATTAACAAATGCCATAAAATAAAATAAAAAAACTGCACATGAATACACACTCTAAAATATTGTTCCCTTTTAGTATAGTTTAAATGTGCACTTGTTTAAAAAACTATATATGGGCTAATCCTGCGTTACGGACGTTACATTTGCACGCAATTTTGCTTGTTAAGATTGACACAGCTGGTGTTCACATTGGAATATTTTCATGAAATTTTTTGCAAAATGCAGTTCTTTGAGAGTACTTTAAAACTTGTTTTAAACTTAAAGGTTAACTGTTTTTGAAAAAAAGTTATGCTAGCTTAAAGTTCCGTTACGGACGTTACAAAAAATGGAAGTCGATATTGAGGCTTATGTGCATTTACACATTTTTTAGCGAATTTTGCATAATAAATAAAAAAATTTCATACACAAAAAATTAATTGGAATATATGACGATATCAATCCTGCTTAGAAAAGAAGTCTAAGTAGTCCCGTTAAGCAAAAATATTAATTTTTGTCTGTTACGGACGTTACGTTACGGACGTTACACTTTTTCCATTAAACCAAATTGTGTATATAAAAAACATTTATGTATTTAAAAATCATTTTAAACTTGTAGTTATTAATTTATTAGTTACAAAAAAATGATAGAATATTTCATTACTCTTACATTTATTTATTTATTTGTTTATTTGACTGTTTAACATTGTATCTTATGCTTAATAGACCCAGCTGTTCGAGCTACTTTTATAGTATTGACATTAGGAAAGCCTGAAAAATAATGATATGATTTAAGAGCTAGAATATTTTACACATTTACCCATGTTTTTGATATTTCGTCAGATATAGTTTTGATATAATTTTTACTAACGTAAATTAAGAAAACGCCATTTACATTTTTTTTTGCTAATTTGTGAAAATCTCGAGCGTTTTTTAAGATGAGATTTTGGGCTTTTACCAGTTGCCAAACTTTTTGCTTAACAATAGCGCCAACACCGTCCACCGCTCCTTTTCCATGCAAAGTAGCAAAAAAATTCCTAATTTCTAACGGAAAATCCAGTACTTAAACATTGCATGCTTGGGCGTACCGCCAAATATTTGAAGAGGGACATGGGGGTTGCGGTTTACAACATGGTTATTGATTACTAATAATTGATTTTTAAGAATTATTTTAGGTTTCAGAAGAATTTGAAATTCATCTCAGATTGGGGGATCGCATGTTATTTAAACACACTTTTTGTTACTTTGAGGTGAAGTTTTTCGGATTCTCGGCAACCTAGGGCAATTTTAAGCCCAGATTCAGATTCAGCAGATGAAAATCCATTATAAACACTTACTTCAACCTCATAATATTAAAATAAAATGTTGGGTATTTTCATGCCGTTACGGACGTTACACACTTTGTCATTTATATTTCAAAAAAAAAAAGTGTTATAAATGTATTTCTTTTTTTTCATCAGATTAAAGTGCATACAAAACTCTGTTTATAAAGCTAGTTTAAAAAACAAAATTAATTAAATTCATTCTGTTAAACTTAAAAAACCCTATTTTCCGTTACGGACGTTACACACAGAGTACCAATTTTTAGTTCAAATTGTTAATATATATTAGATAATTAACAAATATGATTTTTATCTTAAATAAAAGAAAATTAAACAAATTAAAGTTTTGCTTAACGCTAAATACTGAAACGACTGTTTTGTCAACTTTTTTGACCGTAAAAAATACCCTTTTTTTAAAAAAATAAATGAAAGTAAGAGGTACGTTTACGTTAGCCTCTGCCAAGGACAAACAAACCACCGTAAAACCTTATTGCTTATATATTTTGGAGCTTGAATATGTATCCTATTATTCCATTAACAAACATTTGGAATTTGGGCAACTTTAAGTTTTTGCTTCTGGTTTAAAAATTTTCGGATTAGCCCATATATAGAATAAGATATATAAAGATAAAATATCTATGAAGGTAGAAAGTCTACTTTAATTATTTTTGACATCTACATTTTTGATAAAATAAAATTAAAAGAATATCGTTTGAAAATATCATCATATGGAAGGGTGTAAAGAAACCAACCTACCAAAATAACACATTATATTACCACAGCGATGTCATTGAAGGCAAGTATGTACATCGCTCACTTTCAAATAGAGACTCGAATAAGTACTACGGTATTACGGTTGCTTAAAAATCGGTACTCAAATGGGCACTTACTTACTTACTTTTACAGCAATAAAAAGGTAATTGATTTAAATATCGTAAATAAGCCATTAATATTATGGACTTATAGAAGACGTTCGGTTCTTTTAAGAAAGAAATTTCGGTTTCATTATTTTGTGATACGTTAACTTGGATATTAAAAATCTGCGAAAGTCTATACATCATCACTTTGTTAATAAAACGCTATGCCGCTGTTGTCAAAATCATACCTTAAGTGCATTAACCTAACCGAGAATCATAAAAAATTATGTATTTGAAGGACCTCTAGCAAATTTCGCAATAAGAAATTGTATTCTATATGTATTTATGCAAGTGTCTGAAAATTGGTACTTACGTATCACATGATAAATCAGATTATTACTAAAATACTTCTTAGTAAGAGATACGATATTGAAAATTATGTTGTTTAGTAAGAGAAAGTCATTACCTAATTTTTGCTATGAATTTATCCTTCATTTTGTTTCGAATAACGACTATTTTTTAAGTGTACAACTGGAAGCATCAAAGAATTTTTCGCCACAAATATTCTTCGTCAACAACTAAAAACGTTTCTGTATATCAGAATGCATACATTTATTGGCGTTCGTCAAAGAAAAGAAAATAAAATTGTTATTGAAGAATACCAAAAGCATACATATCCGGATTTCCTATAACGGAAGAAAAACGAAAAGATCTTTTATATCTGTGTGATCAAAATTTATTTATAAAATTTTACCAAAATTTCTACAGACAATTTAATGGTTTTAATGGAAAAGAATATGTAGTCGTGTCAGATAATGACGACTAAATAATACAATATAGTGTCTACTTGTTTAATGTTATACTGAATTAATACTGTTTCTGTTATCTTTATTTTTATAATTATTTTTAAGTAACCTTGAATTTATGTTATAACTACTTTTTGTTTGAACTGAATTATTATACATACATATTAAATTTTCTTTTTTGTTTTACGAATAAAATTAATTTAAAAAGAACATAATAGTTTTTTTTTGTATAACATTTTAACTAAAAATTCGTCTATGTAGGAAAATAAAATTTTCTAAAATTTTTGTCCAAACTAAAATATTATATGCATACTTAGGTGATTAACTTAAAAACAATAGACCTATCAAAAACATGCTAAGTACACTTAGACGACCAATAGCCAATGTTTTCACCGTGCTAAAACATTTTATATAATTTTTAGCTATGATCCAATTAAAATTTGTAAATTCAGAAAATACTATAAAAATTCCACTCAAATTCTACTAAAAACAGTGAAAGAACAAATGGCGTATCTTATATAGTTTATGAGATATCGCGTGAAAACTTTGAGAGCTCGTAAGTCAAAACTCACATTTTCGACTTAGAATGTTATAGAATGGAGGCGTCGATATTATTTTGGAGACACAAATTTTAAAACTTGCTTTTAAATACTTATTTATAATATTGTTACAGACTTAGTTTTATAAGATCGTAATTTTGTTAGTTTAGTTTACATAAACTAAATTAACATTTTAATTTTTTTTTACAGTTTTGTAACTTAAGGATATAATACACGGCATTTTTTTTACCTCTGACTTGACAATTTCCACGCTAATAAATACGAATATGTCGTGTGTTACCTTTAAAACACTTTTTCTGTAAAGAACATGTGTTGAGATATATTACAAAATTTCAACTAGAGCGCGCTCTATTTTCTTCTGTCAAAACATGTAACATCAGCCGTGGGAAGAAATCTTTGCTGATGCAAAGCAGTCATCGGCGGTTGCCTGTAAAAGTACAATTTTGACAGATATATAGATTTACGTATGTCTCACAAATTTAGAAGCCAGTTGTAAAAAACATGCCGTGTATTACAGCCTTTACTTTAAACTGATTCAAATTTTATTTTACAAACTTGGCAACCTTGAATTTATAAACAATTTTATATTTTTGTAGCATACTTTAAGATGTTTTTAAACTAATTATTTCTAGAATTGATATTGTTTTAAAAATTCTCGATCCGGTATCTTTAGACATACATAAGCAAATATCAAGTTGAATAATAAATAAATTAGATTTAATTTTACAACTTTGGTAACATGTTTTTAAATTAAATATTTCCAGAATTTACTTTGTTTAAATATTCTCGAATCGATATCACAATATAAATATAAGGAAACTTCAGCAATTAGTAGCAGTTATACACAAGACAAGACAAGTTGGATTAAATAATTGAAATATTCGAGAATATTGAAACTTAAATTTCAAGAGTGTTAAAGGTTAAGCGCAATAATATTTTTTTTCAAAAATAAATATTCAAATTATAGCAAAATGTCATATACGCAATGTTTATTACGTAGTCAGGAATTTGGTTTTAAGAGAATTTTATTTTTTATGAATATTAGAAGAACATTACAACCTTTTAATGAAGCGTTTGATTTCCAAAGCACTTCCTCTTAATGTTTTCTATCTAATGTGGTTTTCAATAAAGGAATTTCGCTTATAATCCTCATGATTTATAAAATTACGCTGCTTTAAAAATGGCTGAGCGATTTATCTATAAATAGCATAAAAGCAAAAAATGTTCTACTTCTACTAGCATAAAAGCAAAAAAATTTCTACTTTAATTTTGAAGACCTATTAAGTTGAGACAGTATTTAAGGATTTATATATTTTTTTTTTCTAAGCAATACAATTTTCTTCGGCTTTACTTTCATTTATTTTATATTTGTATAAAGTTTTTCTATCATTTGTATTCCATGTACTTAAGTATTTTTAGAAAATTGTAATTTAACTTTTTTCCATTCAGTTTCCCCTCAAATTTGCGTTTTTGTTCTTGAGGAAATTTTTGCAAAAAGCAAAAAAAAAGTTTAAGTGATTTTTATTTGAATACAGCGGATTTATTTAACCACCTTAACCATTTATGTACTAAAAAAATGGCTGCTTAACGTTCCAGTTTTTTTTTTTTTGCCTTTCATTCACTATTCCTTTCAATTCGTTTGAGCATACAGGTCTATTTTGACTGAGATTGAATACACAACAAGATGTTTAACGGTGTATTTCTCGTTTTCATTCAATTTGGTTTTCTCTACGCTTTTAATGTTTTGCGAAGCAAAAAAAAACCCAAGACAAGAAATGTTATTGAAGTTAAGGAATGAGATGTATATAAAAGAAAAAATAAACAAAAGACTTGAAATAAACGTTACATGAAGTTGGTAAATGAATTTGTTAAGATTGTGGCGCATTGTATATTTTTTAGTTTTTTAATTTATTTTTCAGGTTTCAATTCACTTGTTTTGTTTTATACCCTTCACCTGTGGTGCACAAGGGTATATATAGCTTTGTCATTCCGTTTGTAATTTCTACAATTTTCATTTCCAACCCCATAAAGTATATATTTTCTGAAAGCTAAGAATAGAGGAGTCGATTAAGCCCTGACCGTCTGTCCGTCTGCCCATCTGTCCGTGTGTTGGTTGAAATCAACTTTTAGAAGCAACTATATGTTCCTCAGATCTGTATATGGTATCAATCTCTTGGCAATATCCAGGAATGAATCGCTATTGAAATTCAGCACAATCGCCGCATAACTTTCTGAGATATGAGCAAAAAACCACGACCACCTCGTTTTTTTTCACAATTACAACAACAACATACATACATAAATACATGTAAAAAGCATACAAAAAAAAACTTACAAAAAAAAATATATTAAAAATAAAATAATAATAAAAAAAATTACAAAAAAAAAATTAAAAAAAAATATAAAAAATATAATAAAATATAAATAATATATTAAATAAAATAAAATTTTTTTTGGGTCAGCTGGGATTCGATGCCACATTTATTCTAACCAGCATATACATATGTACGTATTTTATATGAGATGAATGGTGACACAAACAATTGTTATTGCATGACTACACGTTGTGAAGGGTATATAAGATTCGGCATAGCCGAATATAGCACTGTTACTTATTTTTTGTGGATTTATCTTTTTTTTTGTTTTTGATTTTGCATATGATAATTATCTGTTTGTCTGTATGTATGTATTTAGTTTAGTCTGTTTGTTTGAATTTGGCGTATTAAAAACCAGGTGATAGGCCACAAAAAGAAGGGTTATTTTGAAATGATTAAATTTTTATTTTTTTGCAAAATATTTGTGCTTTATTTTTTAGTTGGTTCGTCTTATTTAGAATTCCTTAGCTCAGCTAGGAAAATGTCTTTTATTTAATTAAATTAAGATATTGACAAAGAAATTGGTTTTAGGGCCATTATTACAAGTTGCCGACAAAGTTCATGTTAATAAAAGGTAACTTGTTTTTTTCGTTATTACAACCTGTCTGTAAAATAAATTTTATTTATTTTAAAGTATGGCAGCACCAAAGCAAATGCTGAATAAATTTATTAGTTCTTTAAAACCAAAGTGGCAACGACAAGCAAATAGTAAACAATTCCTTTATACGGTAAAAAATACGGTAACTTTTAATTTATAAACCTCACGTTAAAAGTTGAAGGTAGAGTGATCTTCCCTTTAACTTATCGGACAATTTTATGCTAAAGTAAAGTTGTAATATCGAAAAAATAGTTATCTGTCCGATAACATCCTAACTTTAGCTATCGGTAAGTTATAATAATGGCCCTTAAACAGATCCAAGTTTTCTAGTATTCTAAAAATATTATTTATATTTTTAGAATATATTTAACTGAAAAATTTTCCGTAAGTTTCCAAACAAACACATTTAACATTTAAAAAAAATTATTAAAAGTTATCTAAAGGTATTTAGTTGGTAACAAAAAATTTAAGCTAAAAATTTATACAAAAAAATTATTTTTAATAGAGAAAAAAATCATAAGGTGATGGTTCTGATGAAACTCTTGTCTATTACGAAAGCGAAAGTATGCAAAACATTAAGTTAGCAACCTTGATTAACACAGAGGACATAGGTACGCAAAGTCACAGGCAGATTCTTTTAAATAGCATTTTCAAAGCCTTCTACAAACTGAAATATTTTTTTTTTGGAAAAAATTGTGTTTAAAAGTAACGTTGCCATTTAGGTATTTACAATAATTATTATGTTTGATTAATTATTTAAATTGACTATGAAACAATTAAGAATTGTAAATTTTGTCGTGCCTAGGTATGCATAGGTACAGTGACCACATCGTAGGTTAGACTAGATTTGAGATTAAAGGTTATACGCTAGTTTGCTTTATTTGGTTTTTAAGTTTTACATATTTAGCTGTATTCTACTAGTTAAATTCTTTTATTAAATATCCAAATCGATGTGGTTGAGATAAAAGATTATTCGAAATATTGTTTATGACGCCATAAAGGATTTTGACTTTTTTATAGTTAACTGCGTTCTAATGGTCCTTTCAGAAAATATCAATATATTTTGGTGTTGAAGGAGGCATAGCCGTAAACCGTTTTTATTTCCATTATCACTTTGCATTTGTTATCTTCTTCATTCTTCGTCTTCTTCTTCATAACTTTTCCAGCCCAATATTAAGGGGATTGTAGTGGGTACATTTTTATTGTTACGAATTTCTATGTTTGACCCATTTTTCAATTTATTTTATGCTATTTTGTAGTGGCAGTCATCATATAATTAAAATTTTTTACACACATTGCTGCTCTTTGTTGTAGAGAAGATAAAAAAGCCGATTACCATTTTAGAAAAAACACGAAAGTTGTCGCATTTCTGAGCTTATATCTCAGGTAAATTCCAACCGATATTTCAGTTTTTGCAGCAATAGTTTGTAGGACTACTTTAATATTTAGCTATCTGAAGCGTATCCAAAAACTAACTAGAAACCTTATGACTTGATATTGATACACAATTAGTTTTATTCGATTTAAATCTTACTAGTTTAATTTACATTAATTTAATTTATATTCCTATTTACATTTATGTGACTCTATAATAAATCAGATTTTATTTTACAATTAGCAACCTTAAAGTTATGAACAATTTACATTGTTGTAGCATATTTTTAGAAAAATTTTAAAATAATTTTTTGGAAAGTTCTTTATCTGGTATCACAAGATAAATATAAGGCAGCTACAGCAAATAGTAGTTAGTTGCACTTAAGTTTGGTGAACATCAAGTTAAATGAAATAATAAAGAAATTTAAAAGAAATAAACCAACGTTTATTAGTGGCATAAACAAAACAATATATTTTCAAAAATTGTTTATTTTTTTTTTTTTTTTTTGTTTAAATAGTTTTGGCCATAACTTTGCCTATTATTGACCGCTTTGTCCAAATTTTTTCACGTATAGTCAAAGGGGCAAATTGTATATACAAATAAATGGAACCGTGTCTACTATCCTAGGGCTGAAATTTTGTTATTTTTATTGTAAATATAAGGAAAATAACAGATGTAGGATTGTTTATTTGTTTTTATCTCAGAAAGTTATGGTCGAATGTGTTGAACTTCAATAGCCATTATTTTCTGGATACATAAAAAAAATGATACTAAATACAGATATTTTTAACATGTAGGAATTGTAAAAGTTATTTTCAAACAAAACGCACGAACAGATAGACATTGCTAAATCAGATCCCCTGGTCATAAGCTTTCAGAAAATATATATGAGGTTGGAAATTAATATTGTAAAATTTACAAACTAAATGACAATGCTTTTAACACCACCGATGAAGGGCATCATTATACTTAAATGTTGAAGTTATTTAGCTTTATCAAAGATTTTTTACTCTGCTTAATCTTAATCTGCTAAGCCGATTAATCGTGACAGAAAACTATAAAGTATTTGGATTTTTTCCATTTAATTGTGCTTTTAGTTTCTATATAGATCAGATATTGATTAAGGAAATAGTACCAGGTAAATATACTCAAGTTTACTTTTTATATCTTAGATTAATATTTCTTGGTTTAATATACATAATGACATATATAAATATACCCTATAGCATCACTAATGGTGGTGAAAGGTACAAAAACTTTTTTTAATAAACAAACATTGCTTCAAGCATTAACATTTCATTTTTTTTTCGGCAGCCACAAAAATTTAATTTCAAAATATTTTCTTTGAAGTTTTTTTTTTATACAAACAACTAATACCATTAAAACAAAATTAAATTTTTGCGTAGCGGAAGTAAGCAGAAAAAAACTTAGTCAAATTAAAGGCCTTATTTTTCTAAGTAAATATTAACCTCTTATTTTGAAAACCTTTTTGGCTACAAATTAGATTTGTTGAAAATAATTTAAATTTGTGCGTGTGAGTATTCTAAAACAAAACAATACCAAAAATGTAAGAAAAAAATCCTCTACCACATGGGTTCTGCACTGTTTATTAAGACCATACCACAAGATGTATTGTCTGGCAGTACTAACGAAATAAAATAAAGAAAATGCGGGGAGGGTTTTCAACGGCAATAAAAAAAGTAAAGAAACATTTTTTTCTTGAATAAAAGACATCAGTATTTGCGGTTAATGTATTCATTTCTTTACAAACAATCAACTAGCAAACACCCACTTACACCACCCACAATTTTACAACACATTGCTAAAGATGTTGACGATGATGTACAAGTATGTCAGTTGCATAAAAACAGAGGGTGTAAATTGAAAGAATAATTTGGGAAAAAACGCACATAAACGAAATAAAAGAAGTTGAAAATTCAACTGTAAAAATAATTTGAAATCATAAAAAAAACAAATATAAAATGTTGTAAAACAAGGTCAGATTTCTAATTTTGAAATTTATTTACTTTGTATGTTTTATTTATTTATTTATTTAGCTTTGGTTACACATCCATGTTTTATTTATTATAATGAAAAAACAAAATATATATTTTTGTTAACTAGGGATGAAAAAAATGGAACGAAAATAAAAAGTTTCAACCACATTTGCTTGCCACTGCTTAATTCATGGTTTTACTATAGTGTTATGTTAATAAACTTTTCTGTTCTGAAATTTTGTTTTTCTTTTATGGGAACATTTTGAAAATTTCTTTTGACAGCAGCAGTAGCAACAACATGAAGGAGGCCAAAAGTGAAGTAGTACATGAATTTTAAATTAGAACAGGTGGCAAAAAGTCTTTATTTCATATTTTTTATTGCATCTTTTGCCATATTTTCTTTTTGGGGGATGAAAAATGTTGTTCTTCCTATTGCTAGTTTAGCACCTTACCATATTTTTTTGTTTGTTTTATTGTTAATATGGGTTTTTTTTTTCTTTACAAAGTTTAAATATTTTACTGTTTATTCTACTGTTGATAAAAAAAAAACTTAAACAACATTTTTTACCAAAGCCTAAAAAAACTTATTTGAAACAAAAAAAAATTTACATAAATTGTTTAATTTTTTTACTTTTAAAATACTCGTATTTTTATTTGTTTTACAAACTCATGAAGTAAAGTAAAAGTAAAAATATAAAGATGTTTTGCTTAAGACTTATAATCTAGAGCTTAATTTACAAAAATATTATGGTAGTAGCGAATATACAATAATAGACTCTAATAATAAAAGAAGAAAAGTTACTTGGTGTATAGCAATCATAAACTTTAATTCTATTTATATACTGTGTAAGTTATGACCCAGAAAAAGATAAGAAGAAACTTCACGATAGGGAAAAATTAATAAATACATTGGAGAATAATTTTAAGAAAACTTTTTCAGAGTTTAAGATTGTTAATGGTAAAAGTTTAAACCTTCTGAAGTTGAAAGGCTATCTCTGTTAGAACCATGGAAGTTAACCTCAGGGAATTATTAAAAAACTATTTTAATGTTTTGCTTGTATTTACTTGACTTGAGCTCATTACACTCAAATTAAAATAGATAATTCAAGAGCTCAAATGAAATATTAGAAAAATCGATACTTGGTAAATAAGTAACTTGTTCAATTTATTTAGATTGCTAAAGAATTTATAACAGATTTTGTAATGAGCGATAACTGAAACGAATGGGATAATTTTTAAATGCCATAACCATCGAAAATGCTTAACCCTTTCAGCAGTTCCAGAATGAACTTTAAGTTTGGGCGATGAACTCAAAGTTGAGGAACATGTCAGGAAATGGCAAAATGCAAATGTCGATAAAGTGATGAAAATAATATGGCGTGACCCAAATTTTGGAAAGTCAAAGGAAATTCTGAAACTGAGTAGACCGAGACTAAGGAGACTAACTAGTGTGATAACGGGTCACACGGAAATGATAACTCATCTAGCTCGCATGGGACTGTCGAACGAATCGACATGTAGGGCATGCGAGGAGGAGGAGGAGACTTTGGAACATTACCATTGTCAATACCCTGCGTGAGGGCGTATTTGGCGCAAACACTTTTTGGTGGACACTATGCTGAACTTGGAACGTCTGAGTAGTTTGAATTGGAGATCCATAAGGGATTACATTGAGGGGACTAGTGTTTTGACATAGTCGATATTTTTACGTTGACGAAATTAGGATTTTGGTTGTGTTAGGGGAATTTTTCGTTCCTATAGAGCGCACAATATGCCAATGGGCAAACGTGTATACCTGTTATGGGTTTGGGCTTCTAGTGTCCCTCTTGTCCTTACCTGTCCTTACCTAACCTAATTAAAAACAGAACAGATTTTTGCTATATATAACTGTGTTTACATTGAGTAAGTTTTCTTTTAGAAAGTGCTTTTTTTTCTTTATTTAACTCGATTTTATGAGTCTCACATTTCACATACGCACCTATCATCAGATCTTAAATTACGAATAATAAAACGAATTTAAAGAAAGAGCTAATTTTAATTCCTTTCTCTTTCTCTCGTACACAATTAGAAGGAGATGAAAACTTTCTAAAAGAAAATTTGTTCAATGTAAACACAGACAATAAAATTTTAAATAAGAACATTTTCAATATTGAAATATAAATAATTTTTTCTTTGTGTGCACAAATGTTTATGCAAAAAAAGAAATCTTCAAACAAATAGGGTTTTTTTTATTTAACATTTTAATTTATATTCAAGAACCTACGAGTTGTTTTGAGTAAAACATATTAAAAGAAAATTTGCAAATATAATTCATTAACATTAATTTTGTTTTTTTTTTCAATTTCAGCGATTGTCGTGTTGTACGTGATCCACAAACTTTAAAATCAAAGGGTTATGGTTTTGTATCCTTTGTCAAAAAATCGGTAAGTTAGAAAAAGAAGACATTATACACAAAGCCGTTTTGGTGGGCTTAATTAAATATTAATCAAGTAGAAATAAAATATATAAAGGGTCAGCCAAATAACTTTTTTTTTTGAAAATGCTATAATAAAAGTTTAGCTTCAGCTGTGTGGCACGTAGCGTCGTCCTGTTTAAACCAAATATTGCCAATATCTTCCTCTTTAATTTTTATGAACAAAAATTCGTTCAACATGGCCCAATAACGATCGCCATTGACTATGGCCACTTCTTGCTCATTTTCGAAGGAAAATGGCCCAATTATGCCTCTGGACCAAAATCCGCAACAAACAGTGACTCGTTTTGGGTGTATCGGCTTTTCAATGTATGCGTTCGGGTTTTCTGTGCCCAAATGCGACAATTTTGATTGTTTACATACCATCCAAGATCAAAATGAGCTTCATCTGAAAAGATGATTTTTTTTTTTGGCAAAATCGGTGAAAGTAATGTTGCAATATTTCTAAGCGTTGTTTAAGTGTACACACAACCATATTCGTTCAGCGGAAGGATAAAACTAATTATCTGTCAAATTAGACATGAGCTAAGTGTTACTATTCACAAAATAAGAACTAGTTTTATAAAAACCGTTAGATAGCGGACCCTTTATATAAAGAAGTATAGGCTTGAAGAAAGCTGCAATATTTTTAAGTAACGAATTTTATTTTCAAAGTGATTTTTTTTTCTATTTCCTTTTTATCCTTAAAAAAAAAATAAAAAAAAAAATAAAAATTGTAGGAAGCTGAAAGTGCCATAACGGCCATGAACGGACAATGGCTGGGCTCACGTTCAATTAGAACAAATTGGGCTACCAGAAAACCGCCGGCGAGTAAAGGTAAAGTTTAAAATAAAAATTTAATAAATAAGCTACACAAACACATACATACGTACATAAATATCTACATATATAAAAAAAAATAAAAATTGACATAAAAAACTACAAAAGAAAATACAAATAAACAAATTTCGTACATATACATATTTATGATTTATTGCTTTAAGGTCCTCTTTTAATGCTTTATTAATATGTAATTACCTTTTGTAATACAAATATTTTGGGCAAAAAAAAAAAGTATTGAAATTACCATAAAAATGCCATATTTTGTATTTTTACTAGAAAATCTACATTATCAATAACACATTTTTGTGTTTATCGTTATGCAGATACATTCACATACACCACTACATATAGCAGCACATACTTATGTATACATATGTATACGTGTGTAAAGTGTATGTAAACATAACAAAGAATGTTAATGTTTTTCGTTGTTACAAATACAGTAATGACAAAAATATCGTACAATTGCTGAAATCCCATAAAGAAGTTACTGTTTGTAAAATATATTCAAAATATAATTTATTCTGAAAAACCTTAATTTTTAATAAATATTAAATTTGAAAAAAAATATTTTTTTATATTCTTTGTCCTTCCGTTTTTTAATTTCAACAATATACATATATTTCGACCCAAAGAGGTATATATTTTCTGAAAGTTTATGACTAGGGGCGACAATTGAGCAAAGCCGATTTGCCCGCGTATTGGTTGAAATCACCTTTTAGAAGCCCTCACTTGTTAGCAAGACCTGTGTGTTGTATCAGTATTTTTGGAATGTCCGGGAATAAATAGTTATTGCAATCCTATACAATTACCCCACAAATTTTTGTGATGTGAACAAATAAACATGACTGCCTCTGTTGTTTCCCATATTTTTACCTCAAAAATCAATATTTTTCACCCCTATGATAAATTATAGACATGTTTGATACTATTTATAGATATTGTATGCATTTTGCGATATCCGTAAAAAATTTTAGACAAATCCGTTACTAGTCGGCTAAGTTATAATAACAATAATAACTTTGAAAAATAAATATTTTTTAATATAAAACAAGTAAGAGCACTATATTCGGCTGTGCCGAATCTTTTATACCCACCACCAATTTTGTGTACATTTAAAGCACAATATTTATTATTTTGTTACTCATTATGGAATAATCTTTTTATAATAAAATATGTATCACTTTCTTTGTAGAGGGTGGTTAAATTTTAAGGGCCCATGTTGAAGGTGAACTACAGCTAGTCTTTAAATTAGTTTTCTGCATTTCATTTTACATTTCTCAATCTCAAACTTACTCAATTTGATCCGTGGAAAGATACGCAAATGAGCAACGCTTTAAAGTTATTTAGGTTTTTTATGAAAATGGGCATTCAAATCAAAATGCATTTTGTGCACTTCGTAATTCTTTTGATCAACATAATCATTCAAATTCATCCACAATCGGGAAAATTTAAAAAAATTTTTAAATTTCTGCAAAACAGGTCTGTATAAAATGTTAGAAAATCTGGGAATGCCTTCTTAGTTCGTTGAATGGGAACCATTGCTGTTTTTTGCGATAGTGTGGCAAAACAGCAGTCAACCTCGACTCATCATCGTGCCCAACAATTGAGCATCAACATTGTCATTGAAAATTTGGACCATCAGATAGTGGAGTGGCGCCAAGGATGGGGGGGGGGGGGGGGTTCATTTGGCCGATATTTTGTTAAATACATAATTTAACCGTTCAAATATTATCATTACAAATAGAAATAACAATAATGTCCTAAATAATTTGTGTTTTATTTAAATTCAACATAAAATTTAACCACCCTTTATTACTGCGATATGCTACTGAAATGCTTTTGTAAATGTAGTCTTTCAATGAAAGTTGGCGTTAAAGTAGGCGTGTCAATAAAGTTTCTGCTAATTAATACAACTTAGATATTTCAATATAGTTCTTTATTTTCCCAAAAACTTTGTCAATAGAGAAATTACATGAATTTAAGAAAACCCGTTATATGGGATGTAGGCGTTATAGTGGGCGTGTCACCTAAACTTTTTGGCACAACAACTACATTGACTAGAAGGATATATGTAGTAAATTTCCTCATCATACCTCTAATTTTGTCGGTTTTATGAGCTTTAACATTTCATTAACGGTAGATAACGTGAAAAGTGGGCGTTATAGTAGGCATGTCAAAGTTATTTTTACGCATGAGTACATTTTAGATGTTTCAATATAGCCCTGTATTATTCCAAAATCTTTATTAATAGAGAAATTATATGAATTTTAGGTAAAGCGTTATATGGGAGGTGGGCGTAAAAGTGGGCGTGGCACCTTAATTTTTTTTTACAATAATGACACTGCTTAGGGGGATATACGTAGCAAATTTGATCGTCATACATCACATTTTGGCGGTTTTATGAGCTTTGAAATTTCATTAACGGTAGATAACGTGAAAAGTGGGCGTTATAGTAGGCGTGTCAAAGTTATTTTTGCGAATGAGTACATTTTAGATGTTTCAATATAGCCTTTTATTATTCCAAAATCTTTTTTAATAGAGAAATTATAAGAATTTTAGGTAAAACGTTATATGGGAGGTGGGCGTAAAAGTGGGCGTGGCATCTTAATTTTTTGGCACAATAATGACATTGCCTAGGGGGATATACGTAGCAAATTTGATCATCATACCTCTAATTTCGGCGGTTTTATGAGCTTTTAAATTTCATTAACGGTATATAACGTGAAAAGTGGGCGTTATAGTAGGCGTGTCAAAGTTTTTTTTGCGAATGAGTACATTTTAGATGTTTCAATATAGCCCTGTATTATTCCAAATCTTTATTAATAGAGAAATTATATGAATTTTAGGTAAAACGTTATATGGGAGGTGGGCGTAAAAGTGGGCGTGGCACATTGATTGTCCGTTAGAAAAAAGCCTCTCACCAAAAAGCAAAGTGTGCAAAATTTCAGAGTCGTACATCCAATTTTGTTGCTTTTATGACGTTTTTGTTTTTAAATATACCGAAAAATACACTGTGCGGTATAAATTTTCGTACATTTTGATCGATAACTCCTTTCCTAATGATCAGATTTAGGTAATTTTTGGTGAGAAATATTGTTTTGACTCGAGAAATATATATTCGAAGTTTCATGACTCTACGTTAATTCGTTTGGACACAATACCATTTTATTCGATGTTCGTAGGACACGGTTTTTTCGACCTACTCTTGCGTTCCGAGCTATAACTCACTTCCTAATATTCCGATATAGCCCATTTTCAATACCAAACAAACCTTGTCTATAAGAAAGATTCTGGCAAAATTTGAGCCTCCTAGCTTTTTCGGTGCGACCTCTATCGTGCTTTCAACAGACGGACAGACGGACAGACGGACAGACGGACAGACGGACAGACGGACAGACGGACAGACGGACGGACATAGCTAGATCGTCATCAAATCAAACCCTGATTCAGAATATATATACTTTATGGGGTCTAAAATGGATATTTCGATGTGTTACAAACGGAATGACAAAATGAATATACCCCCACCATTTTTTTGGTGGCGGGTATAAAAATGTTTATATAAATCTAGTAATTATAAGTGTACTCTCTTCAATCCGATCGATATTGGAATCAAATAAAAAAGCTTGGAAAGTTATTTAGAGTAAACAATAAAGAAGGTAAAATCCAAGATGGCGTCCGCAATAAAACGAGGGTTATATGGGTCGAATAAAATAATTACGGCTACAACCTCGACAATACTGTTATCAAATTGCCATCCTTAACGTAATAGCGAATAATTTTTTTTTTCAACTTAATCAATATGGATATCAAATGAAAGGGATTAATTAGTGAAAACAACTAGCTTTGTATAAATTGAAAATAAAATATGGCGTCTAAATTTGTCAAAGCGAAATGGCGTATTACGTTGAATCTGAAATCAAAGTTAAGCTACAATGTGGTCACTTTATCTCTGTACATGATGGTCAAGGCCAAAGATAGCATCATTACTTGTTTGTTATTTATTTACTTTTAGCAATATTATAATGAGATCTTAGTTCAGAACAGTTTTTCATATATTATGACGTTTGAGTTTTTATACCCTTGACCAGTGGTGCACAAGGGTATATATAGCTTTGTCATTCCGTTTGTAATTTCTACAATTTTCATTTCCGACCCCAAAAAGTATATATTTTCTGAAAGCTTATGAATAGAGGAGTCGATTAAGCCCTGGCCGTCTGTCCGTGTGTTGGTTGAAATCAACTTTTAGAAGCAAATATATGTTCCTCAGATCTGTATATGGTATCAATCTCTTGGAAATATCCAGGAATGAATCGCTATTGAAACTCAGCACAATCGCCCCATAACTTTCTGAGATATGAGAAAAAAACCACGACCACCTCGTTTTTTTACACAATTACAACAACAACCTACATACATACTGGTTAAAGTGAACGTGGCATCCAATTCCAGCTGAGCCAAAAAAAATTTATTTTATTTTATTTAATATATTTGTTAAATAAGTATTGTTGACCTTTTTTGTTGTTTATATATTTTGTTGTAGATTTTTGTTTGGCTTTAGGTCATAAAAATTCAATTTTGTTGCTTCATTTTTAAAGAAAATATTTTAAATTTCTTTATTTTTTTATTATTTATTATTTATTTAAAAAAAAAGAAATTTAAAATATTTTCTTTAAAAATAAAACAACAAACTTGAATTTTTATGACCTAACGCCAAACAAAAATCTACAACATTTAATATATTTTTTTTATTTTATTTTTTATTTTTTTATATTTTTTTTAAATTTTTTTAAAAAAGTTTTTTAAATATTTTTTTAATTTTTTTTTTAATTTTTTTTTTTTTATTTTTTTTTATTTTTAATATATTTTTTTTGTAATTTTTTTTTTTTATGTATTTTACATGTATGTACGTATTTTATATGAGATGAATGGTGATACAAACAATTGTTATTGCACGACTACTAAATTTAGTGATGAGGTTTTACTTTGTTTCAAACGATATTACCTAATATTGTTTTCACTTATAAGGTTTTAATACAAAACAAGGCGAATTCATACAGGTGAAATTATCAGCCCAGCTGATTGTGAAACATTTTGTCAAAATTGGTTGAATTTGCCTTATTAATGCAGGGAAGGGAAATGTGATTTTAAATTCTGTATTAAACAATTAACTTACATGTACATTTTTGATAAAAAAATGTGCTAAATTTATGTATATTTGTAGCTTTTGCGTCATTAATAATGTGTTTCAAACAATTATATCCTTTTTTTAATCAAATTTTATTATATTTAATATGTAAAAACACCTTTTCCATCCCTGATATACGAATTGACCTTGACAAAAAACATCACATGAAAAGTTGCTTTGTTGTATCAATTCGACGTTGCATATACCTTATGGATATGCCTTGATACAAAACTTGTTGTTAACACTAAAATCAATCATAGTAACCTGCACACAGAAAACAGAAAATCATATTCTTTGCCAAACGAATGGTTCAGTTCCTACAATCTTTTAATTTGTGATTATAAAATTTCTATTGCAAGAATCATAATTTCTTAGTACTGACTATATGTTTATACATATCCCGGATCAAAATTCTATAGATATAACGGTAAAACTTCACCATCACAACAAAACTATTCGATTGGAAACAATTACCGTACTCACTACCAATACTGTTTTCTTTGTGTGAATTTGTCATACAAATTAACTTCGTCAAAACCCTTTTAAATTAAGTTTTAGGAAGATTTCATGACATACATATGCATACATATTGTTTTCGGTGTTCTTGATTTAATTCTACAAAGTTCAAATGATTAAAAATAGCTGATCATGTTAAAACAAGAAAAGTTTAAAATAAACAAAACAAATTGCAGTAGACGCAATAGCTACAACATCAAAAAAGGTGGCTCCATAATTTTCAGATACATATTTATTTACAGAAAAAAAAAATAATTTTTATTTTAAAGCGCATTAAAAAAAATTCTTAGTTTTTATACAAACAAAAGCAGCTGTTATAGAGTGTGTCAAATAAATATTATAACAAAGTACTGCATAATATACACTTAGTTCTAGGAAAAATAATTTGTATATGCTGTAAATTTATTTG
Organism: Phyto melanocephala; assembly: GCA_941918925.1. Classification (NCBI taxonomy): domain Eukaryota; kingdom Metazoa; phylum Arthropoda; class Insecta; order Diptera; family Rhinophoridae; genus Phyto; species Phyto melanocephala. Next base: position 140,010,445 of record OW799233.1, on the reverse strand, counting down.
AAACTGTGAGTTAAAACTTTATTAACTGCCTGTTCAACGATGTCGAAAGAAAACACAAGCGAACTTTCATTGGTACAAATATATTGAAAACAACAACAAAAACTAAAAATTTGTTTTTGTTTTCAACGTATTTGTACGAATGAAAGTTCGCTTGTGTTTTCTTTCGACATCGTTGAACAGGCAGTTAATTAAACTTGTAGTGTGAACGCAAAATCAGCTGTTTAAAATTGTAATGTTAACTTTTTGTACACTTTAAATGTAAAAACATTATAATATAAAAAAATATCTGTAAAGAACACATACTGGACAACTATTAGCAGTAAATGATGACATTTTTTAACTATTAGCACAATACCTATATCAGTGTTGCCATACGCACTTAGTATATCCTTATATTTTTCAAATTACACAGTGAAATGGCATAAGAAATTTTTACCAAATCAATATATAAATGTCATTAAATTAACTACCATAGTGACACCCCATTTAGATTTTCACCATTATTATTGTTTTCGTACCATACTAAAACATCCCTACAATTTCGTGCCATTACTGTAGTTTTTAAATGCAAAACTTTTGTGTTCGTATTAAAATTACAACTTTTTTGTAAATGCTTAAGTGTATATATTGTGTAGTGTAATCGTATATGTACAATAGTTTGTTATAAATCAAATTTAACACATATTTGCATGTTTTAACATAATTTTTATTTGTTATTAGTTTATTACCTTCTACAACCATTTATACTTTAATTTTTTTGTTGTATAGCTAAGACCCTAATAATTTATAATAATCAGCATTAAACAAAAAAAAAAACTGTTTCAAACTATACCACCCACGTATCTACACTATGATAGAAAACATCATAATCATTATTATCAATAGCAACAATACCAACAACTACATACAAGACGACAATGTCTTCTTCTTTGTCATATAAAAATATACACCAATCCACCTACAAATATGTAGGCACGTACATTTTCAAAGTAATTGAGTATGTGTGTTTATATGTTTGTATCTGCAAAATCAAGGTTATAAATTTTGTCGTTATTACGACTATAAGTTTCTAGGATTTTATTTTTTTTTTATTTAAGTTTTTCAACACGAATCTATTATCATAAAAAAGTAAACAAAAGAGTCAGAAAAAAAAACAAATAAAATAACTCATATAGAAAAACACTCATTGGAAAGGGAAAAAACAGAAACGGAAGTATTGGAAAATATACATTTATATTTATGTGCAAACGTACGAGTGGTGTGCTGTAAGTTTAAAGAACTTCTAATAATATTTTGCTCGAAAACATTTATATTCGTTAGCAATTTCCTTAATTTTTTTTTTGTAATTTTTTTCAACTTTCTTTTATTTAAGTTTTATTGTAAATCAACAAAAGTGAATTATAAAATTAAACTTAAAACAGAATTATTGATTTACAATAAATATTAATAATGATTTTGTATAATAGAAAGAAATATTTTTGTAATCAGTTTTAAATGTCTTTCCAAAAATTTCCGTGCCAGTAAACGGAAATTTGATTTTGGATATTACTGACTTAAAAACAACTACTTCGACTATAACCGTCTGTCCGTCTTTCCGTGTGTTGGTTGAAATCAATTTTTAGAAGCAACCATATATATTTCATAGACCTGTGTTTAGTATCGATCTTTTGGAAATATCCAAGAAAAAATTGCTATTGAAATTTGTCACAATAGCCCCATAATTTTCTGAGATATGAGCAAATAAAAACGGCTGCGTCTGTTTTTCCTATATTTTTACCACCAAAATTAAAATTTTCAGCCTAAGAATAATTTATAGGTTCCTTTGCTACTATTTGTAGATATAATAGAGATATTCGTGAAAAATTTTCGATAAAGCGCGCTCTTATCGGTTTAGTTATAGGCAAATTTTTTTTTTAGCTTCTAGACAACCGAGAGAGTCAATATAGGTATCATCTAAAAGAACTTGACGCAATATTAACACTAAAAAAAATTAAAATACAAGTTGGCTGCCACTGCAAAATGTCGGAAAATAAATAAATGTGAGCCAAATCTGGTATTTTAATATGTACTTCTTGAACATCCGCAATATTGGTATCAAGTGAAAGAAATAGATCAGTAGAATACAGTAAATTATTAAAAAAATGTAAAATCCAAGATGGCGTCTAAAACAAAATTTCGGATAAAATTTTTTTAACCCCATCAATATGGGTATTAATTTAAAAGGCTTGGCTAGTAGAATACATTTAACTCCTTTAAAATTCAAATAAAATAATAATAAAGAAAATAATAAAAAAAATAATAAATATAAATGGCGTATAACATTATATATAGGTTAAGCCACCATGTGGATTTATACCTTTGTGCATGATGATGGAGGGTATTATCAAATTCGGCACGGCCGAATATAGCACTCTTACTGGTATACTTTAGATTAGGTTGAAAAGGAGGGACACTTAAAGCCCAAACCTATGACGGCTATACACTTATGCCCAATTGTCATGTTGTGCGCTCCATATGGAAAACGAAATTCCCAAACAAAAACCATTATCATAATTATCATAATTTTTTCCCGTAAATAACCGACTAGTCCAAGAACCCAGTCCCCTCAATGTAATTCCTTATGGATCTCCAGTTCGAGTTCCCTTTTATACTTTAAAGTATCTTACATAAAGTGTAAAAAATAAATTAAAAGGCAATTTATTTTAGGTTAGAACCATTTGGTTCAATATTTATTTGTGTTTGATAGACATTAAAATACTAACTTTCTTTGATCTATGTATTTGAAAGAAAAAATTGTTCAAGCTTTAAATAATATAATAATATTTTCGCAAATTAAGCATTTTTAATCTGTTTTAGACACACTAACTGCAAATTCCAAATCTGTTAAAGATGAGGATGATGCTTATTACTGCAAACAATAACTGTATAGAGAACAATTGTTGGGGCAATTATTCCATTTCACCATATGTGTCTTAGCTAAATAAAGTGTAAAGTGCAAAAATTCTGGTCTCCTGTAATTTGTTTTAGGTAATACCAATGAAACATCGTCTTTTAAATAAACTGATTATTTTTAAAACTTCTTATTTTATGGAAAGGTTGGACTTTGTTATTTAAGAATAGAACACATATAATTCATATGACTACGATGACTGGAGCAACAATACCCCGATCAATATAATTTTCAGTACATTTTCGATTGCTTCGACTTGAACCACTTAAATTGCAACTTCGGTTTTATGTTTCAATGCTTTAATTGTCTCCGGATAGTTTGCATAACACTGCATAAAATCCATAATCGATCCTCACAACAAATAATACAAAGGGTGCGAATCACAGCTCCTAGTCAGTCAGTTAACATAATAATTGGGGCTAATTATTAGATTTTTTTAAACAGTGAGTAAAAAATCGATAGCTACGTTGGCTACAATTAAACCAATGTTGTCTTTTTCATTCTCTTAAATTATTAGAAACAAAAACTCATTGCTGATGGCACGGTAATGTTTACCGTTTATTGTAACTACAGCTCGTTGTTCATTTTCAAAAAATGGCCCAGTGATGCCGTCAGACCAATATCCACATCAAACGTTGTGGATGCATTGGCATCTCAATAGCTAGGAGTAGATTCTCTGAACTCCATATGTGACAATATTGTTTATTGACACGAAACAGATGAAAATGAGTTTCATCTGAAAACACTATTTTTAGGTAAAATTCTTTATATCCTGCCAAACAATTTTCAGGCCATTCTGCGGAGAGAAAAGGCATGCAATCATGAGGCTTCAGAGTTTGGAATTTCATAATGAGGTTTTTATGTAAAATTATTAACATACAATTTTGAGATATATTTAATTCTTGAGAACGATGACGAGTTGCTGTTTTTGTACATTTTTAGACACAGCAGCAATGCTTTCGATTAAAAAGGAGAAGATGTACGGGTTGCTTTGTCCAAGCACGATCCATTTTAATGAACTCCTTCAAAAATTGACGCACAAACTGAACTGAAAGCCGAAGTCAAAGTAATATTGGTAGTTTCAATTTAAAATTTTAAAGAGCTGACGCTTTTATTTTTTGGCATAACAGGCAATAACAAAACAGTAGAAATATATGATGAACAAAAAAATAATATACCTTTTATAAGATTCTAAAAGTCTGCCGTTAATTCTAAAATAAAGCATTGTACCTCGGTTGGTTCAGGTTGTGCAATTTAAAACTCCTCCAAGATTTGGGTGCATCCTCCAGAAATTCAATTCACTGATAACCTAGATTTCAAACCATATTTTGCAGGTTTCCATTGCACAAATTGTCAAAAAAAAAAAAACAATCGGATTTAAATTCGACAAGCTGCTCGTTAATAATAAAAACTATGCATCAAATAACGCATGAACTTCTTCATATCTTCCAGCATCACATAGACTTTTATAAATAACTGTTTTATTACTGAATTTATAAAAACTAAGAATGTACATGCTGATATACTCCTGCATGAATAAGTACAGAAATATGTTCCTCTATTGATGGAGCAACCAAATCAGTTTTTCTATATGTAACGGTAACACAACCTACACTTGAGGATTGTCATCAGTCCAAATTGTGCAGTTTTGTTAATTGATAGATCCATTTAAACAGTTTAAACAATTATTTTTATTATATTTAATTTAAATTTAATTTTTAGGGTATAAGTTCAATGTGATAACGACAGAATTTAGTTATGTGATACTAGTTGAGTGGAATGCATTTTCGAAACCAGCTACGGTTTCATCATCTGCACTCTTTTTATCAGAACTACAAGTATTGTGTGTAAATATCAACTATTTAACTCAGCATTATATTGAAAATTGAAACACAGAATTCTTCGTCCTAATTGATTTCACATCTCTCATATATACTGAGCTAGAATAATATATACCAATATCGGTTTTTCTTGTATTATTTTTGCACGTCATTACTACAAGTTCTTATAATGTTGCCTTTAATTTAAGATGTCGTTAAAGCAATTTTCAAGTATTAAGGTATTAGTTATTTTCAACGTTAATTCTCTTATGAAAATCGTTTACGGAGCCTACGTCTTGCTATTCATGCATCAGCTAAACACAAATCACTTGACAGTTGACAAAATGGTCGCCTGTTAGCAAAAGTGTTGCCAACTAAAAGTTCTATACCTTTATGAAAGAGGGGTTTTTAACCATCAACTCTGATAATATTGATATTAAATGTCCAGTATAATATAGTAAACTATGAAAATGGGAAAATCCAAAATGGCGTCCGAAACAAGATGGTATGTAAATTGTGTTTTTAACCCCATCAATTTGGATATCAAATTAAGGTAAAATTAATATAGCACGCTAATGTCAAGGATATTATGAGATTCGACAGGGTCTAATATGGGCAATTCCCTGAAAATGTCAACCACGACTGTAAAAACAAAAAATCTCAATAAAAGTTTAATGATAAAAAAACACTCAAATTTTACTATGCGCAGGTATTTAGAGCTTATTAAATTATTTTAAGAGCAATAATAAGAGTTTAATCTGATTATCTCTTGGTAAAAGGTCCAGCCCATTCCAAAGATAAAAAACTTCATACGTTTTCATATTATGACAAGCACTTTATAAATGTCTCTCAAACTGCATATTCATTAAGGGAAAAAGTTAAAACTTAACTAGTTTGTAGTAGGCTAAGGTGACAGTTAAAACTTAGCACCTAATTTAGAATTCTTAACATATATACCTAAGAATATTATAAGAGAAAAATCTGTCACATACGATATGTCACGTACGATATTAAATTATATTTATTATAGAATCAGTTAAAGATTGCTTTCAATTAAGAACAATGGATTTTAAATGAAAAATAATTGGTTTACTGTAAGAAATTAAAAAAAGAAAAAATACCTCCCAAGATTCGCAGATTTTTTCATATTTCCATATATACCTCAAAATCACTTCCGTTTTCAGTCACGTACGATATACTCTAATTTTGCTCGATATTTTAGACAACAATTATTCGAATATAATTTTTTTTTTTTGAATAAAGTACCCTCTGAATGGAATATAAAGATCTAATTTATTTTTCAGTTACTCTTACTTTTGCAAAAATTATTCGATTTTATAAGAGTACAAATGTCACGTACGATGACATGGAATTGCCCATATATTAACTAGCATATTTGGCCGAACAGATGGACAAATGAGTCGACTCTCTATATAAGCTTTTGAAAAATTTTTACCACCTGAATCCGGAAATGAATACTGTAAAAAGTACAAACGGAATGTCAAAGCAATATACATATGTATATGGCACAATAATTATAAAAAATTATCAAACTCTATTTAGTCATTAAATCTTCTCAAAACTCCATAAAATCAAAAATATTTTTCGTGTCTACAAATGAATTTTAATGTGATAGTAAAAAAAAAACAAATTCACTAAGCTTTTATTTTTTCCTCTTACTTATCACACCGCCCTTGCACCCACATAGGAATTACCAATATTCATGCTTTTGCTTAAATATTTCGTTCAAACGCAAAATTTTTACAAATAAGTATATTTTGGCAATAATATAGTTTATGTGTGTGGTTGCTGCGTAGTCTTTGTAAGTCGTTTGAGTGTTTAATAATATTTTCCCATTTACCGACATCAGTTCAGTACAAAACGATATTGTTAAGGTTAACAATTTTCATGGTTTTTAGTAGATTTGTTGATATTGCTATTATTACTGTATTCCTTTATACTTTATTTTTTGCATTTATACTATTGTCATAAAAGACGCCTTGTAATAGACAGAAATTTTAGGCTGAATACATATTATTTCACTTCCCTTCCAACTCAAGATTCTAGATTTTATTTCGCTGGCACGTTTGGCTCAATTATTGAAGGCAGTATATTTATATTTTCTTAGTATAATTTTATAAAATAAATATGTAAATATATTTCTATTCAGTTTTTTTTTATTGTTTTTACTTATTGAAGAGTTTTACTATTGTTCGAATGTTGTTGTAAAGAAAATTATACGGTCAAATTCAGGGAAATGTAGACAATGTTATTCAATTTGCGAAGACTTCTTCTATGAGCAACACGTTTTTATGTGAGTATTTGTTTGCTTATGAAATAAATATGTTGGCAATTAAATGCTATTTTATGGTGAATTAATTTCATTTTCTACATAAATTTATGAAATCTTTAAATAATTTTCATTTATTTTTTATTGTTTTTTTTCTTAATAGTAAAAGGGATAAGGAGTTTTTTCATTTCATTTAACTTGAGACAATTCCGTCACGGTTATTAATTATGTTAAATACCATATAAAATTATTTACATATTTTCTTAACTTTAGATAAAAGAAAGGGTAACGAAGTTCTAATTTGACAAAGAGTGGGGTTTTAAAAATTTGTGTTGTATATTTTGATAAAAAATAATTATTTGGTATGCAAAAGTTATTAATTTTTTATACAAGAGAAGAGAAAACGAAATAAAATACTTTATTGATAGACAATTAATTAAAAACAAGTAAGTTTTCTATGTTCAGCTATGTCGTTTCTGATAATGCCCTTCACCATCATGTACATAGTTATAATTACCACATCGTAGCATAGTATAGATAGACAACGTTTATTCGACTCCCCAATTCAAAAGCTGTCAGAAATTATATACTCCATACGTTCGGAAATGAATATTTTAGAAGTTTCACATGACTTTCAAACCTTTATTAATTCTTATACTCACCTTAAAGGGTTAAACAAAAATCAGATATATAGCTTAGTTCACTCTCCTAACATTTTTGGCTCTATTACTTGGTAAATATTGGACAATTGGGTATATTAACTAGACTGATCGAATGGTTATTATTTGACCGGTTTTAACCGGTAATTTTAGTTTCGTCGAAGCAGAATATTTTGAAACTCCCATATTTGGCCCATATACACCAAAATGCTCTACAAAAATCAATCAATCACAGAGATCACATTTTGGAGAATTTGAGTTATTAAGATAAGTATCGTATGTGATCTGAAAGGCTAAAAATATTACTTGCTACTTTATATTCTATAAGTCCAACCTGTATGCCAAGTTAAAGGTCATTTTCAATATCAAGTTTTATAAAAACAAAAGCAAAAATAGATAAAAATTCATCAAAACATTTAAACTGCATTTTCTTTCTGAAAAATTATTTTAAAAAAGCAACTATGAGGACAAAATGTTTAACTATTATTATTTTTACTAAATAATGTAGTCTCACATATTTATGTTAAGTTGATAACTACATAAAAATATATTTTTTTATTAATGAAAGTGCATATGTTTATATGCATACAATCAATGTGTAAATGTATTAATACGTTCCTATAATATTTTATTTAAACATTTCTGTCTTTGTAAATTGTTTTGATTTTTTTAAAATAAACTTCTTTTTTTTATTCGAGTAAAACTGGTTAACCGGTTATTTTTTTAATGCTTAACCGAAAATCGGTTTTTAAAAAAAGATGAACAATCGACCTTTCTTCTAGTAACTGTTTTTATTTAGCAAATATAAAGCAGTTTAAGAAAATAGAAAATAGTTTTGGGGACATTAATTCAAACTTCCGTTTGAGCATGCAAAATTAATTGACAGGCCAAATATTTTCCCATGTGATTGTAAATTTAATTATAAATTCATTGTATAATTCCGAACAACCAAAGACAAATTTACATTAATAAGATCTAAAAATTAAAAAAAAAAATTTAACATTGTATAAAAATTTATCGAATATTTAGTTGATTTTTTATTATTGTTGGAGCAAATAATTTTGCAATTCTTCTTTTGTTGTGTATGTGCTTGCATCCATTTTCATTACAAATTTTTGATAGCTGTGAAAGTAAATTCATGATAAATTTCATCAAAATATATATACATTTTTGCGCAAAATGTGATGAAGAGGAAAAGCACATGAATAAAAAAGTTTTTTAGTCGGATATGCCGAACCTCGTATGCTCTTTTAAAAAGTGTAGGACGTATAATCAATTAATGAAAAACTTTGTAATTTCAGCAATATCGCTGTCGAAGCCTGCTGTACATAGATATACTCAAAAAATATAACCACTATAACAAAGTTTGTGCTATTATGTACATACATATACGAATATATAAAAGTTTATATTAGCAATAGCTTGTTTTGTAGTTGTAGTTTTAATAAAATTTAATTGTTGCAGTCAACATAAAAAGTTTTATTTTAATGTTACATTTTATGAACTTTTCTATTTGCATTATATTTTAATATTAAATTTAGGCTATAAGTTCAATGCAATAACGACAAGAATATCAAAGAATAATAAGTCATCCGATACAAGCTAACCAGCTACGGTTTCATCATCAGCACTCTTTTGATCAGAACGTTTATATTTTTCCGATTATGGACCGAATGAACCAATATTTTCCATTATTGGTCTTACAGTGACATTCAAAACATGGTTCAAGAAGTTTTCTAAGAGCTGCCAAAATTTACTTTGTTAAGTAAAACAGAGACATAAATGATTTTCTGCTAATATCTCAGCTGCTAATAGGTTGAAATCCTTGATTTCTTATAGCACAATTTTTGCAAGTATTTGCTATAAATTGTTATCTTTTACGAATCCGTGGGATATGTGGCGGCTTCAAAAACTTGATTTCAACGCTTACAAAAACGGACACATGACTAGACAGATGAATGGACATAGCTAAATATATTTTATATAGGGTCGCAAATAAATTATTTATATTTTAAAAACATATTGAAAAACTTACATAAGTACTTCATTTTAAACTCTCGTGTGAAGGGCATACAAATAAATATAAACGTTTATTCTAAATCGTGAAAATTAAAAATAAACTTGCATGTGTAGTTCAAACGTACACAGTTCTGTTTTTTACAGTTTCATTTTGAAGTATTATTTTAAAAGGACATTACAACAACATTGAATGGTTTTGGTTAATTTTTATTTTTTTTGTTTTTAAAGATACACATTTTTAGCTTCATAATGAAATATTAAAAAAAATTTTGCTAATGCAAATCATTTGATTTCTAAAAAATAATATTATTTAGATATTAATAAGATGTGTTTCTCTCTCTGCCTGCTTGCAAAAAATTACTTATTTTGTTCAAATACTCTATGAAAGTTAAAAATAACATAAAAAAGACTAGCACTACTAAATCTACAAGAACTACGTACTTAATTAAATAACCCGCACACGCATACAATTGTATACAATTTGAAAACATTGAAACCCCAAACACTATTTTTGAATCACTTCCGCTATAATGGTTTATTACTCTTAAATTAGTACAACCGTGTATATGCATTTGTGTAGATATTTGGCTCTATAGATGTCTGTTAGTGTATTGTTAGTAAACTGCCTAATAGAGAACAACTTTATGAAAAGTTTGATTTATAACCGAAACTCAATCTACCACAAAATATATATTTATTCACTCGTTTTTAAGGTCGACTGCTTTAAGTTAAAAGTCAACTGTGAAAATAGTTACCGTGGAAATTTGTCATTTTGCCATAAGTTTGTTAGTATCGTCGTTTGTGTTGTAGGCCCATTCATTCTCTTCCAAGTGGAGGGTGGGTGCAAGGTAGCAATTTTGAGGTAGAAATGAAGGGGTTTTATATTATTTTTTCTATATAAAAAAACATTATTGCTATGAAATAAGTTAAAGAACTTAATTAAGTTCTCAGAATGTAATGAAGTGGTGCCAACAACCAAACATTTAGAGTAGGTTTAGTAGCAGCAGTTTTAGGTAACAGTGACACAGCCATAATGCCATTTTAACAGGTAAAAAAAAATTCTTAGGAAGTCGTGGTTGTAAATTTTTTTTTTCAACGCTATTGTCTAAAAACATACAAACTTAGCAGTATGGGGAGGGCATTCAAGCAGAACAGGATATACCTTTCGTCTAAAATAAATATATCAAATGTAAAGAAAAAATGGAATATAAATAAAAGTCACTTAACGCAGTTTAAATAAAAAACTGAATATAAACTTTAAGAAAATCATAATTAAATTTTTTAATATTTGTTTTGTATTTTGTCTTGATTTCAATTAAATTATTGTTTTTAATTGAATAGAATTCATGATGCATGAAAACTCATTTGTGCCTTTAAATTAAACTTGTATGAAATTCTGTGGTTTCAATGGGTGATGGCGAATGTCGATTTGACTCCACTGTCAAACCTACGTCAACAATTGCCATGGCTTCTTCTCTGCGATTTATATAAATAATATCCAAACATTAAATGTGGTCATGAGCTGTTCCATAGTATTGCTTTTTACCTGCTCAGATGCACGTTTATGCACACCGTAAAATTTACGAGGTGCTCTTAAGCTTGTCTAACAGAGCACGATGATTGGAAACAAACTTATGTACATGATTTGTAAACGATTTTTAGTATAAGACAACGATTCATGCAATGAAAAGTTTTTGACAACAATTTAAAAACTTGGTTTCTTAAGAAAATAATTCGGTTGTCACAAAAAATCCGTTGTCTGTCTGTAAGAATGTCTTTAAATTAATTGAAAATAATTTTTAATAATTTACATTTATTTTTCTGACTCATACATGTTCAAAACAATATGCCAATCAAAAAAAAAAAATAATAAAAATAATCAATTAAAATTATTTGCATCTGAAATGCCTCAGCTAAGAACTATTAAAGAAATTAAACAATTTTTAACAAAACAAAATGTTGCAGAAACCAAGGATTTCGGAATTGACAAACATATTTGGAACCACGAAGACTATTTAACTGGAAAAAGTTAATAAATTTAATAAAGAGAAATCGATTCAAAAATTAAATTTATAAATTCTTTATTTGTGAAAAATGCCAGAGAATTACTTTCGATAATAGTTATGTCAATACTTAAGCTCATGTGAAATATTTATTTCCATTTCTATATGTATTTGTATATGTGTATGTTTGTAGACCAAAATATTTTCTACTTATAAAAAAATCTGAAATGATAATAAAATAAAAGGAAATACTACAAATAGAAACGATATAGAAATTGTCTAAGCTGTCACACTTATTTTAGCACGCTTTAAAATCGTAAATATTCTCACACTACGCCACATAAACTGTACACTCTTGAATGAACCCAGCAAAAAATTTGTAAAGTTAAAAGAACAAAAAAAATATATATTTTTTTTTCTGTCTAAAATAAGAAAATTATAAAAATTTCGAAATATTACCTTAATAATACAATCTGCAGTTGGATATAAAAAAGTGGTGTATTTAGTTTCGTTTATGGTGGATTTATTCGATGGTAAAGCAAAATGGTAACACATAAACAAACACAGATAATACAAAGTACTCTTCAAAGATAAGTTGAATAAAATATTATCCCAAAATATTATGAAAAAAAAAAAAAAAAAAAATACAATATTGAGAAAAAAGTGAATATACAATTAGAATTTGGAATAACGAAAAAAAAAAATCAAAAAAAAAAATTCCATATTACGAGCTAATTAATAAAATAAGAAATACTGCAAAACATATATTATGACATTAACAATAATAACATTAGCTTAAGGTCTTTTCTAATATATAAATATTGTTTTTAATTTAATAATAAGTCTCAAACCTTTTTTATTTCAAATTAATTTTCTCATACAAAAATATTGTTAAAATCCAAACAAATATTATTACAACGCAGTAGAGAAATATTGAGACAAATAATAAAATTAAAAATAATATTTTGTTTATAAATAAGACTTTAAGCTGAAATAATTATTGTTAATATTTAAAGACTGCTCATTAGAAAACAAAATTTAACAAATGTTAGATGTTGATTTTGGTTTAGACGTTATTCTTCGTACTGCAAATGCATTAAAACTTTTTTTGGACTATTTGCAAAGGTCTAACACTTTATGTCTTATCCAAATGCCATGATATATTGTGTCTATTTTCATTTTTTTTTGCCTTGCATTAGAAAAATATTAATTGAAAATATCAACAAGTATGGAAGTCAAATTCGGTAGACATTTATAAAATTCAGAAACGTAAGCTTGCATGCTTATACTATATTCCTGTATTTATTCTTGAGGCAGATAATTAGTTTTTATTTTTTTACAACTGTGACAAAAATTTTAGTATTAAATTTGTTACCTCACCAACCCACCTAAGTATTTTTAAAAATATTAGCTGGCTTTTGCTTTCAAATTCGGATTTACATATAAAATGCATCCCTGGAAAATTAATTCCTCCCTTTTAGATTCATAGCTTCAAAAATCAAAATATAACTGAAGATAATTTCTTTCAATCTCTTGGAGCAAGCACATTTATTCATCAGGTAGTCTTGTGTCATCAGCTGATTATTTTTTTCTTCACTTATTTTAAATTGCAGATGTCAAAGTCTATAGATAAAGAAAAATTTTCTCTCCTCTCTCATTAGTTTCATATGTCAAACTTCAAATATAAAAAATATAAACAAAAAAATTCTCTCCGAACTGCAATTACCTGATGAATTAATATGCCTTGCTCTTGGAGATAGAACAAAAATATGTTACTACACTTTGAAAATGTTAAACTCTATATTTCGAAATTTACCACTATCACAAGAGTTTATTTTATACTTCCACACTTGCATTAGAAAAAATTCCTACATTGGTTTAATATTGGCCAAAAAAAAAATATACTCGATAAGTGCATTGCAAAAAAACGGCACAAATTAAGTAGAGACTTAAGAAGAAAAAGTTTGTTATTGTCAAGAGAAGTTTTCTTAAGATTTCTCATTAGCAATATTTTTTTCGGATAATGTTTCTTTCCCAAATGGCACAGATTTTAAAGACATAGTAAATGGATCCTGCAGTGCAAATGGAAAAATAAATTGATGGCCAAATATTGTGTGTTTAAATACAATTAGGAAATCTACACTTTATTTATATTGTCCTGTGAAATAAATACCTTGTGGTCACCAATTTATTATAATTGTAGAAGAAAAAATTTGTTACGGATGTTGATTTCCACTTTGTTTAAGCATAAATTATAAAATTATAAAACCAAATTAAAAAAATATTATCAGTAGAACTTCTGACTGAAATAAAAACCTTCTTTTCTTGATGGTAAAACCCGCAGCTGCAGTGCATCGACTGCAGTAAATTTGCGTACATCCTAGCGTTAACTTTCACTACACAATGATGAGTTGAATATATCAAAAAAAAAGTTATTCACAACTTACAATTTGCTATCTAAGCCCACTATTTTAACATGGCGATGTCAGTGGGTGCAACTACGATCCATAACAAGTAGGGACTTATATAAGTGGTTACGAACCTCGCTTACAAATAAGGACTACAAAATGCTTATTGTGATCGCTTATAAATAGGGAATTAAGTAAGTACTTAACTATTATGACAATAAATAAGTATTTGATTTTAATAACCTAAGTAATCCTTTAGTATTATGGTGTTAAAGAAGCCATTCGGATTTTAAGGACTTTCGGGATTGATTATTATTTGAAACATTAATGTGAAATTTTATAATTACTGAAATTTAACTATTATTTGCTAATTAACTGCCTTGCCGCTGTTGACACAATAATTATTACTTATACCCTAAGCGTGTTAAACTAAATGAGAATTACAAAAAGTTATGTATTTGAATGGATTCTAGTAAATTTTGCAATAACAAATTGTATTGTGAGTGTATCTAAGCAAATGTCTGAAAATAAGTTCTTGCGTATCACATTTTAAATCAAGTTATTACAAAATCACTTCTTTGTAAGACAGACGATATGTAATAGTCATAGAAAAGTATGTTGTTAAGTTAGAGCAAGTCACTACCTAGTTTTTGCTTGGAAATTATAATGAAAATTAGTTTGTCTTTCTGCGCGGATAACACCTATCCATTTAACCACTCTCTCTGATATTTCTTCATATGATATATGGATATATATGAATCAAACTGATTCTAAATCTAAGATTTGAAACTTTTTTGATCTTCCACTTTATTATAGATTTTTAAAAATATCGTGAAAGAAATACAATGCAAAAATACAATGTGTGCTAGCATTTAAAGTTCGTAGGTGAAACCGTTGCGAAATCAAAGCAATCTCAATTGAAAATTTCATTATATTGTACAAAGCTAAACCAAGCCATTTTCATAAATTGAAACTTGCTGAAATATATTTTTATATTGAATTTTAAATATTTAGGAATACTGTGTTTTCGAAACATGCATTTGCGTTAATTATTATAATTCCCATTTTCTTATTTCATTAAATTGTAACAGAACTAGCGGTTTCAAATTAGATAGGTATATTAATAGATAACGCTGATGATGAAATCGAAGCTGGTTACGACAACGTTTTTAACTCGGCTAATATCTAATGTAACAGTTTTTTTTAAGCTTAAGGTCTTTTTAAAAATAAAAAAATTTTTTGTTTTATTTTATATTTTGTGATCAATATTTCGCTACCTCTTTGCGTAGCACCATCAGGATACGAGTTTTTTATTATAGATTTTTTTTTTGTTGGTGTAGTGCCTTGATATTTGGCGTTTTTTTATAAATTTATAGTTTGATTAACAAATTGAAAATATCCCTAATATCGTAATATTTTTTTAGTATTTGTAATTGCTAACAATTTAATTTAAATATGTTTCTGAAAGTTCAATAATTTATGAAAATAAACTTATACTATGTTCACACACGCGCCTTAATTGTCAATTAGTAATATTATCGCAATTAAAGGCCTTATTGAGCTCAATTTACAATACTAAAAATTATTTTTAAATTGAGCTATATATACTTAATTGTTTAACTTATTGTCTAAAACTCAAAATACAACTCTTGAGAAGTATGTTCAGTAAGAAGAAAATTCTATAGGTGGCATTTCTAATGTCAAAAAAATAAATATACAAAAAACAAAAATTAAGAAAATTAAAAATTTTTGATGAAAATTTTTAAAAACTGCTTAAAACAATGTTATGAATTTTTATACCCGCCACCAAAAAAATGGTGGGGGTATATTCATTTTGTCATTCCGTTTGTAACACATCGAAATATCCATTTTAGACCCCATAAAGTATATATATTCTGAATCGGGGTTTGATTTGATGACGATCTAGCTATGTCCGTCCGTCTGTCCGTCTGTCCGTCTGTTGAAAGCACGATAGAGGTCGCACCGAAAAAGCTAAAGGGCTCAAATTTTGCCAGAATCTTTCTTATAGACAAGGTTTGTTTGGTATTGAAAATGGGCTAAATCGGAATATTAGAAAGAGAGTTATAGCTCGTAAAGCAAGAATAGGTCGAAAAAACCGTGTCCTTCAAACATCGAAAAAAAAGGAATTGTGTCCAAACGCATAAACGTAGAGTCATGAAACTTCGAATATATATTTCTCGAGTCAAAAGAATATTTCTCCCCAAAAATTGCTTAAATCTATGCATTAGAAAAGGAGTTATAGGTCAAAATGTACGAAAATTTATACCGCTCAGTGTATATTTGAAGTTTAAAACGTAATAAAACTGACAAAACTATATGTACGGTTCTGAAATTTTGCAAACATGGTTTTTTGGTCAAAGTCTTCGTTATAACGGAAAATAAATGTTCCACGCCCACTTTTTTTTTAAATTTTTATAAAAATATATTAGTCATATTCATTAGCATTTATTCATTGCAGATGGCGACATCTGTTGAAGGCGCCACTACATTTTGCAAACACTGAGGATGATGTCTTTGCTAAACATCACGTAGAACACTAGATGACTCTAGTAACATTTTTTTGCACAAACTACAAAGGAATTTTATAGGGGTTTGTGAAAACGAAAATGACCGAAGTTTGTTGACAAAAATTAACTAGAGTAATGATTTGTGCCCAACTTTACATATAGTTGTACACACAGTCTTATGAGGTTTAAGATTTAAAAATATTTTAAAAAAATGTGCATCAGTAGATTTAAAATAAGTATTTGAATATTTAAAATACATATTTTAACAAATTTTTTTTTTATCTATCTATTCTTTTGTAAAGGGTGGTTAAATTTTAAGGGCCACAGGGTGATTCAAAATAGACATGCTCAGCATTTTGCTAAAACAGGAAATTTATTAGTAAGATTTTGATTTTTAAAGTTCTATAACATTTTGCTTTTAAAAGATTTTCAAACGAAATAAGTTTTGTATAATTTTAAAATTTGTTAGCCATTAGTACATGAAAATAAATTGTTTATAATGTTTAGAAATAATTTTTTTTTATCTTTAGGTCTAAATTTTCCTAAATTCCTTTTTTTAATAAACCATAACTTCTAGAAAACATAAGATAACAAAAAGAAATTAGCACCATTTAGTAGATAAAACTCTCCTCTCCTCCCCATTTTATACCCGTTACGATCCGACCGTGATCAGCAGACCAATTTTTGTGACACAAGGTCAAATATTTTTTGCAAAATGTTAGTAAAAGAGCTAAACAAATTTTTTTGTAATGTGTTTTTTTGAAGTATTTGAGTTTTTATATCCGCCACCAAAAAAGTGGTATGTATATTCTTAATCGGGGTTTTATTTGACGACGATCTAGCTATGTCCGTCCGTATGTCCGTCTGTTAAAAGCACGATAGAGGTCCCATCGAAAAAGCTAGTGGGCTCAAATTTTGCCAGAATATGTCTTATACACAAGGTTTGTTTGGAATAGAAAATTGGCTAAATCGGAGTATAAGGAAGAAAGAAAAATTGCCAAAATGCATGCATTAGGAAGGGAGTTAGAGATCAAAATGTACGAAAATTTATACCGCGCAGTGTATTTTCCAATATGTTAAAAATTTTAAACCTAATAAGAGTGACAAATTTAGATCTACGATTCTGAAATTTTGCAGGAATTGCTTTTTGGTCAAAGGCTTTCTTCTGACGGAAAATAAATGTGACACGCCAACCTCCCATACAACGTTTTCTCTTAAATTCTTATAATTTCTCTATAAATCGAATAATAAAGGACTTTATTGAAATATCTAAGTTGTATTTATTAGCATAAATAACTTCGACACACCTACTATAACGCTCACTTTCCACGTTATTTACTGTTAATGAAATTTAAATTTATAAAACCGACAAAATTAGAGGTATGATGATAAAATTTGCTACGGAAATCCTTCTAGTCAATGTTATTGTTATGCCAGAAAATTTAGGTGACACGCCCACTCTTACGCCCACATCCTATATAATGCTTTATTTCAAATTCATATAATATCTCAATGAATAAATATTTTGGAAGAATTACGGACTATATTGAAATATCTAAGTTGTATTTATTAGCAGAAATTTTATTGACACGCTTACTTTAACGCCCATTTTCACTGAAACACTTAATTTACGAAAACATTTTACCAGCATATCCAAGTTATAAAGGGTGGTTAAATTTTAAGGGCCGATGTTGATTTTGAATAAAACACAAATTATTTAGGAAATTATAATCATTTCTTTTTTAATGATAATATTTGTATGGTTCAATTATGTATGGAACAAAATATCGGCCAAATGGCCCCGCGACCTCAACGGCACACCTCGATCCGATAGTCCAAATTTTAAATAACATTGCTGATGCTCAATTGTTTGGCACAATGATGAGTCGAAGTTGACTGTTTTTTTGCCACACTATCGCGATAAACAGCAATGCTTCTCACTTAACGAATTTAGAAGGCATTCATAGATGTTCTAACATTTTATACAGACCTGGGGCCGAATTACGGCATTCGATATCGATCGAAATTTTACTCGAACGATCGAGTATGCTTTAGGTATATAGATTCTAATAAAAATTTTTAATTTTCGATCACGTTCGAGTGCCGTAATTCGGCCTCTGTTTTAAATTTAAAATTTAACCACCCTCTACAAAGAACGCCATTAACAAAATAATAATTATTGTGCTTTAAATGTACACAAAATTGGTGGTGGGTATAAAAGATTCGGCACAGCCGAATATAGTGCTCTTACTTGTTTGTATTCATTTGCTCTTGAAATGTTAAACAAAAATTATACACTTTATTTAAAAACAAGTAAGAGCACTATATTCGGCTGTGCCGAATCTTTAATACCCACCACCAATTTTGTGTACATTTAAAGCACAATATTTATTATTTTGTTAATCGCTATGGAATAATCTCTTTATAATAAAATATGTATCCATTTCTTTGTAGAGGGTGGTTAAATTTTAAGGGCCCATGTTGAAGGTGAACTACACCTAGTGTTTAAATTTGTTTTCTGCATTTCACTTGACATTTCTCAATCTCAAACTTACTCGATTTGATCCGTGGAAAGACACGCAAATGAACAACGCTTTAAAGTTATTCAGGTTTTTTATGAAAATGGGCGTTCAAATCAAAATGCATTTTGTGCACTTCGTAATTCTTTTGATCAGCATAATCGTTCAAATTCGTCCACAATCGGGAGAATAAATTTCTGCAAAACAGGTCTGTATAAAATGTTAGAAAATCTGTAAATACCTTCTTAGTTCGTTGAATGGGAACCATAGTGTGGCAAAAGAGCAGTCATTCTCGACTCATCATCATGCCCGACAATTGAGCATCAACATTGTCATTGAAAATTTGGACCATCAGATAATGGAGTGGGCTAAGGATAGGGGAGGGGGGGGTCATTTGGCCGATATTTTGTTAAATACATAATTGAACCATACCAATATTATCATTATAAAAAGAAATAATAATAATTTCTTAAATAATTTATGTTTTATTTAAAATCAACATCGGCCCTTAAAATTTAACCACCCTTTATAACTTCGATATGCTACTAAAATGCTTTTGTAAATGTAGTCTTTCAATGAAAGTGGGCGTTAAAGTAGGCGTGTCAATAAAGTTTCTGCTAATAAATACAACTTAGATATTTCAATATAGTCCTTTATTTTCCCAAAAACTTTGTCAATAGAGAAATTACATGAATTTAAGATAAACCGTTATATGGGAGGTAGGCGTTAAAGTAGGCGTGTGACTTAAACTTTTTGGCACAACAATTACATTGATTAGAAGGATATACGTAGCAAATTTTATCATCATACCTCTAATTTTGGCGGTTTTATGAGCTTTTAAATTTCATTAACGGTAGATAACGTGAAAAGTGGGCGATATACTAGACGTGTCAAAGTTGTTTTTGCGAATGAGTACAATATAGGTGTTTCAATAAAGCCCTTCATAATTCCAAAATCTTTATTAATAGAAAAATTATATGAATTTTGAGTAAAACGTTATATGGGAGGTGGGCGTAAAAGTAGGCGTGGCACATTGATTTTCCGTTACAAAAAAGCCCTTCACCAAAAAGCAAAGTGTGCAAAATTTCAGAGTCGTACATCCAATTTTCTTGCTTTTATGACGTTTTTGTTTTTAAATATACCGAAAAATACACTGTGCGGTATAAATTTTTGTACATTTTGATCGATAACTCCTCTCCTAATGCATAGCTTTAGATAATTTTCGGGGAAAAATATTGTTTTTACTCAGGAAATATATATTTGAAGTTTCATGAGCCTACGTTTAGGCGTTTGGTCACAATTCCATTTTATTCGATGTTCGAAGGACACGGTTTTTTCGACCTACTCTTGGTTTTCGAGCTATAACTCTCTTCTTAATACTCCGATTTAGCCCCTTTTCAATACCAAACAAACCTTGCCCCCTAGCATTTTCGGTGCGACCTCTATCGTGCTTTCAACAGACAGACAGACGGACAGACGGACGGGCATAGCTAGATCGTCATCAAATCAAACCCTGATTCAGAATATATATACTTTATGGGGTTTAAAATGGATTTTTCGATGTGTTACAAACGGAATGACAAAATGAATAAACCCCCACCATTTTTTTGGTGGCGGGTATAACAAGATATTAACTTGCCAATTAATATTTCAGATTATAATTTCTATTAGAGAAAGTAAAGTTGTTCAGAATATAATTTCAAAACAAATTTGATCCGGCAAATATAATTTAAAAAGTTTTATGTGTAGCACAAATCAACTCAAAAAATTTTTTTTACTGGGAATTTATTTTTTATACATACATATATGTATCTTTTGTGTGAGTAAATAGAAATGTGTGAGTATGTGAAGAAAGTTTACAATGCTCAAGTTTTAAACAGTTTTCAGCAAAAGAAAAGAAAATAATAATAAAACACTGGTCGTAAATTTCAGCTGGGCAATAACAAACGAAAAATATTGTTTGTATGTAGAAACGTACGTTACAAAAAAAAAAAAAATAAATAAAACAAATGCTATACTCAGCTGTGCTTGATGTTTTATACCCTCCACCAATTCGTAGGTATGCATTACTAAACTGCTACAAATATTTTGTATGAATAATCAAGTGTAACTGTTATTTGGGGAGTAAGTGAAAAAGATTTTTCGACAATAAAATAAATGCAGTTTTTTAGGATTTGATTTTATATTTTTTACCATGATGTCTTTCATGTTTATTAAAAGTATATTAATTTTATAATTTTGTCATACAAAATAATCAAATTTAAAACCTTTAAAAATGTTAATGTGTATGCATCCCCTTTTATCCTGATAACTTATGCAAGACTTAATTGTAACAGAATTAGTTTTGCTAGAACTGAGTTTCGTTAGCTTAATTCACATAGATTTAATTTATGACAGCTCTCCGGCAGTCTCTTGACTTAGGTGTAAGAAAGGGTTAAAAACAAATTCTGGTATTTTTTGCGTTACCTATGTAATTTCAAAATACATACATATGTACATATACATAGTATATGTGAAAATAAAATTTCATCGATTTTTTCAAACATGCATGTATAAGGGCTAAAAATAGCCATTCGGTGGAAAATTTTTACTGATATCATTTAATAGGACGTTAATTGATAATTATTATCGCCTAATACAAAATGGAAAATTATTTAGATGAAAATTGCAGTAGTTTTAAACTTATGATATAGATTTTACCAGATATACCAGAAATATGTAATTTAGCAAAATTTTAACACATTGGTGTCAGAATTATAACGGGCGTGGTTAAAAATATATTAAATGCATTAGGTTTTTAGTTTAATATGAACTGACATCAATTTCAAGTCTCTGTCATATCAGGTTTTACCCTTATGGCATGTTGCTTATGAGAAACATTGGGGCATAGTTGCACATTTTAAAACACAAACCAATAATAATGTTTTATATAATTTTTATTTATTTCTGATACATTTCACGTGTGAGAAGAAACAAAAAATTTTTTTTGGGGTAAAACATATGTGTAACTTACACTTAAGATATTTTGACTGAGGAATACTGGTATGGAATAATCTACATCTTTCTTTGGCACCCACCACCCCAATTCAACCCAATGACCGACTTGATCAAATCGCGTGGATGTTGAAGGTTATTATACGTCTGATTGTTATGTTGACGATGATGTACACATGAAATGGTTGATGGTGCTGGAGATGTTGGTGAGAATAAGTCAAATTACACAATTGAAAATATGGTCGATAGAAGACCCCTTTTTGCATTGTTCTACTGGCATAATATCAAACGCGTACAGAAGCTCGTTTGTTACCAACGATTAAAAAATTTAGCAATAATCAAATATTTAATAATGGTGCTTCAGTACAGCAGTAGACAATACGCATATAAAATTTGTTAGAACGGTGGTTGATTTGATACAATTCTAACATCATTTCAGCCAGGTCTGCTCTTTCCATTTATTTGTAATAACATTCAGCAACAGCAGATCTAGGTATGTTCAAATACTTTTTTTCCTTAGGACACTAGCGCTTGTATTCTGAAACCGGATTTTCACCTACATAATTTGTATCCAGTTGAACGCTTTTGTTATCGTACCAGTCGCAAGCAACAAAATTATGTGCTTCATATAATCCAAGACCTTTTTTCATGAGCACCTTTTCATTCTTCAGGAAACAGTTATTCAATCGATTGCTCCGAATTTTTGCTGCTGCCAAAATACCTTTTTCTTTTAGCATTCCGGTTGTTGAGTGCTATCGTTCATATGAAAAGCTTCTTTTATTTTCTCAAAGCGCGGTCTTGAAAAAAGTCTGCTTGTAGATTTCAGCAAGACATCTGCCAAATAAAAAGATACTGTCATAGAAGAATCTGAGATTAACAGGCACAATAAATCAAAGCTATTAACTGCTATAGGCGAGGTTGAAAAATGTTTTATTTTAAGCATTTATTGGCTAATACTTACGCTCATATTCTCTGGCTAAACTATATTGGTTTTAATTAAACTTTAACCTTTTTGGTTCATCCGCAATAATCAAACTATTGGTTTTTTTATATATGTGTGGCTAATCAAAAATTAATTAAATACATTAATTGAATAAAGTAATTAAAATAATTAACTAAAGCATTATCATGGCATTACAATGCAAAACATTGCCTCACAAGCTCAAGAGGTAGGAAATAAAACCCGTCATTAACCATAATCTTTCATATACACTGAGTCAGAGCGGAAATAATTCTAAAAAATTTTACAGTCAAAATTTCTCATCAAGAAAACTTATTTAAATAACGTTGTTTTTTATAAAAGTTAATTTTTGTTTTCATCTGTGAACATTAATCTAACTTCAAAAAACCTTTTAATTAAAAGAACGTGACACAACTGAAGTGACGTAATTGCTAATTCACCGAAGCCATTTTGCAAAAATGCTTAAATAACCCATTGACTGGTATTATACTTAGAAAGTTAAAGGACAAAAATGAATCGCTAAAGAAACAATAAAAATATAAGACTTTTAATTAAATAGTTTTCCTTTAACAGAAACGAATGTTGTATAATCTCTGCTTAAATGCGATATAATAAAGAAACATATTTGGTGTATTCACAAGAACGCCTAAGTGTTGTATTGCAATAATGTCATAATTTTCCAAAACTTTTAAACGAACGAAAAGTATTGTAATGTTGTTTTGTATAACTTATAAACCTTTTTAAAAATTTAAAATATTAAAACATGCAGACAATACGAATTTATAAGAAATTGTGAATTTATCAAAAAGATTCAAATAGTAGTCGAAAGGCGGAAATAATATTAAGAGGGCTCAGAAGCACTAACCTAAATGGTAAAGTTGGTTGAGAAAACCCTTTTGTGAGCACAATTGTTGGAAAAGTTTGTGTTTAAAAATGCGGTCTACAGCAAAGAACAGAAGGGGCCACGTTTTTGTATTAGGTGGGTGTTCTAGGAGAGGTGTTGGATATCTGCATATTTTGAAAGGAAATTTGGTCAAGTTTCGATATTAATCATTTTCTACATATAACCTTTGATAGGGCATAAAGTTTAAAAGTTACACAACAATTTAATCGATTTTTGAACAACTATAAGTTTTCTACTTTTTATTAGATCGATAAATAGGTACTTCTTACATCGAATCAGAAATAGCTTATTTGTCTCGGCCCAGGCCGAGAACATTGTAAATCACAATAAGTTTCGATAGTTTTAATGATTGTCGCTTCATTAAAAGTTTATAATTAGCATCACAGGTCTACTAGCCTAAAAATAGTTCCGCCATTGGAAAGCATGCGTTTATCTTAATATAATAACAAAATTGACTTCATTATAATGAGTGCATAGAACACATTCACAGTAAATTAAAAGAAACCTATGTTTCTGAAGTTAATAACGTTTGTTTACATTTAAAGTTTTTTCGCATGCAAATGTACTTAGAAGCACATTACTTAAGGCTAACTATCTTGGATTTCTAGAAGGCATTCCTTGCGGGACCTCTTGCACTTATGAATTAGAAGTCATGAAAAATGTTATTTACATTGAACTAGAGCAACATTTTTTTTTTGCTGGGAATATAATTATTAAACTTTTTAAAGGTCACCAAAACTGAACCGTATTAAAAGTTTGTGGAGTAAATTGGAGATGAAAATGCAAAAACATAAAATTTTCTATTTTAAACGATTTAAACAAAAGGAATAGAAACAAGTAAGAGCACTATATTCGGCTGTGCCCAATCTTTTATACCCACCACCAATTTTGTGTACATTTAAAGCACAATATTTATTATTTTGCTAATCGCTATAGAATAATCTCTTTATAATAAAATATGTATCACTTTCTTTGTAGAGGGTGGTTAAATTTTAAGGGCCCATGTTTAAGGTGAACCACATCTAAATTTCAATTTTTTCTTGTATTTCATTTGACATTTCTCAATCTCAGACTAACTCAATTTGAACCGTGGAAAGATACGCAATCGAGCAACGCTTTTAAATATTAAAGATTTTTATAAAAATGGGCGTTCAAATCAAAATGCATTTTGTGCACTTCGTGATTCTTTTGGTCAACATAATCGTTCGAATTTGTCCACAATCGTGAGAATTGTAAAAAAATATTTAAATGTCTGCAAAGCAGGTCTGTTTGAAATGTGAAAACATCTGTGAATGCCATCTTAGTTCGTTGAATGGGAAACATTGCTGTTTTTCACGATAACGTGGCAAAAGAGCAAGCAACCACGACGAGCATCAACAGTGTCATTGAAAATATGGACTATCGGATCGAGGTGTGCCGCCTAGGTTGGGGGGGCCATTTGGCCGATATTTTCTTCCATACATAATTGAAGCATACAAATATTATCATTATAAAAATAAATGATAATAATTTCATAATAATTTTATTCAAAATCAACATAGTCCCTTAAAATTAAACCACCCATTATAACTTCGGTATGCTAGTAAAATGTTTTCGTAAATTTAGTCTTTCAATGTGGCCGTTAAAATACGCGTGTCAATAAAGTTTCTGCTAATAAACATAGCTTAGATATTTCAATATAGTCCTTTAGTATTCCAAAATCTTTATTCATAGAGAAATTACATGAATTTAAGAGGAAAGTTTTATCTACGAAATAGTGCTAATTTATGTTTGTTATCTTATGTTCTCCTGAAGTTATGCTCCATTATAAATGGGAATTTAGGAAAATTTTGACCTAAGTAAAAAAAAATTATCTCTAAACATTATAAACAATTTATTTTCATGCACTGAGAATGTATATTTTGAATCACCGTGTGATAATAATATAATAATATGTATCACTTTCTTTGTAGAGGGTGGTTAAATTGTAAGGGCCACATGGTGACTCAAAATATACATTCTCTGCATTTTTCTAAAACGGGAAATTTATTAGTAAGATTTTGATTTTTAAACTTCTATAACATTTTGCTTTTAAAAGATTTTCAAACGAAATAAGTTTTGTATAATTTTAAAATTTGTTAGCCATTAGTACATGAAAATAAATTGTTTATAATGTTTAGAGATAATTTATTTTTACTTAGGTCAAAATTTTTCTAAATTCCCATTTTTAATAGAGCATAACTTCAGGAGAACATAAGCATAAGTTGTTAGCATGCCATCTAGTAGGTGCTAGTAGAGTCATCTGTCTTATCATCTTTATCTTATATTTAGCTACAGTACAATAAATGGCGCAGTGTAAGATGAATAATTGCTAATATATAAGACTAATATATTTTTATAAAAATTTAAGGAAAACAGTGTGCGTGGCACATCTATTTTCCGTTATAACGAAGATTTTGACCAAAAAGCAATGTTTGCAAAATTTCAGAATCGTACATATAGTTTTGTCAGTTTTATTACGTTTTAAATTTGAAATATACACTGTGCGGTATAAATTTTCATAAATTTTTATCTAAGTTTATTAAAACAAAATTTTAATGTTTCTTTTCGAGTGCTTGACTACGACTAGCCTCTAAGTCACTCATTCTTTATTTTAATAAAGTACTTTTTGCTTAATTAACAATATTTCTTTTTTTTTTATTTTAATAAAGTTCTTTTTGCTTAATTAACAATATTTCCTTTGTTTTAAGATTATAAAAAAGAAATACAAATAAGTATCAGGTAAGTTTATTAACAGACATAGCGTCAGCATTTTATAACTACAATATTTTATTTGTTATTTGATTGCGACACACTGTAATGTGAATCGCAATTGGGTCACAACATTATGGGAAGAGAATTTGTAAATCAACAAGACGCGGCAATTTTAATTTAGTTGGAATTTAATACATTTTATTTTCAGGTTTTTGAACTTAACTAGAAATGTGCAAAATTAATAAAATTATTGTTAACTCTTCCACCCTCAAATTGATTGTCCACAATCAAAAATATGGTATTTGTGTAATCCTTGCTATTGGAGATTTTCCAGAGTCATTGCTACTCAGGATAAAATTTTGTGATGGTGGTGGAGTGTTAACGGTAATATTCTCAGAACGATTTTCTTTTCCCCAGCTATTCTTTCTTCCCAGACAATATAATAATATTATTATGGCCGTTAAGGTCATTAAGGCATAACTTATAACATCGCCAAATTTACTTTCGATATTTAAGAGTTCTATAGCTTCTGTATTATTAACATTCATTTCTCTAATCAATTCTAATGTTAGAGTCTCCTCTACGTGTGGTCTTCCAACTATTGGCTGTACCACCGGTGGTAATGGTTTATAGTAAGAAACCTCTGAGAATGAAAATTTTTTATTGTTTACTGATAACGTCTCATTTTGGAATCTTATAAGATAGGTACCGTTTAGATCATAAGATTCTTGGCTAAATGAAATCGTTCCATTAAATTGGTTCAAAAGAATCGTGCCAGGAAATATTTCTTGTATAGTCGGTATGTGAAGATTATTTATCATGGTACAGTTCGAGGGTTTACCGTGAATTAAATTAGGGATGCATTCAGAGGTAGTAATATCCTTAATATTATCATTCTTGCACATTGCTAATCGACTGAAAACTTTACATTCATTTTTGATACCAAATACCTTTTTGTCACAGAGCAAAATTTCATCAATTCAATTTTTAGTAGCTATCTTGTTGATTTTTACAGGTTTAATGGTAATTCTGTTACATGATTCGTTATAAATGGTTGGAATATTAATAATATAAATTATAGAGTCATCGCTGGAAGCTATTCTTACATCTCCAAAATTAAGAGATTCCTCGATGTTTAAATAACTAATGCTTTCTTGGTCAGCCAAGGTTTTGATCGTATCCATTCATATTTAGATAATATGAACGAATTGATGACCCCCTACTTTGGCCCAATCTATTGCATATTTAAGGTTTAAAATTTCGCTGTTCAAAATTTCTAGTTTGTATTTTAACTCGTTTATTAGATAATTTTTTGTTTCTTCATTTATTACCGATTTTAAAATTTTATTTGTCTTCGAGGTTAGTTCATTAAGTTTTTCCAGCGACATTCTATTTATTATTACTTGTTTGTTATTACTTTCTAATACATTATTTATTTTTTGTTCTATTATTTGGAAGTCGGCATGATCTGGGTTACCAGCAACCCATTTCCATGCTGACCCGATAAAATCTAGGGATCTCTTATTCTTGGTTTTAGGTTACTAATATGCATTTTAATTGTGTTATTTCGTATGAGAGGAAAGGATAAAGGGGGTGGGAAGTACTCACATTAGCCTGGAGGATTGACTGTATGTCGTCAATCGCTGTTTCATAATTTTTCATATGGACCACGTGAACCAGTTTCACAGTACCGGATTGCACTCTAGCGAACCCGGTATCAATAGCGACTATCCGTGAGTTGGTATAATCCATGATTCTTACCTCACTCATTAGGGCAGGTATTTGTATTCTAAAAGAAGTGAAAACAAAAACAAAAAAAATATATTCTTTTCCTCAATTCTCTAATTCCTAATATTGTTCTTGTGGACCACTCTTCCACTTGTAGTTACTACAGTTGTGTGTCTATTTTCCTTTACTATTTCCCTTTTATAATTTTTCGACAATTTGGTACCCAGTCTCCTATTCTCCTTAACAAAAATTTGTTCACCCACTCTATAATCTTTTGGCTCTTTCCTGTACCTGTTATGATATTCTAGGACTGACTGTTGTTTAGCCTTAAAGTCTTCTATCATTCTAGTTCTCTCCTTTTCCCAGTCCTCAGGATTATTAAAAAATTTCTTACCAAAAAATGCCTCAAAAGGCTTCCTACCTATAGTTGAATGAATGGTATTATTATATTCGTAAACTGATTTGTCTAAGAGTTCAGATAAATTACCCTGAGTTCCCTCCGATTTGATACACCTCATAATTTCCGAAAGGGTCGAATGGAACCTTTCGATTTGTCCATTAACCGTACTAGCATATGGGGGAATTCTAAACACCTTTACATTAAATTGATTTTCTAACATGAATATTATCGTCTTGGAGTTGAATGATTTTTCATTATCCATAACAACTATTTCAGGCATGCCAAAGTTCAGCAATATTTCCCTTAATGGCCCTTTAATATCTTCTGCTGCTCTGGAATTCAGTGTTTTTGCTTGCGCGTATTTAGTTAACTTGTCGATGGCTGTTAAAACTGAAGTCTTTTCTGTTATGTAGATATCGATGTGCACTATTTGGCGGGGTATTGAGGAATGGGAGTTTCCTGTAGGGAAATGTTGTTAGGATGCCTATCATATTTGTTTTCCTTACAAATTTTGCATGATTTGGTTATTCTTCTTATTTTCGCAGTCATTTGTGGAAAGTAACACCTGTGTAAAAGTTGAGCTTTGTTCTCCTCGGCACTTCGATGGGCTCTGCTGTGTTCATTGATTATTTCTAATTCTTGATCTGATTCACTGCATATGTCGGCCACCATTTTCCTCGTATAAAGGACCTTATATTTGGAAAAAGTTTTAGAATATAGTCCTTGTGCTCTTCCTAGCACTTCGTCGGTGGTTTTAATACAATTTGTTACCGAGGGATTAAAGTATTTTTCGAATATTTCTTCTAGTCTTCTTTCACTAAGGTCTGGTTCCAAAAAAATATGTCTATGGTACGTTGGGAAGACAATTTGGAATTCGTACGATTGTTTTTCATTTGGTTCTATGATAATTTGATTCTTGAATACATTTATAGGTGCTTCTGTATGTTGAATTAAGTTTTGTGGTGAGCTTTGGCTACTATGTTGTGTAGCGTCCGTTGAATTTATTTCGAATATCTGCTGCGGTGGTCTGGATAAAGCATCCGCTACGACATTTGCATTTCCGGGCTTGTACAACAGTTCGTAGTTGTACTCTTCCAGTGTTGCTTTCCATCTTCTGAGTTTGCTGTTTGAGTTCCCATTATTTAGAGCGCGCGTTAGAGGCTGGTGGTCTGTGAATATTTTAATGGTTGCCGCCCCATACAAGTAATTTCTCAATTTCTTTAAGGCCCAGACAATTGCCAACATTTCTCGTTCGTTTGTGGCGTAGTGTTCTTCAGCCTTATTCAGAGTTCGCGAAATAAATGTTATGGGCTTGCCATCTTGTTCTAAAACGGCTCCGATGGCATGATTGGAAGCATCCGTAGTAAGTCGAAATTCTTTTTTGAAGTCAGGATAGGCCAACATCACGTCCTCAGATGTAAGACTTCTCTTTATTTTATTGAATGCATCTAAGGCATCTTTGTCGAGGATAACTCTTATTTTAGAGGATGCAGATTTGGACATTAGTCCTCCTTCCCCCCTCAAAAGTCCTGTTAGGGGTTTTGCTAGCTTGGCATAATTTTTTATAAATCGACGGTAAAATCCGGACATCCCTAGGAATGATCTCAAGTCTTTTATAGTTCTAGGAGTAGGGAAATTATCAATTGCATCCACTTTCTTCGGGTTTGCGCGTATTCCTGCTGTGGATATCAGAAAACCTAGAAATTCTACTTCCGGCTTCATGAACTCGCATTTATCGAGTTGGACCTTCATGTTTGCTGCTTCCAATGTTCTAAAAATTTTTTCGATATTCTGCAAGTGTGTTTCTTCATCCCTACCAAATATGATAATATCATCGATATAGATATAACATATTTTTCCGATATGTTCTCTGAGTATATCGTCTAATGTTCTTTGGAAGATGGCAGGCGCATTTTTTAAACCGAATGGAAGTCTTGTGAATTCATACTTCCCATTGTTCACTGAAAAGGCTGTCTTTTCAATGTCTTTATCCCTTAGTGGAATCTGGTGGAATCCACTCTTTAGGTCTAGGACTGAGAAATATTTATTCTCCCCTAATTGTGTGATCACCTCGTTTATTTCGGGGATGGGATAGCGGTCAGCCACTGTGACCATATTCAACTTCCTATAGTCGATGACTACTCTGAATTTCTTTTTTCCTGACGCGTCCATCTTTTTGGGAACCACCCATACTGGTGAGTTGTATGGTGATTTAGAGGGTCTTATAATCCCTTGGTCTAACAGTTCCTTGATTTGGTGTTCTACTTCGTCTTTCAGATGCATGGGGTAAGGATAGGGTCTAGAATAGACAGGGGTTTCAGTTGTAGTTCTTATTTCCCCTTTCACAACTGTGGTGTATGTCAGAGATTCGTTCGGTTCGGAGAATAAATTGGGATATCTATTGATTATATTCCTTATACTGTGTACTTGCTGATTGGACATGTGATCTGATCTAATTTGAATGTTATTAACTGATGGTGAAATTTGTTGTTTAAGTTTTACTCTAATGTTACCGTTGATGATCATACAATTTTTTGCAGTATGAATGACTGCGGATAGTTCCTTTAAGGTATCGTTACCTAATATTGCATGAAAGGATTTTAGGGTAGGAAGCAAAAAGAATTTGATATTTTTATTCTTAAGGCCGAAAAGGTTAATAAAAGTATGCTGTGTTATAGCAATCTTGCCTCCTACAGAGTTAGCATAGAATTTTGTTCTATTAGGTTTTGCTGTTTTTATTATAGAATCCTGTATATAATTCTTATTTGAACCTGTGTCAACTAAAATTTTTAAAATTTTCCCATTTTTCGTCTTTGCTTCAAAGTAAGGCAGAGACGAGGTCTCTATTCTAAAAAATGAATATCGACAAAATCGAGGTTTTCGGTGGATTCTTCCTCTTCTTTAATGTAATCTTGAAAATCTGGAAGATTGTTTTCCACACTATAAGTATTTATTTGTTCATCGTAAGCCTCATCCAAATAATCTTCACTATTGAGTTCCTGTTCATCACTTTCCATATGAAAATTCCTTTGGAATTTCCGACGTTGTTGGTTACTATGTGCCAATGGTCTTTTGCCCGCAAAGTCGTTGTTAGGATGGGGTCTGTTCATATAATTCACCACTCTTGTTTGTATTGATCGGTCCACATCCATTGGTTCCGGTTTTGGCAAAGGCTTAGGAGCAATAGGTCGTTGTGGTGGAATATTTAATCTTAGGTTGTTATTCGGATTTCCTTGGAATTGGTTTGGAAAATGCCTTTGATTATGGAATTGTTGTGGGTTATAATTAAAATACTGTGGTTGGGAATAAGTGTGAGGATGATTCACGTTATATTGAGTTTCTGGAAATTGTGCCACTCGAGGAATGAAGTTGTATGATCTGTTAGTGTTTTGGGGTCTAAAATTTCGACTGTTTCCTGATTGGTTTGGTAACTGTTTACTATTTTTGGTATAGGCATGTTCCGTGCGAAAATTCTGATTTTGTAATTTTAAGCACAGATGGAGTGCTTGTGGAAGGGTTGTAGGTTCCCGTATACAGAGTAATTTGGAGAGATCGCCTCTCAACCCACGAATAAATGTGTCGAGCGCTTTATCTCTGTAGGTTTGTATTAGTGTGTCCATGGCTTCTCTGCCAATAGTCATGGATGCGATATTATTTATGATGAGAGATAAATGTGAGTAAACCTCCTGGTAAAAATCTTGAACTGAATTATTATTTTGAACAAGGGTAGTCATTTGGTACTCCAGTGTTCCGATGTCGCGCTTGTCAGCATAGTGTAGGGCTAAACAGCGCGAGATTGATTCCCAATTCAGTGGGGTATTGTATGATTCAAGCGCAGCATCTGCTGCCCCCGTGATCTTATTTCTTATAACATTAAGGATAGCAAAATATTTCGGAGTACCCCTTGAGGATTCGTAAAGGTTTAATACCCGTTCCACACTCTTCTTCCAAGAGCTGAATTCCGGATTGTTGCCTGAGAATTCCCTCAGACATTTGACTACGTCGGGCACTTTATCTAGATCTACAAGGTTTTCTCTAAAACGCTCATCTATTCCCTGATCTGACCCTGAAATATCTATGTTAGGATTTAGTATACTTTCTACTATATTCCTACATTGTTCTGTGCAGACCCTGTTTATTAGTCTAGTAATATTTTGTTCGAACTGAGCATTCTGGCTAATGGAAGGGTTAGGAGGATTAGGAGGGTTTGGTATATTTATTGTTGCTGGTCTGATGAGATTATCTTGATTTGCCATATTGTTAGTTCGACTTTTCTTTATTCGGCAATAGTATAATAGATTTCAGTAAAGTTTTAATAATGAATTTCAATGAATACAAGTTTTTATTGATTCTCTAATGTAGTTTAATAATTTTAACAATAATAATTGTAATGTTTTATGACAATAATTCAAGTGCTTATAATAATAGTTTGACTTACAAAATGTACGTTAATATTAGTTGCATGTTGTTAAATGGCTGGCTATTGGTGTTTGGAACTTTAAAATTTTCTTTTGGTTGTTATGGAGTTATTTACTTCTTACAGTTGAACAGTTTTGTTGTTGTAGTTGTTTTTCACGCTGCCCAGGCTATTTCGAAGCTCTGGTGATTAAGGCAATAATCCAATTTTCAATTTAGTTTCTTGGTATTGTTGAGTTTCAAAAAATTTATATTTTAGTCAATTATTGATTTTTTTTTAATTTTAATCGGATTTTGATATATTTTTGTTCACTTTAGAGTTAATATGTAGCTTTTGAGTAAAGTTTTAATATTTTTATTTAATTAGCACTTAATTCATTTCATGTTTTAATGTAACTTTTAAGTATTTAATTAATATTTTTAACATAGTTTTCTATTTACTTCACAGTTTGATTTAACTTTTGAGTAAAGTTTTTTTTTTTTTTGTATTTAATTAATATTTTCAACTTAAATTTCTCTTTTTTATTCACTTTATAGTTTAGTGTAATTTTTGAGTAAAGTTTAAGTATTCTTATTTAATTAATTTTTAAATTAATTTTCACTTTTAATCCTACTTTAGGATTTTTTAATTTTCTTAATCCTACTTAAGGACTTTTTAATTTTTTAGTTGGGCGCCAGTTTATTAAAACAAAATTTTAATGTTTCTTTTCGAGTGCTTGACTACGACTAGCCTCTAAGTCACTCATTCTTTATTTTAATAAAGTACTTTTTGCTTAATTAACAATATTTCTTTTTTTTTATTTTAATAAAGTTCTTTTTGCTTAATTAACAATATTTCCTTTGTTTTAAGATTATAAAAAAGAAATACAAATAAGTATCAGGTAAGTTTATTAACAGACATAGCGTCAGCATTTTATAACTACAATATTTTATTTGTTATTTGATTGCGACACACTGTAATGTGAATCGCAATTGGGTCACAACATTATGGGAAGAGAATTTGTAAATCAACAAGACGCGGCAATTTTAATTTAGTTGGAATTTAATACATTTTATTTTCAGGTTTTTGAACTTAACTAGAAATGTGCAAAATTAATAAAATTATTGTTAACTTCTATAACTCTTTTCCTAATTCATAGATTTAAGCGATTTTCAGGGAAAAATATTCTTTTGACTCGATAAATATATATTCAAAGTTTCATGACTACGTTTATGCGTCTGGACACAATTCAAAAGTGAAAGTGGGCGTTATAGTAGGCGTGTCAAAGTTGTTTTTGCTAATGAGTACAACTTAGGTGTTTCAATATAGTCCTTTATTATTCAAAAATCTTTATTAATAGAGAAATTATATAAATTTTAGGTAAACCGTTATATGGGAGGTGGGCGTAAAAGTGGTCGTGGCACCTTAATTTTTTGGCATAGTAATAAAATTGCCTAGGGGGATAGACGTAGCAAAATTTATCGTCATACCTCTAATTTTAGCAGTTTTATGAGCTTTTAAATTTCATTAACGGTAGATAACGTGAAAAGTGGGCGTTATAGTAGGCGTGTCAAAGTTGTTTTTGCTAATGAGTACAACTTAGGTGTTTCAATATAGTCCTTTATTATTCCAAAATCTTTATTAATAGAGAAATTATATGAATTTTAGTTAAAACGTTATATGGGAGGTGGGCGTAAAAGTGGGCGTGGCACATTGATTTGCCGTTACAAAAAAGCGTGTCACCAAAAAGCAAAGTGTGCAAAATTTCAGAGTCGTACATCCAATTTTGTTGCTTTTATGACGTTTTTGTTTTTAAATATACCGAAAAATACACTGTGCGATATAAATTTTCGTACATTTTGATCGATAACTCCTCTCCTAATGCATAGATTTAGACAATTTTCGGGGAAAAATATTGTTTTTACTTAGGAAATATATATGCGAAGTTTCATGAGTCTACGTTAATGCGTCTGGACACAATTCCATTTTATTCGATGTTCGAAGGACACGGTTTTTTCGACCTACTCTTGCTTTTCGAGCTATAACTCTCTTCCTAATATTCCGATTTAGCCCATTTTTAATATAATATATATACTTTATGGGGTCTAAAATGGATATTTCGATGTGTTACAAACGGAATGACAAAATGAATATACCCCCACCATTTTTTTGGTGGCGGGTATAAAAATTTATCCAGATTTTGTAAAAAAGCAATAAGTAGTATAACTACATTTCCCTAAAAAAGTTTCTCAATGAAGTATTACATTTTCAAGCCAATAATATGCCAGTTCAATTTTAGTATGTGCCCAAATATGCATTTTATATTTAATTGCAAAATTTTAGTATATTCATAGCGACATTTACCAAAAATTTATCTCATTGCATTTAGTACAAAATTAACTTTACTTTAAATAAAAATATTTCTTTTAATGCAAATCTTAGGCCGATATTAATTTGTTGTAGATAATTTTTTCTGTGATTTTCTGTCTACATGCAAAACGTTTGTGATACGAATAGAAACACGTATCTCACAACTAGTGGGACCTTGCAATGTTTTATCCTATGCGAAACATTTAACTGTGTACTTTTCAAATACAAATTATTATAACCGCTTTTTTGATCTTAGCACGCATGAAAAATTTGTTCAATATTTAAAAAATTTGATTATAATCTAAGCACGCCTTGAACAATAATTTTTTTTTCTTTTATAAAAGTTTGCCAAAACTTTTAAAATCTCTTTTTGATTTTTCAATTTAAATTTTTTTCGCCATATTCAATCCTTGACTTAAAAATAAAATAAATTGAAAATGTTATAAATATCCTTCCTCATTGTTTGCTATAATTTTCGCTCTTTAAATATTTGGATATATGTATGTATGTCTGTACATTTATACACAGTGAAGTATGTATGTATGTATACGAGTATACAATAAAGCAACAATAAAAGGAAGCAGAAACAAAAACTCGCTGCAGATAATAAATATTTTATACAGTATTAATATGTATTTGCTTTTCCAAAGAGGCGTATACCTTCTTGCTTAACACTCAGTTCTCTGTATTACCATAAAAAGAAATAAATAAGAAAAGCAAAAACTACGATACCACATCTGTCAAAAAAGGCGTATTATTTGTTTTTCCCAGCAAAAAAAAAAAAACATATATTCAACATTACCACAGGCAATAAAAAAAATCGTTAAATGTGCTACATTCATACATGTGTATATGTGTATGTTCGTTAATATGAATATGTGTGTATATGCTAGCACTGCCAATTCTAATGCCAAAAATCATTACATTTCAACGTACTTGAAAATTAAGGAATATGTTTTAAAAAAAACTTAGATTTTCTTATAACCAGAACCCGGTCCGCATTGCTGGCCCTAGCAATATTTATATATATATACTTAATTTGTTGTTAATTAAATAATAAATCTCAAAAATATGTAGGCTTGGCCATTGTTTCACTGGGATGCTATAGGTACAAAGGTAAAGAGAGATCGGTTATTTGTAGCTAGAATATAAAATTAATTTGGTTTGGACCTTACACTGCCATTTGTACCCCTATAACCATCATGACATCCTCTGAAGATTTAAGTTAAATTTTATCACAATCCCGTCAGTTGTATAGAAGCAGATAGGCGATGATCACACATTATTTTTTTAAAATAAAAATTGTATTTCTTAAATAAAGTATTTTGTTTTTAGACCTTTTTTATTTAAATAACAACATTAATTTTAATAATTATTTATTTTTTCCAAATTTTGTTATTTTAAATATATATTCTCATAAAAAAATATTATTGAAGTCTATACAAATATTAATCTCCTGATGATG
Organism: Phyto melanocephala; assembly: GCA_941918925.1. NCBI lineage: Eukaryota > Metazoa > Arthropoda > Insecta > Diptera > Rhinophoridae > Phyto > Phyto melanocephala. Next base: position 139,973,298 of record OW799233.1, on the reverse strand, counting down.
CTACAAAAAGAAGTAGAAAAATATTGGGACTAATAATAAAATTAAAACAATTGGGTGATTTACATTCACATTCATGTCTTATCATGTCATATTGTTCTAAAATTTTACAATGGTTCAAAAATGTTGTTGTTGCTTTTCAAACAAAAAGTGTCTTATAATAATAGAACGCCATGTTTATTCTGCTGTTATATTCAATAAGCAGAGGCCTGTGCTGAATGGCTAAGCCAAGCCGCAATAGTTTTTGTAAATTGTCGCCGTTTATTGTATAATTTTATCGGGCCGATTTCCAAATTTAAGCGCAGTTGCTAATTTTTGGTAACAAATCACTGGCGGCGTCAAATAAGATCGGCTTAAGACTCTGCTGTTTTTGTTTATCGAATTAAATTTAATTTATTTGTGATTTGCGGCAAAACTGAAAAATGAAAAATATTGTGGTAAGATCTAATTTAATAAATTCATGAATTAGAATTTTAAAATAATTATGAAAGAAAATAATTATTTTTATAATTGTTTTACATCAGCTGATTTAAATTCAAAATAGCACACTTAATTATGAGGGGTTATTTACAATAGTCTTAACATTTCATGCTATTATTGTAGGACATATGATTTAATGTCACTATTGTGAAGCCTCCAAATATTTTTATTTTCAAAAAGATCTTAAGCTGAAATAACTATAATTAAACATTATATGTCTTATTAAATCTGAAACTTAAATTTTAAAATTAATCTGAAATTTTTGTCTAAAATCCAAGAAATTAAGGGAAAATTATATAAAATAAATTCTGTGATTTTTTAGAACTATTAAATTTATTCGATCAAAAATTTTTTTTAATTATTTTGAGATAAGCTTAAACAAAAAAACCAAATAGATTTAATTATTTTATTTTAAAAAATGCATACAAGTCATTTTTCATTTTACATATTGACTTGATTTTTAAAATTTTATTTGTCAGTTATTTAACTCGAAATAATTTATCAAACTCTGAAAAATAATTTAATTTTTTCGCGTGACGTTCAAAACATTTTTAAACTCACTAAATTGTATTAAAAACAGACTTTAAAGAAAAACTGAGCTTATAAATAGCTTCTTTGTTCGTTAAAGTTCGTGTTTTTTTAAGCAAATAGTTGCCTTAGGAATGCTTAAACAAAATTAAAGAAATTATTATTTAAAAATATTTAAATTAAATAATATCTTCTTAATTAATAAATTTTAATTAAAGAGCATTTGTTCCTGCCAAATAACAAGTATTGTACATAAAGTTTTGGCTTTTAAGGTATAACAGATATTTTATGCAGGTAGTTCCGAATACTAAATTTAAATGCTAAACTGTTTTAATTAAAAATTATAACATAAAATACTAAAATTTAATTCCAAATTGAATATGACGTATGTAGAAAGTGAATATTTTGATGTATTAGACACGAAGTGATAAAATAAATATACACAACATCATGTTTTTGTAGAAATGGAAAATGTCTTAATTTAGAGTTTAATTTATATGTATTTATTAATACAAAAATCGCTGCACTTTTAAATTTGTCAAAAATCATAAAACAGAAACCTTCCTTAACATATAAATTTTTGGAATTTTAAAAAGGTCTTTGCAGAGATATAGACTTCCAAAGAAGTCATTTAGACCTATATCAAATGAAAAGCAATCTAATAACGATTCAAATAAAAATACTTGTTAAAGAAATTGCAATTAAATGACTTTAACTGTATATATTTTTATAAATTTTTCCGATTTCTCAATTTTAATTGAATATCAAGTGCAAGAAGCTTAAAATTATAACTTTTTTTTATGTGCGTGGCACTTCCAACTTTTCTCAATATGTGTGCAAAGTTTCAGGAAAATCGGTGAAGTTCAAATAGCTGATAATGAAAACTTTTTTTAATGAGCGTGACAGTGCCCACTTTGCTAATCGCAAAATTGTATAGTAATGACAGCTCAATATGTGTGCAAAGTTTCCGAAAAATCAGTCCAGTGTAAGTAACACAAAATTATAAAATTCAGTATAGGTTGACTTCGCATGAATTACATGAATCCTTAATTTTTACACTGATGGCATCACAAGCTCACTAACAGCTTAATAAATATTAAAATATAATAAATAAAGTTATTATAAAAGTAAAATTGTAATTGGTAGGTAGGTAGGTAGGTAAGGCTGGTGCAAAGTTACCCTCACACCTTCACTCGGAGACCATTACGGTCCATTGTGACGCCTTAATAGAGAGAAGAATAGATATATTAAGAATAGAAGAGAAAGAGAAGCAGACAATTCCAGAGTCTCCGGCGGGAATCGAACCCGCAACCCCCAAACAACTGACTTGTCCTTTACCGACTAGTCCACAGGGGCACTCTTAAAAAAAAAAAATTGTAATTACTTTATAAAAAAATTATTTCTAACATGTCAGTTTTCAATAAATATCTTTAAGTATCATTTAAGTAATTTCTTAAACAGGAATTTTTAAGATTTCTTTTAAAGCAAATACTCGGTACATTTCTTTGTTTGCTTTACGTTTTCGTATGCTTTTCAAATACAACTATTATTAGCTCTTTGTACTCCAAAAAATGTATTACAATAAAAACATTATTTATTTAATATCCTCATGTAATCATTAACAATAACAAAACCCTTTATGTACACAAAATATAAAAGAGTATCATAAAAGATAATACTTTGTTAAATTTTATTCAACGATGATTTTAAGAAAATCCTATTCTTCTCTTTTTCTAATTTTTCTACATATTTTTGCTATATAAATGTATTTCTTTTTAGTCAACTTCCGGTATAAATTTTTTTTTAACGGAAATTCAAAGCGACTTCCTCTCAATAATAGCATTTAAATGTTTATAAACTGTGACTGTATTTATCCGGTATTGTTGTTGCTATATGCTGCTTTTTACGTTAAATAATAAAATAAAAAATGAAGGAAGAAATATAATGATAAAAACACAACTCATAATTTGTGCAGAAATTACATACACCTGAAAACACACTTACATACATATACTATGTGTTTATACATTAAAACATGCACAAAAAAAAATGTTCATAACACATTGTTAAAACATTACTCATATACTTAATAGTGTTTTATATATTTTTAAAATAATATTCGTTCATGTATTTAAAAGTCATACTCTTTTACATTTACAAATACACCTACTTAAGGTTTGTTTAAATGTGAGTGTATGTAAACATAATTGTTTGTGCACTATTTTATAATACTTAACGTTCAACTTCATAAATTTTGTAGGTAGAAATGCTTTAACGGTATACGTACGAGTGTTTTACATTGAATTCACTTTGTTGTATAAATCGAATATAAGTAATCTATTTTGTAGGTATAGGGGAACGTAGAATAGACCTTAGAGTTTAATTTTTATCAACTTTTTTATTTATGCATTCCTTTTAATTTTCTTTACTCCCTATACGGATTTTGAAAGAGTTTAAAAATTTTAATACTCTTCATAAGTGAGTGAAAAGGCGATGACCTTGTAGAAGCTTCGACACCAAGGTTTATATGGTTGGTTTTAGAATGAAGTGTGGGGCTGGATCAATGTCTTATCTGGTAAGCTAGGTAGAGAGCTGCCTTTGAGCTTTTCGGATGAATGCAGCGTATTTCAGTCTTACTGAATAATAAGAATATTCATGGAAATATTGATATCTTTGTCGACAGTTAGGCGGAACTCTTGTAACTTAGGTCATACACTACCATATTTTAACTAGTAGGTCAATGCAAACAACAGTTGTCAAGGCTTGGTCATCTGTCCGACTTTGCTCTAGTTTGGGTCTCTGCTTGAAGGGGCCACTTTGGTAGTAAGCATAAGATTAAACTATTCTGGGGGAATCTGCTTCGAAAATCTACAACTCACTTTTAGTTACAATTCCGTGTGGGCAATATTAACAGCAAGATCTTTAGACTATTTCTTGAAAAACAGGTGACGTGGACTAAATACTTGTAGAGTGACTTAGCTTACGTGGGGCTATGCCTAACATCTTACGAATAAAGTTCGGAACTACATCTTGAAGCTAATAGCTCTATTAAGGGGTTACTGGATGTTGGAAAACATGCAAACTGAGTCGAAATTCCTTATTTAACGCAACTGTGAGAGAAGGATTTATCACAAGATTTAATTCAAATATATATTAATTAACCTCTCTGAGATATCTGATATTATACCAAACGATCTGTTGAGGTACCTCACGGCTACAGTTCCCCTCTCATAGACTTATTATTAGAGACTCAAAATCTGGCGAGTGCTGTCGTCATGTCATTTAAACTTTACTTAACAGTGGGCTCTTAGTTAACTTCAATGATATAAATACAGTGAACTATTAGGTATCTCTTAATTTAACCTTGAATTATATTTTTATTATAAATTATAGTAATTTTATGTTTCTACTTCCACATTTTAAAATATATTTCAGTACTTTCGTTTTGAGGGTTGGTTCTATGTTGGGGAATAGTTTTTTTTTTTTTTTGGTTTTTTAAATTCCCTTTAAAAAATAACATAAATGAAGATGATTAATACGATTAACGTGGAAGGCAGTTAAAATATATTGTGAATTAGATAGTGTTTTCGCCGAATATGTCCTTTACAAAAGTTATTAAGGCACCTGTAATATGTACTGTGGCTTTATCTAGCTTAAACCAGAAGGCAGGATATTTTTACTAGAGCTGACCTAAAAAATTCTTCAAAATCGAGCGATTTTAACCACCCTTGCAGAGTTTAAAAGATATACAATATATGGCAATTATCCTTTCGGACTATACACCGCACCAGACAGTAAACTTGAGTAGGTGTAATTGTCGCTGATGAATTGCGTATGGATTCTTAGTGGATAAAATCGTTCATTTTTGCTTGTCGACTTAGGTATTAAATGGGCTTCATTGTTTATTTTAAAAGTCAACACAATGGAGAGAGTTGAAAAATAAAACTATTTTGTGTGGTTTTCCTTTAAAAAAAAATCTTAGAAAAACGGAGAAACAATGAAATAATGAAACAAGTTGTAAAAGCATCTCACTTACTTAAATCGACTTATATCCATCCATTTTAAAATAAAGTTACAACCAAAGTTATAAAGTTTCTGGAAGAGCCAGCCTTAAATTACTTTTTACTTTGTAAAAAAGAATTTTTTACGAAAAGAGAAAAATTTATAGACATAAGCGCTATTAATGAATACAAATTTATACTACCCTCGTATTTGTGCATACAAATATTAATACATATATACATACATACATTCGTTGTTTTAACGTAACAAAAGCTCTATTGTTATGACTGTTTGTTGCTGCCTTTCACCACTGTTATTGTGTCTGTGTGTGTATGTATTTAACACAGTGGTTGTGTAATTATATTTGTTTATGTTTATTTTTTAATTGTGTTATTATTTAATGAATGTGAGGTTATTATTTATTTAATTGCATTTTATTTCTGGTTATTATTTGAATAATAACCAGAAACAAATTATGCATATGTATGTATATACAAAGTTTGTGGGATAATTGATAATTAGCTTGAATATAAATTCATTGATAAAGATTTCCATACTATCTGCAATTTGTTTACCAAATACCATTTAAATTAAATATTTTTCTTGTAGTAAAATACATGTGAAGAATGACAAATGCTTATTATAATACACATGTGTTAAATTTCTTCCCGTAAAGCATGGTAAATTAACTTACACCCTTAATTTATTTAATACAGAGTATGTGTGACTGGTATTAAATTTTAAATTAAAACAAAATGTGGGTGTAAGAGATTTAATATTTAATTAAAAAAAAAAAAAAACAACATAAATATCCATATATATGACAAATGTTTTTGTGTTATCCTGATACAGTTTATACAGTCTTATTAACTTACACAACTTATTTGTCTGCAAATTAATTTTAAACTTTCAAAAGTATTTTACTTACAAACAAGTAAGAGCACTATATTCGGCTGTGCCGAATCTTTTATACCCACCACCAATTTTGTGTACATTTAAAGCACAATATTTATTATTTTGTTAATCGCTATGTAATAATCTCTTTATAATAAAATATGTATCACTTTCTTCGTAGAGGGTGGTTAAATTTTAAGGGCCCATGTTGAAGGTGAACTACACCTAGTCTTTAAATTTGTTTTCTGCACTTCACTTGACATTTCTCAATCTCAAACTTACTCAATTTGATCCGTGGAAAGAGCAACGCTTTAAAGTTATTCAAATTTTTTTTTATCAAAATGGGCGTTCAAGTCAAAATGCATTTTGTGCATAATTCTTTTGATCAACATAATCGTTTAAATTCGTCCACATTCGGGAAAATTTAACCACCCTTTATAACTTCGATATGCTACTAAAATGCTTTTGTAAATGTAGTATTTCAATGAAAGTGGGCATTAAAGTAGGCGTGTAAATAAAGTTTCTGCTAATAAATACAACTTAGATATTTCAATATAGTCCTTTATTTTCCCAAAAACTTTGTCAATAGAGAAATTACATGAATTTAAGATAAACCGTTATATGGGAGGTAGGCGTTAAAGTAGGCGTGTGACTTAAACTTTTTGGCAAAACAATTACATTGATAAGAAGGATATACGTAGCAAATTTTATCATCATACCTCTAATTTTGGCGGTTTTATGAGCTTTAAATTTCATTAACGGTAGATAACGTGAAAAGTGGGCGTTATAGTAGGCGTGTTTATGTGCTTTTAAATTTCATTAACGTTAGATAACGTGAAAAGTGGGCGTTATAGTAGGCGCGTCAAAGTTATTTTTGCGAATAAGTACAACTTAGGTGTTTCAATATAGTCCTTTATTATTCCAAAATCTTTATGAATAGAGAAATTATATGAATTTTAGGTAAAACGTTATATGGGAGGTGGGCATAAAAGTGGGTGTGGCACCTTTATTTTCTGGCACAGTAATGACATTGCCTAGGAGGATATACGTGGCAAATTTTATCATCATACCTCTCATTTTGGCGGTTTTATGAGCTTTTAAATTTCATTAACGGTAGATAACGTAAAAAGTGGGCGTTATAGTAGGCGTGTCAAAGTTATTGTTGCGAATGAATACAACAAAGTGTTTCAATATAGCCCTTTGTCATTCCAAAATCTTTATTAATAGAGAAATTATATGAATTTTAGGTAAAACGTTATATGGGAGGTGGGCGTAAAGGTGGGCGTGGCACATTGGTTTTCCGTTACAAAAAAGCATTTCACCAAAAAGCAAAGTGTGCAAAATTTCAGAGTCGTACATCCAATTTTGTTGCTTTTATGACGTTTTTGTTTTTAAATATACCGAAAAATACACTGTGCGGTATAAATTTTCGTACATTTTGATCGATAACTCCTTTCCTAATACATAAATTTAGATAATTTTCGGGGTCGAATATTGTTTTTACTCAGGAAATATATATTTGAAGTTTCATGATTCTACGTAAATGCGTTTGGACACAATTCCATTTTATTCGATGTTCGAAGGACACGGTTTTTTCGACCTACTCTTGCTTTTCGAGCTATAACTCTCTTCCTGATATTCCGATTTAGCCCATTTTCAATACCAAACAAACCTTGTCTATAAGAAAGATTCTGGCAAAATTGGAGCCTCCTAGCTTTTTCGGTGCGACCTCTATCGTGCTTTCAACAGACGGACAGACGGACAGACGGACGGACATAGCTAGATCGTCATCAAATCAAACCCTGATTCAGAAAGTATATACTTTATGGGGTCTAAAATGGATATTTCGATGTGTTACAAACGGAATGACAAAATGAATATACCCCCACCATTTTTTTGGTGGCGGGTATAAAAACGACAGAGCTTTATATCAGAAATGAAGGATGTGTAAAAATCTTGCGTTCCTTTCTAATTAAAAAGGAGCCTTAAAGTATACCAAATAGCTCTCATGGGTGCATTTTATTTAAATTAATACTTCCGCTCCTAGATACTGTTATTTAATGAGCCCATCATCTTTTTAAGATTTTAATATTTAAAACAAATGGAACTTAAGCTTCTGAATGTCTTGTTTTGAGTATTTAGGAAAGAGCTCCACAATAAAGTATGTGTCTCATAGAAATATATTACTAAAATTGAATCTGAACATTCCAAATCTTTTTTCATGTTTTGAGAATAGACCTTTTCCAATGGAAAATTTGCAAAAAAGTTTAACTTTAAATTTTCTATAAAGAGATGAGTTTATATGTATTAAAAAATTGCTTATAAGAAAGTGTTTACTTACTGCTACAATGTTGTTGAACATCTATTACATTTTTTGTTTGTATTGTACTGAACTTTAATATTTTATATTTTTTCTTTGACTAACCGTTTCTTTATTTCATTGTCGCTTTTTATTTCGATATTTTAATTTGTTTGAAGTCAAACACAAAAAGCTGTAGAGAAAATTTCGTCTTCTAATGATAAATTTATTTTATTGAAAGTAAACTTTTGTTATTTATATTTATACTGAAATATAGTAACTCGAAGTAGTGTAAATAGAAGACATTAAGGCCTAACTATATTATGCTTTTGCTGGCTTAAGCTAATGTCAAAAATCAACGAAAAGTCTGTCAAATGCTTAAGCAAATTTTTGAAGACTTGTCGGTGGATATATTGTACTTTTTAAACTTAAACACTTACTATGATTAGTTGCAAATATTTGTACTTTTGCAAAAGCTGTTTTATTTCTGTATATCCTAAATATATTGATATTGTCACAAAATTATTATTTAATGTGTAAAATGTAAAAATATTTTATTATAAACTATTAAATTTATACATTTTTTCACTAATTAAAAAAAACAAATGACAACATTAATAAAAAAAGTGCTAAATAATGCAACAGTGTGTACATATCAAATGAAAATCTATTTTCGTAAGCAATGTACGATCAGATTCGCAGTTTGCTTAAGCAAATGACACTTGACGAAACTTAACGAAAAGTTTCTTAAGTACAATATAGTTGCACACATTTAATTTTGTGTATCCGCACATTTGCTTAAGCCAGCAAAAGCATAATATAGTTAGGCCTTTACTTTTAGAATATCTTACATATCCAATTAGTATTACATATTTGTTTACGCTTAAGTGGAAAATATTTTGCTATAGCACTTTTAGAAAATAAATTAAATTTTGATAAAATAGCAGTAATCTTTTTCTTACCTTTCGATTCAGCCATTATTTAAAATTCCGTTACTTAAGAGTGGCTTAATAACTACATTATTAAGTATAGTGTGTACGTTATAGTTCTCTTATCTAGTACTACTAAACGCAAAACATTGACAAAAGTAATGTTCCAAAGTCTCATCCTTTTCCTCGCATATTCTACATGTCTTTATTTTATCCAAAAGTCCTATACTTGCTAGTTGAGTTCTCATCTCCATGTGACCTTTGTTATACTAATTAATTTCCTAAGTTCTGGTCTGCTCAGATACAGAATCTCCTTTTTCTTAAGATTTTGGTCACCCCATAATATATTTGTCACTTTGCCGATAGTAGTATTTTGCCACTACTGACTGGTTCCCCTATCGGCTAAACATTAATTTAATTTTTAAACCTCTAAAAGGGCTAAGCATTCTTCAATGTGATAGCGTTCAAAAATACTCCCATTTTTTCGACATATTTATTTCTGATTATATCGTAATATACATACATACACACATTATTTTCAGTCGTTTGAATTTTTCATGCAAATTTATTTTCTTTCGTTAGGGTCTTAATTGGCTATCCCTCAACTTCTTTATCAGCCTTTTTCATTCATTTAATGTCTGCCATATTTTAAATAATCTTAGCCCGAAAACCAGTATTGTGATCTGGTAGATGGAACTATTAATCTCTAATTCGGCTTTTGTATTTCAAAATTATTTATAACCATTCCAGTATGGTCAATAATCTCCGAGCCGTCTGCATAAAGATTGATGACTTGGGTATTTGTTATTCTAATTACATCATCTGATTCTCCCTCTTCCGGTATTATAGTTATGAAGCTTCAACTTTCATATCTCATTTGGACCTTGTCACATGTTATCTCAGTGATATTTCCCGTCAGTACGATTTTGGTTATTCGTTGGTATCTGGTTGTATTGTCCAGTAGCGGCCGAGGTTGCTTCATATTTCACCTGTATCTCAATTGGTAGTATATTTTTAACAGTCATTGACGATGTGATTCCTATGACATTGCACATACTGATGTAGCACTAGCTTTGGATTTTTAAGGAGATTATATATAACTTTATTCTGTCCAACACACTAGCGTGGCATACGTTAGAATTGGCCATAGAACGTTTGCATATAGCCAGTGTATTTTGCTTTGGCCAATGCCTTATTTTGAGTTAATAGATTTTTCATAAAAAGTTTAAATTCTTTGAGATTTCTCTACTCTACACTCAATGTGGTCTCTCCAGTATAGCCTTTAATCAAGTATTGCTCATATTTTTCTCTTAATAAAAATGTTATATTCATTTCTTAAATAAATTAATTTTTGTATTGTCTAGGTTATCGCAACATCATGTGCATAACAGACGGCTTTGACAGACGGCTCAATCAATGGGATTCTCAACAGTAGAAAAAAGTGAAGAAATTATCAGGAAAATTTGTACAGACAATGCAAAAGTCGAGAAAATACGAGGACTCGTATTTTCGTTTATTATTAATATTTTATTATCATCTATTTATAAAAGGAAGTGAAGAAATTTGTTAAACAAAGCGTTGTAGTAATAGAAATTTTGCTTCGTATTTTTTTGTGTGTTTCTCTTTTATGTTGATAATGTTCTTGATTTATTAGCATGTCTGATGCAATTGCTAAAACAACTAGAGTGGCGTCAAATGGGTTTGTTAGTTCGTGGTGTGTAATGTTGTTTAGTAATTGCGATATTCTTGTTTGATTTATTTGTTGTTGCACAGTATTCTATATTTACCGTTTACAATATTTTAATTATTGTGATAGTAAAAAAACATGAAAGGCCTTTTAAATAAAACCTTCCAATAAAAGAGGAAGAAAATAATTATCGTCACAACAATAACAACATTGCATATGAGGGTAAAATAACAGGGTGATTAAATGGAAGATAAAAAGTAAAAAAAAATAATTATAACGTAGACGACAAAATGCATTTTTACCTAAAAGACTGAACAAATAAAAAAATATCTTTCAAAAAGAGCAAAAAATATCTCTTGCAAATAAGTGTTTAAAGAAATTAATTAAATTAAAATTAAAAAATTATGCTTTTCAAACATTCAAGCCATTATAAAGTTTTTCTACAAAATGTTTCAATTAAATAAATCCTTTTACCATGATTAAACAATAAATTTTAAAAGAAGTCATCTGTATATCTATCTATCTATCTATCTATCTATCTATCTATCTATCTATCTATCTATCTATATATATAAAAATCAATGTGTGTTTGTATGTTTGTATGTTTCTTTGTGCTTTATTGACGGTTAAACGGCTGGACCGATTTCCTTGAAATTTTCACAGAATCTTTCTGTATGTCTGCAAGGAGCTATAGGCTATACTTTGGTTTGAAATTGTAAGTGGGCGGGTTGCCACGCCCTATTAAAGAATTAGTATTACATATTATATATCACGAAAGTTAATGCAGCTAGAGTCTTCAAATTAAGTACGGTAAACTTTGACATCCACATAAAAATTTGGGTAAAAAATGGGCGGACTTTTAATAGTAGGCGTGGCCACATGAATTAAATACAAAATTTCGTATAATTGAAAAACGATATCGATTAAAGTACTAAAATTTTGCAAGAGCAACTTTGACACAAAAATAAACATTTCTGGAAAAAATGGGTACATTAGAAATAGTGGGCGTGGCAGCTCTCATAGCAATTAAATATAAAAATTCGTATATCTGGAAAGCGATAATAGTAAGAGTACCCAAATTTTGCACGAGAAGCTTTGACATCTATATGACTATTTTGATAAGAATGGATGCTTTAGTAATAGTGGGCGTGGCATCTGTCATATAAATTAAATACAAAAATTCGTATATCTGGGGAGCGATAATAGTTAGAGTACCCAAATTTTGCAAGAGACACTTTGACGTCTATATGATTATTTGAATTAGAAATGGTTGATTTAGTAATAGCAGGCGTGGCACTTGCAAAATAAATATATTTTTAAACTATAAAATTTTTATTTCATTACGATGGGGGTGACAAAGCACACCGGATATTAGCTAGTTATATATAAACGCGAGTCTCATTGGTGGCCCCAACAACAATTTTTTATTGTACTTCTTATATGATTAATTTTAATGTAGTTGTTTGTTCAAATTAATAGTTTATTAATTTTAGTGTAATGTTTCTTTTGTATATCTCTTCAATCATTGGTGTAATAGGGTTACTTTTCACCAACCTACTTAATAGTAAGATTTTAAAAACAAGTTGGTTTGCTATTCTCCAGAAAACTTAAACTCTATTAGAGATAACAGAGACTTATACTGTTATATACAAATATATTAAAGTTCTTTATCAAAACATATCGTGATATTGAAAAAACGATCTCAAGTCAACAGTAAAGCGGTTTTTTAAAAACAAGATTAACTTTTAAAGAACGAGTAATTTTTGCAGCCACTAAATTAATCTCTTTTGAAGAGCTAAAATAAACTAATTTTGTAAATTAACATTTTTTTATACAGTCAATTAGATATAAGTTTATTTGATATAACTTGTCGAATAATATATTTGTTTAATTTAGTTTCACAAAGTTTGTTCGAAAAAATTTTAACACAGGTTAGCCAGTACCAATTTTACACTTACCTGACATGCAAGTGCACACTGTACAGTTTCTCCAAAATTATATATGTAAGTACGGATACTGTATTTTTTGTTACCAGAACTAAAAAGAGGTTCACCGAAACATAGGAAAAAAATTATTATTATCATTAGCGAAGAATTATAGTTGTTTTTCTACCTAAATAATTGGAAAACACTGCTAAACAAATTTTTAAAGATTTGACCACCGCCAAATTATTTCAGTTTATTTGAAAAGAATTTTCTTATTTTTAAGAGTTTTATTCGACTTGTTATTTCTAGTTAAAATATATAAATGTTTAAGATGGACCTTTCTAAGTCACACAATAACTGTTATAAACGTTACAGTCCTTGGCTATTATTTGGCTAGAGCTATGATATAAACTCACGATAAAATGTATCCCATATCTAAGATCGAGTATTGTTGTATAGCTAAACCAAATTTTTTTTTTAGATCCATGCAGCAGTTTTTTTTTTACTCTTAAGTTCAGAAACACAAAAAGAAAGACAGGCAGACAGACAGAAGAAATTCAAAAAAGGGGTATTTTGTATTCTATACATTGTTTGAGACATATATATCATCATAAAAAATTCCAAAAGATATTTTTTTTATACAAACACAGTTTTTTAACAATCTTTTTTTAAATATAAAAGTTTAAAACGTGAGAAATCCGTGAAGTTTCAATTGGTATCAGAAGTTTTAGAAACCTACTATATGATACAATAGAAAATTTTATGTTTATATATATAGCATTTAAAATGTTTTTTAATTTACACATATCATAATTTATATTAGTTTCTTGTTATTGCGTAAACAAATCACATATACAAACGAAATATAAAACACTCTTTAGTTTTAAACACCCCGTTATTCTTTAAAAAACTTCTGATCAAATAGTTCATTGCCATACGTCTAAAACTAAAAATAAAACTCTCTATCCTTATCTTAAATGCAAATACTTGTCTACATTTATAGCGATACAGAGAATTTGCATATCTGCCATATTATGTCATTCCACCACATCCGTTTCATTTGCACCAAACATGAAATCGTTCTTTAAACCAAAATCACAACAACAATAACGGTAGCAACATCAACAACATAGAAATAAGGCGTCCAACCGGTGTTGCCATGTACAGCAACCGTCCAATAAATCTATAAAAGCCAACTCAACACACAGTAGCAAAATAATAGCAACAGCAACGACAGCAACAAAAACATCGGCAGTAACAAAAACACAAAAAAATGTGAACCGGTAGCCAACATTACAAAAGTGTAGCCTGTGGCAAATCACGTATTCGTACACGGTTGTAATATGGAACAAGCAAATGCTCGTACTGAGACTATAACGAAACATTTAAGGTTTTAAGAGGGCAGTATAAAAAGTTACCGCAGCAAAAAATAAAGCAACATGGTTGGCAAATTGACAAAAATGCATAGAATTTTCAAAAAGAAAATTCAAAAGCAAAATTTCTATAATGCTTTTCTAAAATTTACATTTACCACTAGCTGTCATATTTATAAAAATATTTAAAGTTAATTGAAGGTTTATTTGACAAATTTCTGTGCAACATTTGTCCAATAGGACTTTAAAAACCTAAAATGTTTTTTTTATTAATACGGCAGTAAATATTTAACAAACTTATTAAAATATTAATGTGACATAAACAAAAGTTTCATCTATTTCAATACTACATATTTTTGACAACATTGAAGTATACAATCCATAGCAGCATCTTATCTGCTTAAGATTATTGCGGTAAAATTTTTTAAATTATGTTAAAAATTCTTTTATAAAACTCTATGCAAAAATGTACCATTTTAATGTCATTTTGATACTAATCTCGCCAATTAAGAATTATAAAATAAAATACAACACCATTTTTAATATTTTTTTTTTTGTTGCACTGTTTTAATTTTTCTTTTTTTTTTAGCTCCCTATCCAATTAAGTAGACGTACTACTGTTGGCAACTGACTACTAACTAAAGGGACATTACTTGTCATTATTGTGATTACAAAGTTATTTTTTTTTGTTTTTATTATATTGCTGTTGTTGCTGCTGTTGTTTTGTATATGTCTTAAATTTAATTACATGCATTTAATGAAAAAAAAAAAAAGCAACAGAAACTTTGTGTAGCACACAACAACTGGAAACTAAATAAATACAAGCGTTACTCTCCACAAGAAATCTCATCCTTTTTTAAGCTGGTGGCAGGTACACGATGTGCCAACAAAACAAATTGGTACACACGTACAAACACACTCAAACATACACATGTTTGTATAAAATAAGTAGCAATGAAATAAGAGTTGTTGCCGTTATTGCTATTAGTAGTGAAATACAACATGATACATGACAAAACCCTCTCTACATTGTACATACTAGATATGTATGCAAATTTATATGTATATGTCGATTAATGTGTATGTGTAATGCTACGTATATGTATACATTTGTATAATTTGTTTGCTGCTGTTACAAGCCTTTGTTTTTCCCGAGAGGTTTTGTAAAATTGAATATAAAATAAAGTGTAAATTAGGGCACCCATAGTGTTCTGCAGATAAAATATTGTTGTTTTTGCTTTATACATATATACATATATTTGTTCTTTCTATTTACCTCTCTGTCTCCCCATGTTGCGGTAAATGGATCAACTAAAATGCAAAAGCTTTGATTTTATAGTCACTAATACTGCTGTTGCTAGATTTTTGCTTTTTTTTGTTCTTTTTTTTATTTGTTTGTTACGAAAAAAATAAATCACATTAAATCACATATGTTTTAAGTGGAGATAAGTTTAAATTTTTTCTACTTACTTGTTACGATGTTGCTGGTATTTAATTTTTTGTTGTTGCCCCCTTTACAATTGATTTGCATGTAAAAGAGCTAATATTTTTAATATGCTTCTCAAATTCTTGGATGGTTGGAAAGGGTCAAATTTTTACGTAATAAATTAAGAAAATATTGCTTTTATTGTTTTCTAAATACATTTAAAGGGTGGTTTAATTTTAACGCCGATGTTGATTCTGAACCACAGCTAAACGTTAAGTTTCGATTACAGACTAACTCAATTTGAACCATGGATATTTACACACATAAATTTTTTTAAACTTATTAAAAAAAATATATATAATAGAGAATTTTAAAATAATCAATCATTTTTAACCAGGAATTTTTTAGAGAGAAAACACCAATATTACAAAGAAAAGAAATCATATGAATATAAAAATTTAAAAGGTTTTAATAGAACAATTTTCTGAAAGTAATCTACATATGTTGAAATAAAATATAAGTAAAACTTTTTACCGAGTAGAATTACAAAAACTGAAGAAATTGAAAAATGTTTTAGATAAAGGGAGGGTCAAAGCCACTATGGAGTTTAAAAATTTAATAAATTTTTAGTAATATTTTTTTTTTTTTGTTCAGATTATAAAAAACACAAAAAGAATTTTTTTGAACTTAGCATGGAAAATAATTAAATATCCACCGGTTTAAGCTTTGCAATGATAGGCTAATTTTTTTTTAATTTTCCAATATATTTTTCGAAATTTTCCCTCGTAATCCCTGCCCTGGTAATCATGGCCTTGAGTTTAATGATTGTCTCGCGCTTTTTAACATATCGCTTCTTTAAATAACTTCATGAAAAATATTCGGATTTTGACAAGTCTGGCGTATACGCTGGCCAACTAACGTCCGAATTTCTCAAAATTATGTGTTTTTCAAAAATATTACCTATAAGTTTCATTGTATTTCGAACAGTAAAATCAGTTGCTTTATTGTGCTGTTAATACACCTTAAACTGGTTTCAAGCGTATGATTTACAAAGTGTTCTACAATAAACTGATAATGCTTCCTGTTTACGGCTACAACACTTCCAACTTAATTTTCCAAGAAGTAAGGACCAGTAATATTTTCTCATGGGGTGTAAATGGATTTTTAAAACCTCGCGGCCTACAGTTCTGCTTACTAATAAAGTCCTTCAAATTAAAATAAGCTTCATCACTCATAAATTGATAAAAATTTAGACATTGCTGTTATATGCAGGTTATGGTTTTTACACTAATTGAACCTTTTACGAGAATAACAGTAAATCCTTGTAGTAACAGTAGCGGTAAGGACACACACGCAAAGAAAAACCATGGTTACGGCATGATCACGACGGTCATATTATTTTTTCTAAAACAATATTTGGTTGTCGAAAACAAGTTATAGTTATTTTTGTTTCATTTTATCATATATTTTGTCACGTAAAATTTCAAAATGGTTATCATTTAAAAATAGTATGATATAAGAAAATTAATTTGACAAGAATAACATTACATTCAAAATCATTAAAAATTAAAAATAATCATTAAATAATGAGTGAGCCAACAGTATGATTACAAATTAATCAAGCTATGATTTTTATACCCTTCACCTGTGGTGCACAAGGGTATATATAGCTTTGTCATTCCGTTTGTAATATCTACAATTTTCATTTCCGACCCCATAAAGTATATATTTTCTGAAAGCTTATGAATAGAGGAGTCGACTAAGCTCTGACCGTCTGTCCGTCTGTCCGTATATCCGTCTGCCCGTCTGTCCG
This sequence comes from Phyto melanocephala, assembly GCA_941918925.1. Taxonomy (NCBI): domain Eukaryota; kingdom Metazoa; phylum Arthropoda; class Insecta; order Diptera; family Rhinophoridae; genus Phyto; species Phyto melanocephala. The sequence continues at coordinate 139,955,945 of OW799233.1, read as the reverse complement.
TGTGTTGTTTGAAATCAAATTTTAGAAGCAACTATATGTTCCTGAGATCTGTATATGGTATCAATCTCTTTGAAATATCCAGGAATGAATCGCTATTGAAACTTAGCACAATCGCCCCACAACTTTCTGAGATATGAGCAAAAAACCACGACCACCTCGTTTTTTTTCACAATAACAACAACAACATACATACATACATACATGTAAAAAACATACCAAACAAAAAAAATTACAAAAAAAAAATATTAAAAATAAGAAAAAAATAATAAAAAAAAACTAAAAAAAAAATTTTTTAAAAAAATTAAAAAAAAATATAAAAAAAATAATAAAATATAAATAATATATTAAATAAAATAAAATAAAATTTTTTTGGCTCAGCTGGGATTCGATGCCACATTTATTCTAACGTGTACGTATGCACGTATTTTATATGGGATGAATGGTGATACAAACAATTGTTATTGCATGACTACACTTTGTGAAGGGTATATAAGATTCGTCACGGCCGAATATAGCACTGTTACTTGTTTCTTAATAATTTGATTTCAACTGTTGTTCTTCTTGCTAAATAAATTTTTATTATTTCAAAAGTTTGAGATGTCAAAAAAATGAACAAAAATTTTTAAAAATTAAAGAAAATTTAAAAATAAACGAGAAAATGTAAAAAATATTGGTAGATAAATTGCAGCTAAATTGTTAAGTACAATCAATATGTGTATGTTACAGCAAAAGACAATAATTTGCCGTAAAAAAGCAAAGTTTGTCGATTTCAATTGTAGTCATATATATGATTATTGAACGATACTTTAATTAAACATAATAATGAGAACTGGTAACCATAATTATTTTCAACCATAATCATACAATTCAATCATAATATGTTGCTCTTCGATTATGGTTACCACAACCATATTTTTTCTTTGCGTGTGCGGTGGAAAAGTCAGTAGTGCGTTAATCTGTTCGACTGGGGATTGCGAGTTTGATTTCTGCCAACAATACTGATCTGCTGCACCACAAAAGTCAAATGATATTGGTTATTTTGTCCGGTTATTAAATATTATAAAACATTTTGTAAGTATTTTGTAATAAAATAAATAATTCATAGAATTTATCTGAATTAATTATGTGTCCCCTTAATAAAGGAGGTAATTTCGAATTTTCAAATAGAAGGAGAGTTTAAAAAAAGAAAATCTAATCGAAACAGTTATAAAATTAAAGGTTATACTTTTATTGTGATATCTCTTATTCGAATTCTTGTAGTACTATGCGGATTAATGAAAACTGATTTGAATATTTTATGCACAGTTGAACTTTAATAAATCTTTAATTAAATTTTAAAATTATTAAAAAAAGCTCAAAAATAACTCTGAGTGAAGGTGATTTCTCGTAAGGTATTTAACATAGAGAGATTTTGATTAGTGCAAACGAAAACTGAAAGTTTTCTTATCTCTACTTAATTTAAAAATCCACCATACTTATAAAAAACTTACATTAAGAATTCACTCGCCGGCTAACCCAGAAACTCGGTTCTTGTCATTATTATTGGTCTCACTCTTTATATGCCAGCATTATTGGGCTCACTCTTCATATGCTTAGAAATCTTTTAATTTGAACATAAACAACAACAGATGACTGCATACATGTAAGTATTTTGTTGAATATGAACATGTAAATAAGCTTTTGTTTTTAGCCGTGTAAAGCTATACGTCTGTTTATTTATGTATACTTTAAGTACAAACATACATACAACAATGTCAATTGACATATAACGACTACGACGAAAACAGCATATTAACATGAAAAAGAATTTTTACCTTGTTATAAAACGTTCACTGTGCTAATATTCGTGCCTGCGGGTATAAATGTTTGCTAACGTCAATTTAAATGGCATACATAGAAATATTTACATATAAATGTAAAGAATAGCAGTGACTTTTTAAAGATTTGTCACAATATTCAAAACAAACAGCAACAAATAGTAGTGATTTAGGGAAATAATTCAAAGTTTTAAAGTGATTTTTTTTCTAGAAAAATCTATGGATTGTTAATATTTTTAAATTTTAAATTTCTTTTTTTATTGTAGTTAAAAGATAAAATTCCAAAGTAAAAATTATTTTTTCTCTCTATTTCAAAAAAACCAAAAGCATTTTTTTTATATGTTACAAACTTTGCACTTTAAATTCGGGTTTGTTTT